>JAHDVE020007334.1:0-459317 GCA_022606495.2 Halesus radiatus | reverse complement strand
ATTCTATGCATTATTTAATTAAAAATTGTTCAAAATAACATTTTGCATTGGAATAGGAGTAGATGGGCACTTGCCAATTTAATAATAATGTCTGACTTTGGATTCTCCTCTAGTTCTTGCGCGACTACAAATTCGACGGTTTGGATTTGGACTGGGGACAACCCGGTTTAGGCCGAGGGGCAGGACCAGAAGATAAAGCCAACTACGCCACGCTGGTGCAAGAATTAAGAGAAGAGTTTGATGCAGATGGGGCAGATGGGGCAGAAGATAGACCGAGACTGCTGCTCTCCGTTACCCTACCGAGGGAGAAGGCCAAGATCGAAACGGGATACGATCTACCTCAACTAACGAAGTAAGTTATTTTTTTAAACATTTAGGAATATTCACATCTACCAACACCGCACAAGAATGAATGATCATCTATGAACACATGAATGTGTTCATAGATAATCATTCATTGATTCAATCATTCATTCATTCAGCTTGCATTATCTATGAACACATGAATGTGTTCATAGATAATGCAAGCAACTAATATTGTCGTGTCTGTACTGTGCTGTCCTATACTGTGCTGTCCTGTACTGTGCTGTCCTGTACTGTGCTGTCCTGTACTGTGCTGTCCTGTACTGTGCTGTCCTGTACTGTGCTGTCCTGTACTGTGCGGTGCTGATAGATGTGAATAGACCTTAAGAATTGAACTTTTACCCTTTCTAAAATACTGACGGTTATGATTTGTGACACTTACAATATAAATGACACTGGTTCTGTCACTTAAAAAAAAATTACCATCATTATACACCACTATATTATTATATACCACTATATTATTTAAGATATTGGTGATGATGTTTTCCATCAGATTAATTTTAGTTTAGGAAGAATCAGAATCAGAAAGATCATGGTTTGGGCATGTAGAGCGAATGAACAAAGAAAGGAGTGTAAGAAGAATGTATGACGCGAATGTGAATGGAAGAAGAAGCCGGGGACGCCCGAGGAAGACACGATCGAGTGAATCAAATATTTGAGTCGGGCCATGTCAGAAGTCGGAATAACAGAAGAGAATGTATGAGACGTTGTATGAATGTGAATGAAGCAAGAAGTATATAGTATATTCCACTTTTATATGGAACTAGCTGATGTGTACCCGGCCTTGCTCGGGATTTAAAAAAAAATAAAGTTATGAAGTTGTGAATTCTTGCTTGTCATTAGGGTGCCATAATTGATTTGACAGCGAATGTAACTATCTTCAAATAAAGAAACATTCATTTGAATATTTTATTTCATTCCAAACGTTTATTTTTTTTATTATATCTAAATCATAAAGTTGTTAAATCGGTACCTACTTGTGTTTTTCATTTTGAAAATATTCTACCCAAAAACTTCTTCTTTTGAATATGCAATCTGTGGCTAACCAGAGTGTTATATCTATGGGCTAACCTAAATACAAAATGGCGGGTTCAATGTTTTTCATACTAATTAATTTTAAAACGTTATAGCAACAGTTTTACATATTGGATTTCATTCAAACTACTTTATAAATCTTCCCGGCACTAATTAAAATAAACAGCGCTATTTTCGGCGAAACCGGTCAAGTAATTTTCCAGAAAGTCGAGGACAAACAAACAAACATACATTGATTTTTATATATGTAGATGTGCAGTTTGATGGTAGCTAAGCGAAAGTCGGCAAGCTTCCATGCCGTATCTATCTCCTTTGTTTCTGTTATCTATGGTGTTGACCCTCTCAAAAATTATTCCTAAAGATAATACAGGCCATAAGAAAAACCCAATGGCCCCCTGTGTGCGGTTATAAAATAAAAATTATAAAAAAATGGTCGTCAATAATTATTTTAACAACATGAGAGAATAACAGGCAAATATAGTTTGACGAGCCATTAACCTCACAGAGGTAATCACAAAATTAATATTTATTTGATTATATATATATTTTAAGACTTATTTGATCATACGCCCATCTAGTGTATTCAGGTATTTAAGTATTTGCCGTGCTAAATTGCGAGCTGAACGGGAATAAGAACTCCATAAAGCATAAAAATTATAAAATGGATACTTGTGTTCGTGACTTTGTAAAAAATTTTTGTAATTTTTATATTTTTAGATTAAAACGTTTTTTTTTTCAAATTTTGCATTCAATTTTATTTTATTATGTGTATAGATTTTATGTAATTTTTACTTTTTAAATTTTTGTAAGCACTGCTGAAAACCAGCTGCACTCCGGGCTCCGGAATGTATATCTGAGCAGTGACCTCCTTGTTAATTACTAAATAACAACAACTTATTGACAAATAAAAGTTTTTATTAATATTCATCTGTTTCTGAACTATCACGAGTGATTTTCTTAGTCTTTTTAGAAGCAGTCACAAGGAGGATATCCGTAATGAGTTTATTTTTGCATACTCTACATATTTAAACTAATAAAATGTTCATTAATTGATAAACTAAAGTTTTTTTTAAGACAAGATTTTTGTGCATAGCGCAAAGGGTAACAATTATTTTTATAAACGATAATTATTAGCCTGAAACATCCAAATTGAAAAAACCTTCCGAGAAAAGATAAATGTCGCCGACAGGACTCGAACCTGCACCCTTCTGATTGCCGTTAAAATTGATAAAATGTTCTATCAATTTCCAGAAAATGAATAGTAAAAAGAGTCATTCGTAATTTATTTATCTATCCTTATTAAAAAGAAATGAGCGAATCTCACCGTATATGGCCAATAAATTACCCCCTTCAATGATTGACAGATACGTCGACTGGATGAGCATCCGAGGATACGATTATCACATGGCTATAGAACCCGTGGTCAACCACCATGCTCCGTTGTATTCTGCTGATCCAAATAATGATGATGAACTAAATGCGGTAAGGATCGTATTAAATACTTAATACTAAAATAGAAGTTGGCTAAAAATTGATTCATTTTGCCTAACCACTAGCATATTAGGAGTGTTAATTGTTTTTGTGTTTGATTCGTAGAACTCTATAATTATTAATTTTTTTAAATTTACTAAATGTGCTGAACTCTAATTTCAGTTGATGTGTTTTATAGTACGGGGATCAAATTGTGGAATATTTATTTATTTATTCTTAAATTTAATTACGAAAACAAACATTAGCCACTCATCTCACTAGGACAATCCTGTATTGAGACGAGCGGCTTTTCAATTTGATAATAATCAGTAAATAGTATTAAGTAAATAATAATCAGTAAATAGAAATAACTATATTAAGTAAATATTAATAAGTAAATACTAATAAGTATATAATAATAAAAATAGGTAAATAGTAATAAGTAAAAACATAAATATATTATACAGTTCTATGATTTCTAGTGATATTGATTCGTGTGAAATTAAAAAAAAAGTTATTTTTTCAGAACTACACAACCCAGTACTATATTAGTGAAGGAGTTGATAGGGATAAACTAATGTTGGGGATGCCCACCTATGGGCGGTCATTCACCCTGGATAATCCCGATTCCAATGGGATTGGGTCAAAAGCCATCGCTCCCGGGGACAAGGGAGTTGCAACGGGAGAACGAGGGGTCTTGGCCTATTACGAGGTAAATAAAACTTTTGTATGACATAGCCCCGCTAGTATATGAGGCGTTTATTTTAACACGGGAAAGAGAAAGTGGAATATTTGAAGGATCAGTCTTAATCAATTCTTTTCGGTGACAAGTGCAGAATTATTCTGCTCACGGGCCGACGGGTCGCGATCTTTTAGTTGCCCGCTATTGCGAGCGAGGACTTTCTCTGTATCTCTATTGCATAACGTCACTTACATTTTCTTATAAGAAAGACAAACATTCTAGGGTTAAGAATAACCTAACAATATTTTTAAATTTCCTACTACCATCACAGTTAGCGGAAAATGTTGTTTGTGTCGTGATGGAGGACTTACCCAGCCGAGGAATTGAACTCACAATTCCTCGTCGGGACCCGGACGCGTTGTCAACCCAGCCACTGACCGGTCAACATGTTTCATACTACTACTTGGGTAGATTTATCTGAAAAAAAAATTTTTTTTGAGAAAGTTCATTACATTCTTCGCTATTTTTGTAAGAATAATATAAAAAAATGATTCTTTAAAATCAAAGAAAAAACCAAAAAGCATTTGGTTTTGCAAAATCGAAAAGCAGGTAACTAAAATTTATGCACGAAATCCATAACTTTGCAAAACTAAGGAAAAATACCTTAGGTTGAGTTTCAATATTTCAGGACGTCATATCTTCGAGGATTTTAGCAGTAACTTGGAAAAAATATTATTTATTTTTTAGATTTGTGCTAATCTGATTCCGAGAAATGACTCTATGGGTCGACCTGAACAGTGGAGGGTGGTGCGACCGAGCCCCGGAGTCATGGGACCCTACGCCCACAAGGGGAACCAGTGGGTGGGCTATGACGATGTTGAGAGTGTGGCGAGAAAGGCGGAATATGTGGCTGAACAAGGACTTGGAGGTAACTAGATAGTCTAATAAAAGTATTGATAATATATTATACATATTATGTACATCATCGGGGCATCAATCTGTGAAGAGTCTTGGTCGTCTGGAGAAAACTCCCCACTCCTGCCGGCATCGCGTATTTTCCTTCCAGTTCCGTATATCTAAGGCAGCGGTATTGGCCTCTCTCATATCGAGTCTAAGCTTAGGTAGAGACCTATGGGGAGCAGAACCAAGGGGTGTTGGGATCAACACTCCTTGGTTCGGCAGATTTATTGATCTCTGCAGTGGTAGGCTTTCCTCCATTCTTGCAAAATTTACTGTCCATTTAGATTAGTGATTGCAATAATATTATTAAAAATACTTCCTGTTGATTTCACCCTAAAATAGATAAATATGTGTCTTAATGTTCAAATGTGAAGAATCCCCTTAGTCCTGAATGGGGCAGCAAATTTATGTCCCTTTGTTCCGTCACATTTTTAATGTTAGAATGTTAAACTTAATCCTTTTTATTTTACACCACCATTACAATAAACCGCTTTTTTTAAAATTGAAAAACAACATGAGATGGACGACTTATATTATTTAATTAAATACAAATACATAATTTAATAGGCCGGAGATCCAGAGATATCTCGACCTTGGATATATAGTATAACGTCATTACGTCAGTTTGGTTGTGTATTTAGACCGTATAACCCAGCCACTTTACCGTGCAAGAGAGAAAACTAACTGCGTGCATTGTAAATTATGACATTTAATCACAACACAACTCCTTTGTCATCATAGGCATCATGTTTTGGGCTATGGACATGGATGATTTTCAAGGAACCTGCCACGGGAGAACTTATCCTTTGATTAAAGCTGCTAGGGATGCCCTTCGCAGAAGTCTTGGGTAAGTGCACCTATAATGGTGTTTGAATTTTTCTTTCTTTAAAAAAGCGCTTTATTTAGTATTTGTTTTATTTATGTAATATTTATGTTCAAAACCTACAGCCTAACTATGGATATGACTGCAACAACGGATACAATGAGTGAAGGAACACCTACACCTGCCGCTGGATTCAGAACAGTTCAAACCACATCATTGAGGCCAACAACACAACCAACCACAATACCACCCACTCAACGAACCACCATCTCCACAACTAGGAGATCAACCACACAACGAACCACAATACCACCCACTCAACGAACCACCATTTCCACAACTATGAGATCACCCACTCAACGAACCACATTACCACCCATTCAACGAACCACTATTTCCACAACTATGAGATCCACCACACAACGAACCACAATACCACTCACTCAACGAACCACATTACCACCGACTCAATCAACCATGACCATTCGACAGCCACCGAGGCCAGTTTTTCCTGTGCAGGGAGAATCTCTATCTACCAGTACCATCACACCCCTCAGAAAATCGGTGTTTACGCCTCCCTCTACAGAGGTTTGTATTCACTATAACTTAGTAATCCTTCATCATAATTTGGTGTTGTTTGATTTTTGGGGTAATAAGCTTTGTATCGCTTCCTTATCATTATTTTCCTGTCGATGTTTCAGATAGCCTAAGGCAGCTGCTACACTCGTAATTTTTTCTCATAAGTGACTTATGGCAAAACTACCAATGTAAACATCATTGCAAGTTACTTATCGTATTTTATAGCAACTTATAGAATTCGTAAGTGGCATGAATTTTAAACGGCTCTATCTATATCCGAGTGAACTTACGACCTTCTCACAGCATATAAAAAAAGCTGAGACGCTTACCGTAACTTCACAATGGCACCTAAACACGCCTATGCCAACAATTAAAAGGGGTGTTTTCTTAGAATTTTTTAAATTTCCTTTAATCTAAAAACAGATATTTTATTATTTGAACTAATATCTGAGATCATCTATAAAAGTTTACCTAAATGTTTACAAAATAATACTAGATAAAACACAAATAAGTATCATGAAAACGAATGTAGACGGAAAGAAAATAATTTTTCTGATGCTAAAAATCGACGATCTATAATTTATTTTTCAGGTCGTTAAAAAGCTTTCCGAAAATAGCCACTCTTCTCGTCGATTAGCGGTTCAACATGACGTATTCGAAGTCGGTTGCTAATATTCGGAAAAATCAAAGAACTGCTGTTGGTCCTCCATTCATAAATCTACCGTTAACCCAACGAAAGTCCTTTTAGAATATCTTCTTTCAACCCAATTTTTAATCCAATGTTTCTTTGGGCACTTTTGTCTTTTTTGAGAAAATTGTGTACATTATTGCAGCAACTCTTTGTTGGCGGGAAGCCATCTTATTGCGAGTAAACTTACAAGTGTATTGGTAACTGTAAGAATTTACATGAGTTAAACTTCCGAACAGCTCACGCAAGTATAAATTGCCATAAGTTGGATCAATGTATAAACGTACATGTAATTTACGTCTAAAAAACTTATGGAAACGTGTAAGAGTGATAATAGTGAGATTTTAATCAGTGTAGACAGTAGGAAAACCAGGGAATGAATTGAAATTTTAAAAACTTATCACGGACGTGGTAAGGTTTTTCTAAGAATGGCTAAGTTACTGGCTTCTGTCGATATTTCCAACTACGTTAAATGTACAAATAACTGCGTCATTTGTGCATAATACCAGCCATTTACTGAATATATGAAGTAACAATTTTTTTTCGATTGCATAAATTGCATGAAAGAAAGTCAAAGCTATGATAATTATTTCGTTTGTAAAGTTGTACTAATCAATAGAGAGGTACCAACACATGGCATCAGTTTGCAACATTTGTTATTTGTACCGATAGGCACGGCCTTTTGCGACACTAACACAAATGAGTCATCTTTTGAATGCGCATTAGGCACACACGTACATTTTTGTGTAGAATTCCGTCAACATTTGAATACCGCATTTTACATACTTGGTTCTTGCTTTTGACACGTTGTAGGGCGATCGATTAATCCCGTATTTGTATTTTTGAAATAGTGTGGATTGATTTCTTGCAATATTTTTATAAATTTTAATATTATTTATCTTTTTAGGGAGTAAATAAGGATAGTCAGCGTTTATGTGTCTATATGGACTATATGCTCTGGGGTGCACTTGTATCATTGATTTTTATAAATATCGTAAATAATGACTTTGGATTGCTTTTGTTAGATTCGATATTGATAACATTTTTCTTTTTATAGAATGCCGTAGATGATCCTCAGGACTTCAAGAATATTTTTGAGGCACTTTTAAATTCCGGTAAGAGTTACAAATTTCAGAGATTTTTCATTAATATTTGTACACTTGTACAGAATACTAGTCATAATTTCTTCTTCTATTTTTGAGAAGTTTTAGATGCAATTTAAAGACATTTAACATCTCAATGTTTGTAATGATGGTTGATTATAAAGTTAGTTCAATTTTTAATTATTTTTATTGAGATTTAAAACCTCATTTTAATATTTAATCATTGCAAAAAATAATATTAACATAACCCAAATGAAACATGAAAACGGAAAAAAACGACAAAAAATAAAAATTAAGAGGTCCTGGGTTCAAGTTCCAGATGCGACTGAAAACTTTTTATTGTCGTTTTTTTGCGTTTTCATGTTTCATTTGGGTTATATTCATACTATTTTCTAGAGGGATTAACCAAAGTTACTTTTTTATCGTTAATTAATGACCGACAGGTATTTTAATCGTGTAACATTAATTAAAAAATAAAATTAAAAAACAGGAATGGTTTTCAGAAGGTGGTGCTGAAACACTGAAAAAGTATTTGGATGAGAGATTAGGCCTCGGCGAAAGGTATGAAACATTATCACCGTTCTTTAGGAACATTTAAACATTAGCTTACATGTATTAATTATTTTTATTATTTTTTATAACTTATGGAAGTTTGTAAACCTCGTTGTAATATTTAAACATTGAAGAATATAATATTAACACATCCCAAATGAAACACGAAAATAAAAAGATTTCAGTCGCACCTGGGACTCGAACCCAGAAAAAAAGTTGAATATTTCTTTCGAGACTTGTAAAATAAGTCAAAAGATGTCTCATATAAATAAAAATCGGGTAGGTATATTCGAGACTCTATTCCGATTGCAATTGTGTTTGGGAAGAACTTTGCAATCATCATTAGGATAGTAGCCAATAATGTGGGATTTAAAATGGAGGATAATATTAACAAGTCTTTAACCTGAAGTATGATATGGGTGTAGATGGCGTAAATTGAACTGGTCCCATTAGCTAAGTTTGTTAAGCGGTTGCCCCGGATAGGCAGAGGTCCTGGGTTCGAATGATTATGTATTAATTAACTTTAAAATTACTACAAAGTTGTTGAAATTTTCAGTAATTTTTTATAATATTTATTTTCAGCGCAATACGAAAACTTCTCAAAAAGAACCCTTCAACGCAGCCTCCACGAACCACGCATAAACAGACCGCTAGCGATACGCCAAAGTGAGTAGACATAAGAAGACCAATTTTTAATAATATTCTTCATCCTAATTAAATACAAGTTTTTTTTTTATGTTGCACGTTTTCATAGATTAATTGATTTTGCTGCTAAAACGACAAAATTAGGTGAAAATGAAATTCCAAATCAGTTCTCAATCACTTCGTTCGATGACGTTCCGAAAAATATATATTAGAGCGTTTAGATATGTTCGTTATTTAATCACTTTTCAATATGGATTTAATCATTTTACGAATAATACATTCGAGTACAATAAAACTTATATATTATATTATATACAAAAGTAGGCTGTGCGTAGTTCGGGGATGAATTGTGCATTGAATATTTGAAATTGGTAATTTTTTTTTATCATCTTTCGCTGATTTTTGTAAAAATACCTTAAATTCATGAAAAAATAACATTTTGTCAAAAAATCTTTTAATTTCTTTTTATGGTTCGTTTTTATTAGGGTAGGCATAGCTTTTTCAGTCTTTATGGAGTACACGCTACTGATATTTGGCATCGATTTTTGTAAATGTTTAATAATATTATTTTATAGCAGCTGGTGTTCATCAAAGAACCCGATCCTTTGATTTCTATTTAATTATTTTGGACGTTGTCAGTACTCTCAAAAAATTTAATGTTATATTTATTTATCAGAATACACAGAATGGTATACTTCCTTTATATCTGCGGATTTCTTTGATATTATTTAAGTGCTACTAATATATTACGAGTCTGTTCTCACTGTAACAAAACTGTAAGACTCATTTTATATTTCTCATCTTGTGTGATACTTGCTGATATGTTGATAATTTTAATACATTATTTAATTTCTATTATGTAATTGGAGTTTATTATCACTATATCAAAAATGTTCTATTGTTTTTTTTATTATTTTTATTAACTTGTGTACATTGGATCACACCATGCATGTACCTATTTCATTTCGCTATAATTTCTATGATTATTTTTATTTATCGTTGTATTATATAATATTGTTGAACTAAATGCTTGCTTACAAGCGACTTGCAATGCTTAACGGGTACAAATTCCGATTGTATGATAATCATGTAACAAAATATAAAAATTATAATCCCCCTTTTCTGATCAACAGATTTCGACTGCCAACACTGAAGACCCCAAGTCTATCTTTACCCGTGGGAAGACCCAATTACCAGCAACCCAAATATCCTTCTACAGAATCAAGCGAAACCATGGACTATAATTTCAAAAAATCTACTAAAAACAGAGCATACATGGATTATGAAAGCTTTGATGATGGCCTCCCCAATGATCAATACGACGATGATGAGAATCCATCATTAGATTCTAATAATAATCGTAATCCTTTATCTATTTCTTCATTTTCCAAAGTATCTCTTCATTCTTCTAACCGAAACCGTAGTCCCATTTCTTATTCATCTAAGGTCAATATAGATCTACCAGAAGACCAGGACATAACTCCGCTTTCTTTTTCATCTGGACTTAGTTTCACATATTCTGGCGAATCGGAGGGTGGTGCGAAAAATTCCCAGTCCTCCAATGAAAACGACGAGTCAAGTGCCAACATTTCAGCAAATAATACAGTGAGTGTTCGAGGAAAAGATAAAAGAGGGAAAGTGAAGAATTTGTCTGTAACTTCTAATACTTCTGCATCTTTGGCCAGAGGACAAAAGCATCATAATGTGGTTTCACATTCGAGCAACGGCGATTCTGATAGTGATAGCGTTGTCGTTGTCAATGAGGATTTTAAAAACGAAAATCATAGGAGACAAAGACGAACTAGTACTCCCAGAATAGACGATGAGTTGTTGAAGTCAATATTTGGTTAGTTGAAGATATCTTTTTTTTGATGATTTATAAGTTCACAGTATTTAACGAATCAAAAATATTGCGTTGTTAACGATTGACTCGATTCAAAGCCGTGAGAAATTCGGTTATTTGGAAGTAAAGACGTCTTCACGCCAATTTTGAAACGCAGCGCCGTTATCTAAGGAAAATTACATGGAGATTGTTGGATAGAGAGTAAAATATGAAGAACTGACGGAGAATAGGGCAGACGATACGTTAAAATACTGGTTACATAATTTGAAGAATCTTTTTTCCAACCGTATCTGTTTATAATCAAGAGGATTGTCGTCGAAACAAATTCATGGCAATTATCATGGTTTAATTTTAGAAAAATATTTTTGTATATTCAGAATTTAGTTAAACAATATTGCTCAAATTAAATATGCCATTATTATTATGTAAGTTCAACAATAATAAACGATAAGTTAGTAATAAGTAGTTAAAGTAATTTAACGCGAGACGATATTTTGTTTGTAATAATAGATTTGAATGGAAACCGATGTCGCCACTGATTTGGTACAGTTTGGTTTTAGCCCATTTAGTACGTGCTCTGTCTCTCTTATACTGCCTGACATCATATATCTCCATTACTTTCGATCGAAGTGAAAATTTCATAATGATTTCGAATAATTATGAATTTCTACATTTGAAATATAAGCAAAGAATAGCGGACTTTTGAAACACGAAACAGGTCAACGTCACATTTTTTGTGTTCTATGTTTGTATACATGTAATAAAAAAAAATTTAAAAATAGTTTTTAACAATATAATCAATTGATTGATTGGTAATATTGATTTCGGAAATCCAGAAACGAATTTATCACAAATTATTCTATACAAATACCTCTTTATAAGTTAATTAAACATATTCGCAGAAAAAAGCTCGTATTATTTATGCATCCTTATCATACAACTCAAATCGAAATTGACCGTTGAAAGTCGAGACATTGTTTGTAAAAGTAAAATATTATGTCAAATGTTATTTAAAAATAAAAAAACCTTACGAAATTGGTGGAATTTCACAACCCTGTGATGGAGCATTTGGAATAAAAAAAAACAGATAAAAATATTTTATTGTTTGCACAGAAAAAA
This sequence comes from Halesus radiatus, assembly GCA_022606495.2. Lineage (NCBI taxonomy): Eukaryota > Metazoa > Arthropoda > Insecta > Trichoptera > Limnephilidae > Halesus > Halesus radiatus. The sequence goes on along the minus strand of JAHDVE020007334.1, from coordinate 447,452 downwards.
GCTTCTACATTATGTAGAATCACCTCCCGAAGCCACAGCACTTTATTCCGGACATCCTATATAATATATTGGCTTTAGGATAAAATTTCCCAAAATAATATACGAAGATGAAATATTTATACATGCCGTCCTAGACTGAGCATGCATTTTCCATTATAAACTTAATTTATCTAATTCAAAACCAAGTTTAACTCCAGTGAAAAATATTTTGATACAAACACACGTTTATTTTAAATCACTTCAAAAGAATATAGAACAACCGGTTTCGGAAGTACCCTTCCTTCGTAAAGACTATATTAAAACTAACCTAAAATTCAAAATAATTTATTGGGTGAAATGGAGTTGGACGCAAATTGATAGACTAAATGTCGTGTAAGATAAATTTAATATTTTTAAGATGGATGAATTATATCGAAGCTGAAGGTGCTTAAAAATTTTTATTTTTATTTTTTTTTATTTTGGAATTATTAAAGGAATAATGTTCAGATCATATAAACATATAAGAATCCAAAATATCAGCTAGTTCGGCTCCATCGTCACTGAGAAAACGGCGTTTGCACTTCTACCCCAAGAGTAAAACTGTCCACAAATTTGAAGATTAGAAAAATAAAAGATTTTTTTAGGAACTGTTGACGGAATAATGTTCAGACCATATAAAAATCTAAGAATACAAAATATCAGTTAGTTTCGTTCAATATTCACTTTTGAAAAAAATTTTGATGTAAAAATGTTTAAAAAATTTCTTGCTGCCGAATCCTAATACCGATTATTGACTCTTGACACCTGACTCCTAACTCCTGACTAAGTATATGGTTACGGTTTTGTCTCAACAATTACGGCCCCCACTCGGGTTATCACTTCCCTTTCCCATATTATTCAGAATTTACCAACACGCACAATTTTTTATGAAATTTCCTATGACACTCTCCTCCAACTGATTTCAAAGGAAAACTGGTCAAATTTATATAAACTTACTAATCCGAACTTAGCGTGTGAATCTCTCATTGACACCCTCCATAAGTATTTGAATAATGCCATATCTAACACACACAATAAACAAAGTAGTCGTAAAATTAAACTTAAGCCTCGGATGTCTGACTAGTCTTCTGCACTGTAACCGAAAGCGTGACAAACTTCACGAATTGTAAGAAAAATTCTAATGTTAACGAATCACTCCTAAACAGAACTGTAGCAATAAACGGAACAGTTATGCTTGTAAAAAATAACTTGCAGGGCCAGAGAAAACTATTATACGAAACAGATCGAGGAAGATGCCAACGACAGTAAACAAATCTGGAATATTATCAAAGAAATATGCTATACCGACACAATGACTATACCCATTAAGATGATCCCAGATGTCAGCAAGACAACTATAGATAAGATCCTAACAGAACATTTAGGGTATTCTAAGGTTTGTGTAAGGTGGGTGCCCAGGATGCTAACGAAAAACAAATCACGGAGCATACTTCACACCTCGTGGGCGATGCGATCGGGAGCTCCATTCTTTACGGCTGCCAAACCAATACTGAGCATCGCAGCGAGTTCGGCCAGGTAGGGATGTGGAGGGAGAAGACCAAGGTACGATCCAGAATTTAAATAAATATTAAAATTTTAATTTCCCTTTTAAAAAAAAAATAGGGAAACTTATTTTACGGACAATCATCGTGTAATAAACGACAAACTTCGACTACCATAATACGGGCTTCCTCCTAGTTTGATAGTTGAAAAAATGTTAACTCTGTACCAAAACTTAAAAATGAATAAATAAATATAAAAATAAAAATAAAAACATCAAAACCTCAAAACTTTATTCCAAAGAAAAACTAAAATACTCATTTAAAAAAATAAATACTCGCATGTTATGAACAATATTTTAAATATTGAAATGGCTCCTCTCCAGAATGACCTAAAGTGAGCTATTGAAGCAAGTGTATGCCAAGATCGAGTTTTTTGGAGGTTCGTCCCGTCTGCCTACCCCTGCGGTTAATTGTTAGTTAGTTAGAGTTAATGCCTTATTATTTAGAGCAGTCGATATGTGAAAGAACACGTACAATTTAAAATTATTTGCGCACGTCGGGATTTGAACCCACCTCTGGATTCCGAGGTCGTATTAATTTGTTTTGTACTCCTAGATTCTAGACAGTATTCAACAGTTTGAGTATATCTGTTATGAAATAAGCAGATAAGTAGGCGCAAGACGATCGGCATTTTTTGGATTCTAAACATTTTTTTATTTATTTATTTTTTATTCCTTTTTTGACGACTTTTAAAATATTGTATCGATTTGTAAACATAATTCGTTTTTTTTTTAATACTACCATATATTTATTTAATTTTTAAAAAAATACAGTATATTGTCACAATAATAGACATCAAATGGTATTACAGAATAACATAGTATATAGGTTTATATTTTAAGGGCGAGAGGGACGTCGGAGAGTTATTATTTATTAATTCAAAATAATGATAGTATTATTACGCAATACGACAAACATAATGTTTTTAAATAGAAAAATATTTATTAAATATTTTATAAATTTACATGGGCTTAGTATTTATCAAAATATAATCAGAAATATTACTTTTTCTGACCGTCCCATTGTATGTTTCACAAAATATTTAAAATACGAATATGATTTTTAAAGTGGAGAAAAGTATTTTTAATCCTTTATCGTTGCGTTTTTGTAAATAAACATAACCAAAGATTTGTAATCCACATGACAAAAAAAAAACATTAAAGTTACGTAGTGTTCATAAAAAAATTAAACCACACACTGTTCTTTCTTTTTAATTTATGTTATCGACAAGTTACAGAAAAACCTTCGCAACATTTTTTAAGAATATTCAACTTTTTAAATGTTTTTATAAAACATGCGTAGAACGGTCAGAAATGTGTAATATTTCTTATTATATTTTGATAAATGCTAAGCCCAAGCAAATAAAAAAAAGTATTAAATATTTCTCTTTAAAAACACCATGTTTATCGTATTGCACAATAATATTATCATTATTTTGAATTAATAAATAATAACTCTCCGACGTCCCTCTCCCCGTTAAGAGTATTTCTTAATCTAATCAATATATAAATACATATCCTAATGCGCTTAACATGTTCACATGTGTCTGTTTTATTTCATATGTTGGTCTAATGTACTTTTATAGTGTATAATTATTTCAGTGTTGGGGTGAGTTCTGAACTTATTTATTGAGAAAGGAATATAATTAATTTTTTTCGTATTTATTGAAAGCAGATGTGTATCGAACAAGTATTTTATGATTTGCAAATCATTGTTTGCATTTACCTTAAAGTTATCCTAGTCCTAAACCTTTACTGTGATTATTGTGTCGTCTGCATATGAAACAACAATTCCACTGAGGTTTTGTTCAAAAATATGGTTAACATGCACGATAAACAGTAATGGGCCCAATACAGCACCTTGTGGTATACCAAAATCACTTATGAGGGGTAGTGTGCTTTTGTGTAAGCTTAGCCAAATATGCTTACCCAGTGCATTGACAAAATGAATACTTTGTCATAAAAACCCACAACATTTAAATTTTACATTAATTTGACATAAGTATGTTGTCGAAAGCTTTTCGGAGATCAACAAAAATACCAACAAAATTCAACGATTTATCTAAAGCGTTTTTGTACATTATTAGATAGTTTTACGATGGAATGTTTTGTGCTTCTGTTCTCCGTAAATAAAAATCGTTTTTCATGAATTACGTGATTCATTTTAATGAACCAAGTTATTCTTTTTTTTTAACATTTTTTCAAAGACTTTACTAATATTCGATAGCAAAGAAATTGAACGGTAGTTGATTGCTTCTTCTGGATCGCCGGTTTTAAATTTTGCTATAATTACAGATTGCTTATACGAGTATATGGATGGAAATACTCCTTGAAAACTTGTATTAATTATGTATATCTCCTTATTAATCTTAAAATAGAACACAGGTACATTGATTACATGTATTCTAATATGAACATAATATCTACACACAAATATTTTAACAATTTCAGTCACAATAAAAAATTGCAGTTTACTGTTTCGTCACTTCTTTCGTAAATATCAATACATTTTCCTCTTCTTTCATATACTGGCCGGTATTTCTTGGAAGATCTTTGTGGTTCTATATAGTAATAAGTTTTGCAATTTTGTTTTCTTTCAAAAGGGAAGTCTTATTTCATTTATTCTTCTTGTAGAGTGGTTATGTCTGTGTTGGTGTTTATTAATTTTTCTCAAGAATTCAGAATTTTATTATTACGACTTATTAGGTTTCGGTACGTGTGATTTTATACTTTTCAATATTGCAGTAGTGACCCCGTCAAAACCAGGGACAGAACCTGATAGAAAAAAGAGTTTAAGTAAATATACGAGTATGTCAAATGGTTGGTAGGGAAATGATTAAGTTGGAATTTAAGGCTTGCTTAAAGGCGCCATCACCTCTTCAGGACGAAGGTGATGCCTTCAGCTCAGGGCAGAGCTATGAACCTCGCTCAAAGTCGGGGCACTGTTCAACATCATGGTTTCAGGAGAATGGATTGTTAATAAAAGAGTAACTATCGTAAAATAATGTACTCGTATAATGAAAACATCGAAATTATAACAAGAGGGAGATACCTCTGGACCGTATTTACGTGTACCTAACTGAACTAAATTGACTGAAATCAGTGAAGCGGAATCTACTCTGGAGTGCGACCAGGATTCGCTTGGCAGGCCTGCCCTTTGGGAGTGAAAGATGACTGGACCGGTGTCCATTTACTTGGGTCGAGGGTCAACGCTGTCTGCTGAAGCCGTCCACGGTGGCCATTCGGGAAACGTTCTGATGTTTTAGGAACGTCGGTCTCGGAAATATTCCGGAATCCAAAGGATTATTTTGTCAAGCAGGTTGGCTTTAGATATTAGACAAGGAATCACAACGGATGGTCATGATGTACATTGGTGAGGCTCGAAACACCGGATTTACTCCCGGCGCCATCTTAATAAAAGCATGATCTCCAATGATTTTAGCGTACAGCGGCGCTATCCTCGATTTACTACCACAATTCAACTCCGGCACATTTCCGTTGGTTGAAATCCCCTCGATAAAATTATAGATTAAAATAAATGTAGTTGTGACGAGTCGAATTGAGATCGCCCGTCCTTGATGGTCCCTATTCAAAAAATGATCGGAAACGAACGCCGGATACGTAGCCGTTACTGCACGGCTAGTGACTGCGTTAGGCAAACGCGAGGATAGAATTCGTCGTCATAAATACTATTAATGCTTTTGGTTAAAAAAATAATGATTAAATTGAAATAATTATTTTAAGGGGAACGGCTGCGGTGCCGGTTTCATACAAAACTGAATTTTGGATTGGAGGCCAAAATACTCATCCAAACCTCTAGAAATCAGATAATGCTGAAGTTACATATCTTACATAGAATCTCTTAATTTAAATAAATAAAATAAAATAAAAACTTTTAAATTAAAAAAAGTTACAAAATTACGAAATCACTAACACAAGCACAATAATGGTTTTGTGCGGCTGACTGTGGAGTCAGAAACCATTAGCTGCAGAAGTTATTGAAGTACTGCAGCAATGTCGATCTTCGAGTAGATAGTGGTATTTCATTTCAAAGTTTTGTTGAGGAATAGCTGTAACTATCCTCAGATAACTACTACAGTGCAACGGTTCGATGTCTGGGGAGTACAAGTAAATTGTCTCTTGTATGTATTGCGATCTATTGTAATAAAGGTGAGGTGAGATATGGTTAGACAATTGTTTTAGATCGCACATCTTGTGTTTATAGAGGATAATTTTTTTTTTCAAAGATAAAAATATCCTTGACACATTTGAAAATCTCCTACTACCACCACACTAAGCGGAAATATTGCTTGTGTCGTGATGGGGGACTTAACCAGCCGAGGAATTGAGCTAACGACGTCTGGGTGGAAAGCCGACGCTTTCCCAAAATAGCCACTGACTGGTAAATATTAATTTCCTAAATGTAAGTAATTTTTTAATTATTTTTACATCCATCACTTCAACTCCGAATTTTCACTGACCAGTCGATTAGTAACAAAAAAAGCAGATTCCGCGAGATGACGTCACCCATAACACTGTTTGACATTTAATAGAAACTAAACCGAAGGTCGTCCCCGGCATTCCTCGCTGAATTGTTCATCTCTGCATCAAGTGTTTAGCATTTATTACGTCCGAATTACAAAAACAACATAATTTACTGCCTAACTTAACTATCACGCCGCTTCTCCACATGAATAGGCAGAGAGGTTAAGACCGTCACACAACTCTGTCCTGGCAAACACCTCGCTTCATTCACATTCAATCATCGTCTCATACAAACTCTTGTGTTATTCTCTTGACTCTCCCATGTCTTCCTTGGACGTTTCTGACTTCTTCTACCATTCGCTTTCGCATCGTATATTCTCTTTACACTCTTTTCTCAGCCATCATCCGTTCTACATGTTCAAACCATTTAAGCGTGCCTTTTTCATTCCTACCTAGAGCATAGCCTTCAATATGCTCTATTCAGCATTTCATTCTTTCTGGTTCTCTACATTTGAAACACGGTCAATAACAATAATAATAATAATCGGATGATTTTTATAGCGCCGTTTTTGTGAAAAATCACCTCTAGGGCGCTGTACAAATCTTACTTCCTATTCTTACATTATTTCTATATTAATTAATATTTTTTTTGGACACTATCATTACACATTATTTATAGACCATATAAAGAGATGCAGTTAGATTATAAAAATTAAATACGGCTTGGTCTAAGTTTTCATACATGTTTAATTGAAAAAAAAAGAAGCTAACTGTATTCCTTACGATATATTGCAAGACGCTAATACAAATGATAGGAGTTATGTGAAGTTGGGCGGCGGGTGGGGACTGGGGCCGGGGGTACTGATCCTTTCTTCCAATCTTCTTTGTCTTTGTTGATGACTGGACGCTTGGTGTTGGTCTGACCGTACGCCAGGTGGCGCTCGTCGGCCGGCTTCAGGATCTGGAAAGAGCACATCAGCGTGTCGTCTATTTCTCGCCCCAGCCGGTGGTATCCTTGTCGGGGTCGGGCCACAGCAAGTCGCAGAGCAGCCTTGTCGGGCACGTCCGTGGGCCGCATGATGCACCGGATCTGCTCCGTGAACTGGAGGTCAGAACTCGGTAGCCACGAAATCTAATTTTGCGGATTGCGTTTGTGGTACAACGTTCAAGGTTATACAATTATATCTTTGCAGCTATTAAAGGCTCCAAAATAGCACATTCACCCTTAAGTTTGAGTTTGAGTTGTCTAGCTCGGTCGTGTACGATATTGTTTACAATCACCATAGTTCAACGAATAACATTGTAAATCATTCACTCTGGGACACTTTTAACAGGCAAAGGTCTTTAAACAAGCACATGTGTCGAACGCCTTCGACCGACCGATTCTTTTGGGTTAATTTAGAACAACGTGACAGATTTGAACTTAAAATATTTAGGTTTTTTTTGATTTTTTATTATAAACTTGATTTAACCCCGAAACGGCCACACTAAAATTATATGATTTTTATAAATGTAACCTAAAAATTATTGCGGTTATTTTATGCTATTTTTACACCGGGAAAATTAATAACTTCCCAATGTTTCCGAGATAAATCAGGAGCGACTATAAAACACAGCCGGCAGCCACGGGGGCGCCTAGAATTTTTTTTTCTAATATGGTTTTACACAAATACGCCTCAGGGATCTCACTTCTACAGCATTCAGTCTACTTTACTTTTTCTCTTCCAAGTTCTATGCCTCACTGCTATATACTAGGGTTGGTATCTGCACTCCATTGTGGACTGCTAACCTAGCTTCTGCAGGCAACTTTTTATTAGTGACTGCCGCGTTCAGCCCCCCGTTAATGGAGATAATTTTTATGGTGACGGGATAAATCAACGAATGTATGAATCGGCACACTTTTTATAAGTGATATAAAGTCATTAAAAGAACGACAAAAAGAAAACTAGCTCGATTGCCTAATTAACACACGTTTTATTAATTAAATCTATTTACTTATTTTCAAATAAAAAAGGTAAAATTAATTTTAATAAATTGTTATAAATCAAGGATTTATTATATTTTTTCGTCAACCGGTTTCGCTTAGATCAATCTTCGTCGGCACATGTCCTCAAGGCGGGCGTTGTTAGGCTGTTACGTTCGCCTGCTTTTAGCCATGTGGACGAAGCTATTGGCGTTGGGAAGGCGAATCACGTTTACTGGTATAGTTTCACTGCTTGAATCCTTTCACTCGCCGTTCGTACGAATCAAGAGCACGGTTTCAGATTATTGTCATTTAACGTATACCTGCCGCTAGAAACTATATACGAGGTGTGTTCAAAAGAAAAGGTGAATTTTGAATTTTTGCGGGGTGTGTACATTCGATTATCGATTTTTTTTTGTTATGTTGGTACACATATGTTTATCATATGTTAGCATTATCAGCTATTTTGGATCAGTGGTTTGTTTTTGACAACTGGAAAGGTTAGTCACGTTTTTGGGTGTTCTTCGATTTTTTATTTAGGTTCGTTTTCTGAGGCATCATCAGTCCGATTGAAGTGAAATTTTATATTTGCTTTATTTTCTATTTCCTCATCAGTATTTCATCAAAAAAAATTTGATTCTTTTTAGAAAAAAAATGTCAATAATTGTTAATCCTATGGAGGAATTTCCTAGTTTTGGTCAGAACTTGATAGCTGTTTTCTGGGGTATCATCAGACCGATTAAAGTGAAATTTTTGATTTGATTTGTTTTCTATGTCCTTATTAGCATTTCTTCAAAAAATCCAAAAAAATCGATGTTTTTCGATATTTTATTAAAATAATAAAAAGTAAAAAAATCGAAGAACACCCAAAAACGTGACTAACCTTTCCAGTTGTCAAAAACAAACCACTGATCCAAAATGGCTGATAATGCTAACATATGATAAACATATGTGTACCAACATAAAAAATCGATAATCGAATGTACACAGCCCGCGAAAATTCAAAATTCACCTTTTCTTTTGAACACACCTCGTACGTAACTGTGTTTAGGTAAATAAGAATAACATTATATTTGTTTCTCAGAAGGGAATGAGAGGTGAATGGTTTAAATCAGAGATACACAACGGAGGGCAATATTTAAATTATACGAAATGCGAATTAGGTAGATACATTTTTGATTTATAAGAGGTACATACTGACTCCGGGTATTTGTTCGAATATATGTTTGTTCGTTTGAGCGAATATGTGAAAAAATTAAAATTTTACACTTTCGACTGCGAAGTTAAATGTGTCAAGCTGTAGGTGCCTTAGCCCCCGTGACCCGCGGACATATTGAAGATGGATATCTCTGCGTGCGTTGATAACCTGCCGAGTGGTGCGGTATGAGTAAGAGAAGTATCGTGTTTCGATCACCGTGCCACGATGCGCGGTCGTTGGTAGTAGACGGTGGTCTGCCGGCTGTAATGGACGTATCATGCGTTTATACGTGGCCAATGTATTTTTCACAATGTTTAACACTTACGACATTTACACTTTTTTTACTTATGTACATATATACTATTAATAAAATTATTTACTAACTACCTAACTAACCATCATGCCATTTCTCCGCAGGGGTATCTTGGCATACACTTCTTGCTTCATTCACATTCATACATCGTCTCATACATTCACTTCTGTTATTCCGACTTCTGATATGGCCCGACTAAAGTATTTGATTAACTCGATCGTGCCGTGTCTTCCTCGGACTTCCCCGACTTCTCCTTCCAAATTATATACGTAAGTAATAAATGTGAACTATTCATTTTTATCCAACTTAATAATTACAAAATTCTATATGTGCACCCAGTGCTACGGTGCTGTGCATTTAGTGTGTTTTCTAGTACCGCGGGGGAAGAGTTAAAAATAAATAAATAAAACATTATTCATAAGTGAGGGTGGTCAAATAAAACTTGGTAGGGTGAATTTTTTGTTGTACTCGTATATCGTAAACAAACGCTCATTTTTTTTTGCGCAAATAGAAATAGATGTTAAGTGCGTCCATACTATTGTTTCAAATAATAATGAAATGCACAGGTAATTCCGTTGCATACAAATGATGAATGATGAACTGCAATCTCAAAGTGCGTGTGCATTTAGCAAAAATACCATTATAACCGATAATTATTATTGCCTAGTTAATAGATAATTACAACTGTACAGCAGAGTTTAATAACACGGCGAGGCTTCACTTTCAATAATATAGTTGGAAATCAATGAGTGAATCGTCATACAAGATGACGTCCTTGTGTGAAATGCATGAAAGGAAAATTACGCGAAGTTGATTGCGTTTTCCAGTCAAACTGGTTTAATCACTAGCTTCGTAGGAAATTTACGAATTATTAGTAGGAAATGTGACAATTTGTTACGTTATTTTAAATAACAATGGTTCGATCGTTTTGGTGAGGAAGTTTCACAATAAGATGCGTGCGTACACTTGAGATACTGAGAAATATTTCACTTAATCATTGAAGAGATCGACAGAACTCAAATGAAATATTAAACAGAAAAACCCACAGAAAAAAAGGTATTGGTCGCATTTAGGAATCGAACACAAGACCCGTCTTACCGGTATTACGCTTTAGCCACTCGGCTAATGACATTTTATAATATTGTTTCATACTTTAATTTTAGACTTAATTTCGAAACTTTGTAAAACTCGAATGTGAAAAAAATTTAATGTGAAGTACAAATTTCAAAGACAAAGTGAGTAGCTTGGTGTTGCCATGGTAAGGAATAAATTTAGTTCCGCTTTAATAAATTTCTAATTTTATTCGTAGTAAATATTTTTTCTTGGATTTACAATGAAACTAAAAAAAATATTATGTTATTGCGACGACGTATCAAAGCAGTTTCCTACTTACTAAGTGGAACATAGAGCATATGGGATGTTATTTTAGGATTACGAAAACTAAACTAACTAACTAACTAACCAACTAGCCATCACGCCGTTTCCCCGCAGGGGTAGGCAGAGAGGACGGGCCGCTAAATAACTCGATCTTGGCTTACATTTCTTGCTTCATTCACATTCGTACATCGTCTCATACATTCTCTTCCGTTATTCCGACTTCTGACACGGCCCGACTAAAGTATTTGATTAACTTGATCGTGCCATGTCTTCCTCGGACGTCCCCGGCTTCTTCTTCCATTCCCAATCGTGTCATATATTCTCCTTACACTACTTTTTTCGTTCATTCGCTCTACATGTATAATAATTAAAATTGCGCGAACTTGGTTTAGTTCAGAGATAATTTCCTAGGAACTGTTGAAAAATTCGTTAAAATTATGCCTTCGTGTGATTTAACAGATGGTACCTCATTTCAGCGTACTTTGTTATTATGGCGTCACAACGGTTCACACATGAATAATGCTTTTTCGATTGTAACAACCGCGTGTTTGTTTTTATAATATATTATGTAACGTAGCGAATACCCGATTTACGGTACTAACTGCTAGAGTTAAGGGGAACGGCTGCGGTTCTTCATACAAAACTCAATTTTGTATCGGAGGCCAAAATACCCATCCAAACGGAATTATCTATTTTTTTTTTAATTAAAGGTTTATTAAATATCTAGTACGGATGAGAAGTATTTTATTTATAGTGCCAGAGAAAAAGACATATAAATTCCTACCCCAACGCTGGCATTTGGTCCAAAAAAATTGGTATTTTTTCACAAATATCGCTTTTTTATAATCGTTTTTGATGAAATCCCTTCAAGACTATGAAAATAACCAGATCTTCAAGATTTTACTTACGTTCGATCGACCGACCTGAAATATTGGATATGTGGTAATTATGATGCTCTTTACAAATGGTTTCATTAAAAAAATCGTCAAAAAGTCACATTTGTGAACAAATTAACCAAATCCTAGGTCTAAGTGTTAGTTTTGCGGGTCAGATCGAGAGGTCTTGGGTTCGAGACTCTTGTTGTGTTTTTTCAGTTTCATATTTCATTTAAGATTTGTTAATAATATCTTCAATAATTAAATATTAATGTGACATTTATGAGTTTCATTAGTTATTCAATATTTATTCAATAGTTATTCAATAGTTATTCAATAGTTATTCAATAGTTATTCAATAGTTATTCAATAGTTAAGATTTGTTATTCAATAGTTATTCAATGGATATTCAATAGTTATTAAATGGTTATTCTATAGTTATTCGATAGTTATTCGATAGTTATTCGATAGTTATTCGATAGTTATTCAATAGTTATTCGATAGTTATTCAATCGTTATTCAATAGTTATTCAATCGTTATTCAATAGTTATTCAATATTTACTTAATAGTTATTCAATATTTACTTAATAGTTATTCAATATTTACTTAATAGTTATTCAATAGTTATTCCTATAGACTTGTAGAAGAAGTCAATAGATATCCCATATCAATAAACGTTCTTGTGACTAAATTGCACATAAATTCGGGCAGAATTTTGCAGTCACATAAAAAAGATAGTATTAAAAATAATATGGAAATTAAATGAAGATGATATTGGCAGTTAGTTCTTAATTTGAAATACGATATCCATAAAAATGAGGGAAAGCAATAATTTGGTAGAGCGCTTGTCCCGAATAGACTATAAGAGGTCGTAAAACTTGCTATGTTTTGATTGTTTAATTTTTATGTACATTTTCCGAATCAAAACAATTTTATATTTTCTGTATCTATATACAAAATACATGATTTGTCATTTTATTTAAAATCTGCCCTCTGTGACCTTATGTTATTTAAAATTAACGTAACAGTAACTTTTTGGGTATTAAGGAAAAAAAAACTACACCAATAATTCCACTAGGCGTTATCAAACATCAAATATTTGTTACCAATGTTTTAATCTTACATTAATTTAAATTTAATATTTGTTACCAGTTTTAATTCAGGTCTGAGAGGGTTGAGGCGCATGTATATGTATTAAGTGCAGATGTTATTGTTGGGAGCAGTGGCGTGCAGTCCATAAAGGCTGAAAAGCTGTGCTTAACCAAAAATTTGAAAAATGCGACAATTTTCCAATAATTTTTTTTCCTGGATTCTTTACGGTTGTATCTATATTTATTATGTTGGCCATATCACTCTGCAGAAGATAATAAAATTACAATATTTAATGCAGAAAAAAAATACATCTGTTTATCGGTTCAAGCCTAGTAAGTTATTTACGAAACAAATATCCAACTTCCAAGAGCACTTAGACTATGAAAGTCTCAATATTGGGGAATGTTGTGAGGTGGTTGAGATGGGGTGAGTAACTAGAAAGGATAGAGACACGTTCAGAGAACTTGTCAGTCATTTTTAAAGCATTATTTAGAAACTCTATGTCGCCATGCTCCATGATATTAGATATGAGATACATGACAATAATAAAAAAATGCATTTACAATGTTTTTTTGTGATTACCTTAAAAGAAATTCAGAGGGGAAGGAGATTGGGAAAAGAATGCAAGTACCTGGATATTCAGATCTGGACTCCAAGCACGGTTATAGCCATTTCGAGCAATGTTTCAATTCTGAATGGTGGTCTTACACCAGAGCGATAAGGAGAGTATATACTAATCTAATAATCAGAATAATTATCACGCGTAAGATATTGAACAAGAAAATATTAGAAAAATCGATTCTAGATGTATTGTAACTTTTAACATAGGGATCCTTTAAAATGATTTCAGCGTTTTGCAGTAGATATGTATACTGGACATTTTTCATACTGATAGTCTAGTTAACATTTACCTAGTAGGTAAGTTAGCAAATAATTTTCGTGTAATTTATTAAATATAAAAATAATTTACCACCTTTTTATAGGTTACGTGACGAAATTCCATAGGCGTGAATTTTATAACAATTTTGCCAGAATTACAAGAAACAAAATTTCTTATTGACAAAATTACACATGGAAAGAAATATACCTACTGGAATTACGGATCCCTCAAGCGGTGCTTCCGCCCCCTTTCTTTGCTTGTTACCTTAAAAACCTTTTAAAGTTTGGTACCTACCTTAATAAGGATTATTTAATTTTTGCTCAACTTGTGAAAAGATTTGTTTATTTGAGTATCATTGGTGATTGTTTTTTCAAGTGAGATTTATAAATAAATAAAGTTTGTGTACGACTAAGATCAATTGTTAGTTAATTATTTAAATTAAAATTCTTTGTTCCAATCTGTACATTTCGAATAATTTATTTATCATTAGCGGAATCTGTTATTAGGTATGGAATTACAGCCTGGGGACTTTCCCGTAAAACAAAAATGTTCAACCAGTGCACAATTAATAGGTTAAATTATTAGCTCATAAAAGTTAGCTCACAAAGGCATAATATTCCATACTTTTTTATTTATTTTTATATGAATACCGCACAAGAGTCCCAACTGCTCCCAACCGTCTGGAGCCAGTGAGACTATGGCATTCCCATTTGGGGAATGTTGTGAGGCTGAAGGTATTGGGGAGGTTAAGGAGAAGGAGAAGAGGAAGGTGGGGAAATACCTGGCTATTCAGATCTGGTCACCAAACACGGCTAAAAGCCATTTCAAGCAACGTTTCAATTCTGAATGGTGGTATTTCACCAGGGCGATACTGAGAGTATCTTCCACTCCACTTTATGGTCTGAGTCTCAAAATTCTTTCAGTAAGATCAATTCTGTATTACAAACTTATATTTTAGGACATTAATAACCCTATATATATATAATACAAATAGACTAGAGCACACTTATAATACTCGTCTCAATTTTAATGAAGGATTAATGGTTCCTAAGCATACGAAAAAATATGGACAAATAACTTTAGGTTATAAATCCTAGCTGTATAAATATGTTACCCGCTGAAATAAAAAAGAAACTGTATTAAAACTAAACAATTAATAAATATAAGAAAAACTTGGATATTTGTGTTAGATAAAAAGGAAATATTATTATTATAATTGTGTTTTTTTTGTAGAAATATTTTTTGAATAAGATTCTTGAGAAATATTTATGTTATATGTTTCTTATGTTTATATTTTATTCAACTTTTTGCGTTGTATTTTTTCTTTTGTAAAATGTAAATAAACAATAAAAAATATTAAATTAAAATGGGAGCCAGTTCTTCAAGAATAGCATTCATTCACCACGTTAGAGTCGCATCGGTTACTTTCCAGTACCATTAAGGCGACTTCGCTATTGGAGCATTAATGCTTATATACGGTAGCCATAATACACGCTAAATAATTGATGATTATATTAATAACCCTCAAAGAGAAACATGAATTTGATAAAATGGACTGAATTTAATCTAGTTCAATTGGGAGAGGTATTTGTCCCGGAGAGACTGAAGGATCTGGGTTCGAAACCCACTCGCGACTGTTACCTTATTTTTTTCGTCAATTTCACATTTTTATTGAGAATTGTTGATATTATCTTCTTCAATGATTAAAAACGTATAGTTTTAGTGGTTCCACACGTAAAAATCGGCATACCTTGTGTTACATTTTTTTAAAATATTGTTTGTTCAAACGTTATCTATATACCTACAAACTTTTAATATGTTTTACTTATAGTGTTTATTAGAAACTACAACATTTCTTTTAATACATTTTTTCAATATCTTTACGTATTTATGTTGCTTTTTTTTCCATTTTATCATTTTCAAACATTTATATTTTATTTTTATATAGGGGAAACTTCACTGGTTGATGCAACAATACAAAACATATTTTGTAAGAATGTATATAATACGCATCTTTTCCCAAAAAAAAACTTAAAAAAGTTTTTAAAAAAATATTTTTAACAATTAATGTTATTATTTCAGAAACTAAAACATATTATTGAAGCATTTTTGACATTTCGCGAATTTAACTGAGGACATTTAAGAAGTTCCTGTATTTTTTTATTAAAAATTTACTAAAAAAAGCGTTTTTTCATCTGAAATGTTATCTACATTTATATTCTGCATGCGTTTCCACATTTGTTGAATATACATTCACTAATTTCTGCAAAGCTCTGCGTATGTCCATTTGGCGAGGAATTTTAACACCAATAAGTTCCGAAAACGAATCATCTGTTCAATATTGAAAACAAATAGAACAAAAACAATACACCTTTTGACTAGTTTTCCAACTTCATCATCAAGGTATAATTCAACTGGTTGTGATCGATACAGCCTCGCCTTCAGACTTTGTAATTATTTGAACAACAAAGAGGTGCAAATCAAAAGGCGTAACTTGTTGAAGGTGAATGAACTAATTTTGCTGTAATTTTTTTGGTAAGTGTTCATATTTTGATATGTTTAATAGTATTTTGAGCGTCTTCGGGACAAACCTCTTATGCAGTGCTGTGTAGAAAGCTATTTTTCGGTCCCACCGCTGTTCAAGTTCAGTATTCTTTTAGACGTGAACGGGAATAGAACTGGCGGGCTGTTCAAAATTTGAATTTAAACAATAGACAATCGAAACTAAAAAAAAAC
Organism: Halesus radiatus; assembly: GCA_022606495.2. Classification (NCBI taxonomy): domain Eukaryota; kingdom Metazoa; phylum Arthropoda; class Insecta; order Trichoptera; family Limnephilidae; genus Halesus; species Halesus radiatus. The sequence continues at coordinate 430,953 of JAHDVE020007334.1, read as the reverse complement.
TTGAAAACATTCCATTCTTATTTTGAATTCAAACAGTTATTTAAAATCGAACTGCAGTGCATATTGTGTTACTGGAAAAAAAAAACAGTGGGTGTTTTTACACTTGGATATAAGTGACTCAATAATAAGTGACATGTGTAGCATTACCTGCAGGCTATGGTTTTTTTAAAGTTTATATAGTTCGTCGATTACATTGTATGCCAGGATGGCTCCTAGTCTAGAAGAAAGTTTTACTAAAATGCGACCGGTAAGTTAATTAAAAACGTATTATTTAATAAACTTTTAATCAAAAATCGTGTAAAAACTTCCTTGTTCAACTGTTTTAGTGTCGTATTATTGTGATTTTATTTTATTTACGAGTTACATAAAAAGACTTGGGGCGTTATTTAAGACTTTTGCAATTTAAAGGCTTGGCTCAACGGTATGTCTACAAGGAAATTGCATGATCAGTGAAGCAGAAAATAATGTTTTTTTTTGCATAAATGTGAATAAAATAACCTCTACGTGAACATATTCGTTACTTGCATTAATTTAAAAATAGTAAATTATCAGATTTATTTCCGGAATATAATATTTTAAGAAGAATCTTCATGTTAATGCGTGGGTCGGGAATTAAACCCTAGAATATTGTTAAAACCACGCACCGTACCTTATGAGCCAATTCACATATCTTTCTGTTAGCAATTCTGTTTGTTCGTCTTTAAGCAGCCAAAACTTTCGATAGGTGAGCTCTGGCGTCATGAAATTTTCACTATTTTTCTGCCGATTTGAAGATCAACGCAACGTATTAAACTCAAAATGTTATTTCCATCGTGAGGTATGGAGTTATAAAAAATAAAGAAAAAGGGAATTCAACAAAAGAGTTCTGAAATTCTGGGCGAAGCCGAGTAGTAAAATATATGTAATAAATAAGATAAAAGGTTTTAAAAGAATTGTGAAAAACTGTACGGTTTCTTTTGAGTTTGGCTGCACTATTCAATACATACTTAACAGTTTTTTTGAAAAAACATACTACCCGTTTGTCTATCATCTTTCTTAAGGGGGAGCACTAAAAATACACAATATGTAAATACACACAAACCAAAAAAATACTACAAATAATTTATCTATAAATTCTTCACGGGTAGTTAGGAAAATATATAAGGTTTCCGATGATAAAGGTTCTTAGTGCGTAAGCTTTTAAGTTCTGTGTGTAATACGTTCGTACTGAAATTTGAGATAAAATGCTCAAAAATGCCTTCACTGGTGTTCAATTGCACATATTTTCAGACATTTTGGTATGTATACCATAGAATTAAAAATATTACAGCATGAGAATTTTCGTCATATTAAATTTTAGACATTTTCATAGGTACTCGCATAGAATTTAGAGACAAATTATTTGTTTTATTGCTTGCGTTAGCAACCTGCAAAGAGACGTTCAGCGCATTATTTGAGTACCCATCCTTAACGAAAATTTTGAAATGGTTTGTTTTATTAAAAATGATTAGTGAGAATACTTTCGAGTTTTTTTGGAAGATGCTCTGAGGAAATTGTACTATTGATCGCTACGACATCGTGTCGAATTCGTCATTATCAACTGCTTGTTTGACTTTTAGTATCGTTTCGACTCTTAGCTCTTATCCATATCACTTCAATTCTGAAAGATTTATCAACTGTCGTATTTCATTCCTTTCATTCAATCTAAATTGGTCTCTTCAAGACACAGGTTTTCTTATTCCTCGCCCTGTTGCAGTATTCCTCGTGATGACGTATGCAGATCATTGGATTTTAGCTCGATCCCGTGTACAGTTGAAATAAAAATAAAAAAAAAACCAAGCCAATAGTTTCCATACGTTTTTCCAGCCAGGAACAGTTCACCTCTTCGACATTCATACAACGTATAAGATGCTTATAAAACGTATTATAACAGTTTGAAGTCATCTGTAGTTATATAAAATCTTCTGTACCACGAGGCAGACTCAAATGAGAAAGTTTACATGTCAATCAATGCCTAAATTAACGTTTAAAAAACGATTCCGATAACCCATCTTAATTTAAAACAAAAAAATTGTCCGTATATTCAACAAACAAAATAACTCTCGATCAATGAGTTCTGGTATCATGAAATTTACAATGTCATTTACGTCTAGGGGCATTTAAGTCAACGATGCAACTTTTTATAGCTACCAACATTATTTCCATCATGAGCTTTGAAATATCAATTTAATTGTCTAAAAATAAGGGAAGTCGTCTTAATATAGCATCCCTATCAATAGGCAAGTCTCATGGTCTCCTATGTGAATATAAAAATAAATGTAAAATGTGTATGAAATATTTTTTTAAGTATTAGAGCTTGATACACGAAAGAATGCGGCTGATGCTTGATGCGTAGGAACGGATTTTAGTAGGAGGCGTGGTCAACCGGAAGAAATCACCAATTTATTAGGGATTATCTAGTGATAAACAGCGATTCCGAACAGCTTCGGCAAATTTATCGGCTTCGTTTGTCACATACGTTTGATAAGAAAAATCATATTTTAACTGTGGCGAAGCCGGGTAGTAAGTAATAACTGGTAGTTTATTATCATGGAAAATAAACAACGAAAGCTGTTCATAAATTGGCACCACTTTCAACCTCGATTTGGTTGAATATAACCACTCTCCATTTGATTCTATTCATAGAATTTTTCACCTGTAATCGTCGGTTGTTACCGACGTTGATAGCTCTAAACAAAAGCGACCCAAATCTGATGGGAATCATTCATGATTCTCTAGCTTCATCATCAGTGATCGCATCATCATTTTGCAATAAATACTCGTCGAGAAAACGCGTGCTCCGGCAGCTGAGAGATCACCAAATCATCATTCGAACAAGCCCGAAGACTGAGTTATATAAATGTTGTTTTCACTTTCGTGGACCACAACTTGTTCTTGTGCGATCCGTTGAGATGGCAGTGCATAACCGATAGTATAAACACATAGTTGGAATACGAAAGAACACCTTTAGCCATCGAGTAGTGCATACGTCGATGCCTTTGGCTCATTTTTTATTGGTAAAATGACGTAACTGTATTTTAAAAACTGATCACTAGCGACAAGTTAAATTATCATTTACAGTTTTATTAAGTAACTAAGTTTTGTGATGCGAATTCTTTACAAAATTCTGTGTCTTTATGTTGAAAAATTTTGTATGAACAGTTAGTCTGCTATTCATTATAAATAGGACAAATTATTTACATTTAAGTATAGACAATTTGTACTTTAAAGCAGTAAAAACTTCCGAACGGTGACCTCTAGCGACATGAAATTTGTAAAACTGTAAAAAATGAATAACAAGGTCAATGTGACAATTTCAAGCTACTTATTTCATTTACACCATGAGCCATGAAGCTTGGAAATATCAATAATTTTTTCAACTGTTTTTAGGCGGTAAAGCGATTTCCCCAATGAGGCATGATGAAGTTTTCAAAAAACTATCTGACAATAACAAATATGACATGATTTGTCAAAACAATTTTTAAGCTTTTTAAAAAAAATATCTTTTTGATCTGACCATTTTCAGCGTATCGTTTAAGGAAAATAACATTAAAAATCATTTAATTAAATCATTAAAATGAAATTCCACCACGAACTGTAAGTATCAAAAATTGAAATACAAAAAAAATATGACATGTTATTGATCAATAATAAAGATACACCTGTCAAAATCTAGGACGAAGTCGGGCAGTATCAGTGTGTTTTTAATTTTAAACATATTTTCTTCAGTTTGCGGACATATTTTTTTTTCTGTGTCGCACAATCTCGGTTGCATACTTTTAATTGGTTATAAAACCGGTGTAAAAGACAAAAAATAATATGTGGGATATAAAAATAAAAAAAATCTTTAAAAGTACCTACCTGCATAAAAAAAAAACACAAAACAAGTTGTTGATCATTTTGAAGCTAGCGCAGACCCTTGAAAAGTCCTAACTACAAAATTTTGTAAATTAAAATAATTGTACTTATGAAAATAAAAGTTAAACAAAATAACATAAAAAATGCTTAGAAGGCAACTATGCTGACCATTACCCTTACCAACTATTTTAATATCTTCATTATGTGTGCTGAAAATAAGAAATGTTTAATATGAATTTTAGAATTTGAATGATATGTACTTTGTACTCAGATCATAACCGAAATTATATTGTCTAATAATAGTCAAAACTAGTAAAACGTATAGCAAAATACCTCATCTTCAAAATTATTCGTTTTGTATACAATATATTTTTCTTTATTTTCCATCGTTGATCTAACGTTCATCAGAGCTCGGCATGAAACCGGAAAAAGCATTACAAGTCGAATAGTTCCTGTCTTACTATAATCTGAATGAAGAAATTCTTTCATTATGTAAGAAGTCTAGTCAGGTACGAGATAGGTGAAAAACGCTCGGCAAAATAAAACGGGTTCGAAAGTTTTCCGTATTTTTAATTTACAGACTTTTATAATAAGTGCAAATAAACGTAATTGGCATAAAATAATGGCACTTTTTTATTGATATTGAATTAGAGTTTTTTATTCAAGTACCCCTGCCTGCTATATTTTAGTTGACGTTAAACAATGATATATTTCAGATAAATCATTGACTTGTGATGTAATCTAACAAGTTGTTATTTTTGTTTTTTAGTGGTTGAGTTGAATGTTATCAAATTATTTAGATAACTTTGAGTATTTTTAACACAAAATACAATCGTAATTTATAATTAAAAAATGGTGGTTTATTATGACCATTTGTTAATAGTCTGATACGTCAAGGGGGCGGTTAATCTCTAAATTCTATTAAGGTAGGTAGGAAAAAATAAGGTTTCCAATGTCAAAAGTACTTATAATGTAAGCGTTTAAGTTCTATATGCAATTCATACTGGAATTTTAACTAAAACGCAAGGAAATATCCTTACTGGTTTTCAAAAACTGAACTTGTTTTCAAACATTTTGATATGTCGTAGAATTAAAAAAAAAAATACAGTTTGAGGATTATCTTCATTGGTAACCTTAGATATTTTTCTATTTACCCGTAATATAAATTAATGAAATTCGTTAAATTCACCTGAAAATGCATAAAAATAAATTAGTTAAATGTAAACGAATATCACCCATTTGTTGATATATGATCTGACATGTTGTGCCATTTGACGGAATGGAAAAACATGTAGGTATTTATAAATACTACTATTAGGTATTAATTAATTAAATAATTTCATTAAAAAAATAGTTTATTTTTTCATTGAATGATTGAAAACAAACAGGTTTGTAAAATAATATATACTTTTTTTTAAAGTTTCAAAATTCATTGTGGAAATAAAAAATCTAAAAATATAGTTCTAGTGATATAGACACAACACACAGAAACATCTGTGTAATTTCCAATCTGCCAGAGCTCACCTTTAGAGAGTTTTTACAATTAATAAAACTAAAAAAATATCTGTTTTAAAGTTACGGTAACGAAATTTACGCGAATTCTCAGTTTTACTAGCCTTTCAATAGCTCTGTCCTTGGATCTGTGGTAAAGCATCCGCATGGTGAGCGGCGAGGTGGCATTTGAGCAACTCGCATTAAGTGGAAGTCGGTATTGTAGTTGGAGGGCATCCGGAATTATCACGACAAGGAGGTATAAACCAATCAGCTATATATGCGGCTTAGGTACATTTACACGAATACATGATAGTGCAGATAGCAGCGGAACCCTTATGTATTTACACCAACAGGTAGATTACTGATCGTTACTTAATTGCCGCTTTGACTGTTTAGGTCTTCTGAACGCATTATGACCCCCTTTTCACTAATAAAAGTAGTACAAACGTATCATCGATTATTTAAAAAAATATTAACTTATACGATGTGAAAGCTATAAGACTCCTGATAAAAAAAAGATGAGTAACTTTTTAATTCTTTTCAGAAAAAAAGAAAATTACGTTTTCACTTTCATAATATTAACTAGAATGGTTACCTAGATAAATACATTAAAAAAAATTACACACAAATTTTTAAGCATGTCTGTTTTTTTTATAATGTCAACTAGAAGGCAATTATTTAAATCGCTCCCCTCGTAGCTAATGGATTGCTTGCCATATTGTGTATGTATTTATTTATTCTAAAATTTAAAAACAAAACAAAAACATTAGTCACTCGGACACTAGGACACTAGGACAATCCTGTGTTGAGATGAGCGGCTTTACAATTTTAGTGAAACGAAAAATAATATGTAATTTTTTTTTTTTTGTATGGTGTTTAAATGCATGTTATCATATAGTCGTGTAAACGTTGTATGTATTTGTGATGTTGAAATGGGCTACCGGTAAGCTCTTTTACTCTGGACCCAGTAGTTCCTAGTTCAAAATCAGATGTTAGAAAAAAAATTTATTTAATTAATATGCGTTAATTCATATATATAACCTCTATTACATAAAACAAAATAGGATAGACTAGACACGATAGGAGAAAGTAGATCGTACATCAGTAAATACTTTAATATCTTAGATGATTTAAATCATGAACGTTATCAAACTAAAGCAATTCACGAAGAAATAATGTGTTCAGATTTTTAATTTGGCTTCAAACATACATCGTAATAAAGTACAGTTAGTGCAGTCGCGTCCCAAAAGAATCGTAACCGTCTGAATTAAAATTAAAAATTCCACCTTCATTTCATCATAATAACGGTGGTGATAAAAAGTGCAATGCTTCTTGTTATACGGTTATATGTTACGAATATAAAAATAATTCTTAATAATACAGCGCTTTGTATTAAAATCGTATTGTTGTATTCTTCAAATAGTAGGCTGGTTTATTCATTCTTCGTTTGAAACACCGGATAGAGTCGAAGCAATACAATGCGAAGTTATTTCATTACGTCTATTGCCCAATCGTTAACAGAATGCATACCCGATGAAGTAGACAAACACCCGAAGAACTGGGAGCTAGACTAGGGCTTGCTTCTTGCCTACTGTATTACCTCTCATTCAGCGTGAGATATGCCAAGAACTAACAATGGAGATACTTGCGCTCTTTCGTCATTGAAAACCCGTTTTTCACGAATTTTTCAAATTGATTCATGCGAGAATTTTAATGAGCTTGCTATGAAATATAATGCGCATGAAAATTATACTTGCAAGGTTAGTTTGTGGCTAAGTTGTCTTTCTTGATCTTTTCACGCCAAACGTTGGGCATTCAAATGTGTAAAAAATATATTTGAATATATCGAGAAGGAAGGACAGAACAGGGACGTCATAAAATATGCGCTTAATTTTCCGCCCTTCCATCGTGAACTATGAAGCTTATAAATCACTACTTTACCGACAGAAACAGACAAGAAACTTCTTGTGATTATGGTAATTTTTTGATAAGTACCTATTTATATGTAATTTATAGGAAATAAAAAATAAAAAAATAGAAGATTTTTTTTACATTTGAGGCTACTTCATTCTCTTTATTTAGTATTTGTTCCATACACGGTAAATGATTTTTTTTTTTTCAAGTTTAATTGGGCAGAAAACTTAGTATTTTTTAAGTATGAATAAACTTAATATTCTCAAAATAAAAGCAATAAAATCATATACTCGTAAATTATTCAATAACTATTTTCTGTCTTTAATTTCAATACGGCCTATGCGATTATTTTCTCTCTTGAAATAAATCCGACATGGTCGACGGTCTGTGGATGAGTCGGAACTTACTCGAGTGAGAAGAAGGTAGAAATGGAATGTTGGAAACATCTTTCCGTGGCCGAATAAGAAGAGGAAGTTAAATATCTCAACGGAAGCACGCCAACATAGTTATAGTATGAGAAACTGTGAAATATTGAACAGATGAATCATTGAACGTGTTAGACGTACCGAAGTGTCTACAAGCTTTGGTCGTCGGTAACATCATATCGGAAATATAGCAAGACAATGTAGTACTTTTTAATATCTCATTAAAGATCTAAAAATCTGGTTGCGTGACATATTACTCAGCAAAAGCACCAGAACGGTGAGCTCCGAGTCATGAACTTTGTACAGCATTTTCTGTCTGGAATTTCTGAGACAATGTAATTATTCTCAACTAGGAACCTCATTTATATCATTAGCTATTCATTATTTTTGTGTTTAATTAGGTGAAAAATAAATCATACATGTAAAAACCTCACAGAATAGAGAATTTTAAATATTTTCTAATTAAATCGGTTTAACCGAAAATAAATCATTGTTTTAAAAAACCCGTCCAAATTAGAATTCGGTGGGAGTAAATAAAATCATATAAATAAGTAGTCACAATGTGGATTAACCGCAGTTTGAAAATGGTCTTGAACGCCGAAACATCTGCCACAATAATAAAAACTAAAAATACTCGCAGAACTTAATTAATTTTGATTGAAATTTAATAAAAAATATATATAGCCATGGAACTTTGAAAATATCCATCAGATCATTAAAAAATACATAAAATACAATACTGAATTCGGGTAAAGTTGAGAAAAATAGCATGTTAAACTTTGAACATAATTCTGTGTTGCTCTGTACAAGAAAAAAAGACAAACAAATAGTTATGTGTGAATACATGTGATTAAGAATTGCGACAATATTTTTGAGACGTAAAAAAAGAGTTTTTGTTTTTTTTTATTTGATACCAGTGATATCCCCGAGAAACTTGTCACTTGGCAACTTGTTTTAGAAAATAACGAATCATGGTAACGATTCCTCCTGATGCTGCTGGCATCAAATGACTCTAAATGGATGTTACTTCTGTCCGCCTTGCATTATTACCCATTGCTGCTAGTTCTTCTGGCTTGATAAATTATCCATAATAACAGTGAAGTTGGTGTTTCACAAAATCTTCACCTTTACCATAGTAACGAAAGGTCAAATAACAGTAGAGCAGAATACTCCAAGAGAAAGGACACATGCCTAAACTGAAACTATGTTTAAGAAGCCCTCAAGTTAAGTTCACTCGCTAAATAGAATACATACTTATAATAACAGTATTAAAAATGTTACAAATAAAGAAAACAACGTTACTAATGCCATTTTTATGTTAGTTTGTATTTTACAACTCTTATTAATTTTCTTTTAATTTAATAAAAAATCAATAAAAATTAATTTGAATTAATTTGCTTGTTTGCGTATATCATTACTTTGTGCATGGCAGCCGTTTCGCCTGTATGTGGCCTGAGTCACTTATTGTTTTCAAGTTTCATTTGTGAAACTCCATTTTAATTTAAGTTTTTAAAATGTATTAATAAATATTATTATTCAATTTTATAAGCGGTTTATTTATTTTAAAAAAATATGCTAAGTAATTATCATGACGCGTGACAGCTGTTTCGCCTAAAAAGTAATACTGGCATTTCTAATAGTTGCACATATATTTGATTTTTTATTAAATATATATCAACAGAACTATTTTCATCCTCCTCCCCATTCTGTGAACAAGAATTGTACATAAAAATAATTCGAGAAGCAACTTTCTGAAATGGAGCATGGAGTCTTGTATTGTATTTATTAGGTACACGATAATTAATCATACTCACAAGGTCAGGGCTGTCGAACTGTCCATTAATGATTTTAAATAATAATAAAAGTTCGCAAAAAAATTTCTTCGCTGTTAGAATTCGGGTACTTTACGTAATTGAATTAAATCACTATAACTTAATTAGCAACTGTATCCGTAATATTTAATTCATAAATTATGTACCCTAAAATTATTGCTGTATTCCTTCAATTTTATTGGAATAAATTTTAATTTACGAATTTCATTATTTTACGAAGTTACAGAAGAAAAATTCGCTTGATTAATATTTCTATGGGAACGGCCAATATTTAATTAATAAACAAAAAAATATATACTGATGTTTATTCTGAAAACGATACAGATTAACAATTTTAATTAAACTATGTTATTTCAAGGTATCTTACAACCATTATGCTGTCAGAATCAACAATTATTTGTATATAAAAATCAGTAATTATTTGCATCTCAAAAATCCACCTTGAAACTGTGGCCTACTAAAATATATTTTAAAACCACTCTCTCAGACCAGAATTAAAAATAATGACCGCGATATAAGGCGAAATCTATTCTCGGAAAGTAGACTTAGAAAGAGGTTTCGGTTAAACATATGGAGAGGTCTGAGATAATTATTAATCAGCCATCGGGTCATCGTTGAATAAACAATGTACAAAACTTTCATTCATCTAATTAATCAGATTAGTTTTTTTTTTTAAATAATGTTGAAAGAGCTACGAAAGACACTCTGACTTAGACTGGGATGTCGTTTATGTACAGAATTCCGAAAACAATTTCTCGCCATCTCGACTGGGTAGTTAGGCATGTCGATCTGATTATATATTCTGGTTACGACCTCCATGGCTAAGTGGTTACGATCTATACTCTGGATCAAAGGTCGCGGGTTCGAAAACCGACGCGTGCAAATATTATTACATGTAATTAAATTAAATTCATATATTGCATATTAAATATGAAGCACGTTCCAGAGTGGCAGATACATTCTAAATAGCCCCGATTAAAGATCGCCATTTAGAATCGAAACGTTGTTTGAAATGGCTTTAGCAGTGTTCAGTAACTAGATCTGAGTATCAAGCCGCTTTCCAACCTTCCTATTCCTTCTTTCTCTTCTTCCCACTATTATTAGCCTCACAACGCATTCGCGTTAGGGATACCATAACCTCATTGGCTCTAGGTAGTTGGGAGGTGGAACTCGTGTGCTGTATTCACATAAAACTAAAATATTTAATAAAACAATAATGCATTATAATTTACGTTAAAATTTTGAAGGGCTACAAGCATAGTCGCTACCGATTAAAGAAAGTCATATTTGTAAGTTTTTAGGCATGACCGGATAGTGATTCGTCCGTTTTTATATGTACGGTAAAATATTCCACGTAATATATTTTTGCTAATGAACAGGAATCGAACTGATACCTCCATACCACATATGTACATACGTAAATTGAAGACATGGGCGGAATAATAGCTTAGAAAATTATACGCTGTTTTTGAGAAAAATGACTTATCGTATTCTACAGTTCCTTCTTTATCATAATAGTTGGAAAAAAGTAAAGAAACACTGTGAAAAAATCACTGTGTGAGGCTTGTTAGTTTTTGTGTCATCAGTTCGTTGTTCTTGCACAGAATTTTTAATGCTATTCAAAATGACGTTGGATTCCGGGGACAATTCAGAAAATCAGCATATCTTATTAAAAAACTGTCACTTGGTCTGTCTTCCATATTTCGAAGAACACTGAAATATTCTGTATATAAAATAATACAGTTGGCGAAATACTTGAATTTAATTAATTCTACGAAATGCATATATTTAAACCTTACGTGACAAGTCTTTCGAAAACGTAAAAACTAAACTTGCAAGGAAGTGTGATGGTACCGATGAATTCAGCAAAGGAAAATATTTTAACATTAGAGTGGTTCAGAAATATCATAGATTTTGAAACTCAGCCGGATCTCGATGATAGTCAGAATACTACCGAATCGGATCCAAAACTTGATTAATTAAAAAAAATATATTTGTTGTTCGCTAATACTATTTGCAAATTTTCAGTACATTTTTGTTTAACTTTATCATGCAAGAACAGCGTATACAACAGCTTAATGTCAAGTTTAACAATTTTTTTTCACATAATCTGATAAATGAGCCCCAACGCATAAAAAATATTTATTCCTGAGTAGTAGTAGTGATTTGATCCCTTGTAAAAATATCGCTTGCTGTTTTCTCACATTTTTCTTTTATTGCACCCGTGGTTTCGATTGCAAACAACTTTGTGGATTCATTTCTGTCACGTACATTTATAGTAATGCAGCTTCATTCCCAATTAATACATACGAAGTCCATAAATTCGAAGAGTCTATGTCTTAAACTTTCTTAAACTGATTTGCATATGAGTTTAGGATTTCTTTGCAACATGGGGCAGCTTTCTCCGGCTTGTCAGAGCAACTACTGGTCGCTTGCCTGTCAATTCACTGATCGTTTGCTTGTCAATTCACTTGTCGCCTGCTAGTCAACTGACTGGTTCACTTGTGGCAAACACGAAAGGAACTTCCTGAATTATTTTCATGTCGTTTACTTAATTATCGGATAAAAAGTGAGCGTCCGAACAACGGCAGTGGAAATTGATTAATGATTGCTAATCGCTTGGGAAATAAAATTGATTCGTTCGGCTGTGAATGTATGATGAATAGAAATAGTATTAAAAGTATTTTGTTTGAGTTTTTTATGTATCTCTCATTGATGAGTGTTTTTTGAAAATTATTGTGTATTTGTGTAAAAGAAGTTGGAGTCTGTTGAATCGAAACGTTTAATTACTTAAATCGTTTGTATTACTTGCATACTATTATATAGGTGGCTTCATAGCATTGTTTATTTCCATGTCCATTTAAATTAATATGTGATATCGGATAAGAGTCTCAATTGTCTAAAGCCAGTAACTAAGGTATCCTAATTTTTATGGAAATATTGAAAGACTGCGTAGTGGAGAAAAGAAACGAAAAGAAAGATGAAATTAATGGAATATTAATGCTCAAGCTGATTGTAACAATGTTAGTTTTCTTAACGGTGGTCTTAACAGGACGATTCTGATAATAAAATCTTTTAATATGAATTCTTCGTGGAAATATATTTTTTCTTCTCACAAGAGATTGATTAAGTTTTTTTGTCGGGTTAGTGAATGAGTTAGCTTCGCGCTTAGGTGCTACCCATGCGTCGTTAGTTCAACTCATTGGATGTTTAAGTTATCCATCACGACACAGGCAACATCTGCCGCTTACCGCGATGGTAGAATTAGATTTTCAAATATTGCCAGGTTCTTCGTAACTCGGAACGTTTGTCTTTCTTTAAAAATAAAAATAAAATGATCCTTAACTTCGAAGTCTGAAGTAAAGGAGCTCATTGCTCGGATACTATATTTTTCTATTTTTAGCAGTGTGTTGACATTTTAAAGTGGTCTTGGTCACTCAGCCGAAAAATAAATTCGTACGGTTCGCTAAGCCACGAGGCTGCGAAAAAACCTTAACTTACTCAGATTCTCAAATCCCACCACCACATAATAGTATGAATAATTATGCAGTTATCCAAATAACATACAAATATTTAATCGAGTTTCCAAATACATTTTCCAAAAATATGTGATGTGTTAATCAATTTTATGCCCATTTTCCCCATGGAGTACGTTACGTAATATTCCATAAAATGGTTTGGTTAGCGCATCAATTTATACATATTCAAATTTCCCAAATTGGCACCTGCTTAGCTGTTGAATAAACGTAAATGGATATTGAATGCCTGAACAAATAAACGTCACATAAATAAATACCTCGTTTTCATAGAATTTGCCGATGACATTTACAACAAAGAGCTTTGAGGTGAGGTCAAACGTAATAATAATTATGGGTATATGGCCTCTTTAAAAGTTCTTTTATAAGTATTGCCGAATTGTGTAGAAATCTACTAATGCCATTGTAAAAATATAAAAAAAAAATTCCATTGTATTGGCAATTCATAAATACTCCAAATATTTTTACCGATTTAAGATTTTTAGTTAATCAACACTATAATCTCCGCATGGGTAGGCTGAGAGCTTTGAATGCTTTCTTTTGGCACACACACTTGCTCCATTGATAGAATTATTACATTATTTTGATGTATTTGATTATAAATGTTATTATTGTAATATTTCACCGGGAGGTTTTCCGTGTTGATACAGATTTCTTACACATGCATATACATTTTTCAGTTTTTTACCTCCTGAATCGACTCGACTCGAGTATTTGATTTGCTGGATCGTGCCATGCCTTCTCGACAATCTGCTTTCATCCACTTTTGCGTCAAATATTTTCTCTAGTTTTCATGAAGAGTTTTCTCCATTTGAAGTTTCCCTGAATTAGATTTTTTAATTTGTTAACTTAATGTTTAGTTCAAAACTAAAGGACCGCTTTCTAACTCTATAATTTTCAATTCCCCCTGATTCAATAATTTCGTAATTATTATTATTATTTCTCATTTTGCTGTAATTTAATATATTTCTTGATTAGTGAAGCTATCTCACATTTCCCCTCGTTTGTACTCAAATAAAAATTATTATTTTAATCATTAGTCATAAGCGGGAGAAAATTCTACATACATTTCTCAATAAAACTAGGTTGTCCAATAAAAAAAAATACATATACGGGTTTGAACAATCAATTACAATCAAAGTGGAATTTAATAAAACCTTGGATGCCAAATAAAACCACAATGAAAAATGGCCTTAAATATTTTTCAGTTTATTGTTTGTATGTAATTAGTTTTCTAATTTATGATATCAGATAATAAAACATATTGTAATAAATTTCGTATCTTATCGTTGAAGGCTTAATGATCGTTTATCTTTTTCCCATATATATATATATGTATATGTATAATATAAAGAATAACAATTTCATATATCACATCAATGTATGCGATTTGTGGTTGATAATTTTACAATGAAATCAAACAGGAGGCTTATAAAATACGATACACCAGTTAACATACAAATACTATTATTTATTTATTTAGATAATCAATAAGTACGAGTGTATTATGTAGTTCTGATAAATTGTGATTTTTTTAAAAATCATTTTCCTTAATATTAAAAGAATATGATTATTACCAATTGACAGAGATATTTTTTTAGAGAAGCGTTTCAAAAATATCATTTTTATATTCATTGGTTTAAAAGTTACGATTCTTTGTATAAATTCAGACTCAAAGTTTTTTGGATGTGGTGTAAAATTAGATTTTTGGCTGTTACAGCAGTATTGCTTTCCTGTGACGATATATATCATGTATTATTGATGGTTTAGCTATCACTTAATATGCCATACTGAGATTATAAAATTTTACGAGTTCAATTTTCACGTAACTTGACTGAGGTGGAAGAAAACGAAATTTTTCATCATTATAATATTTACATCCACGTCCATGGGCTTTTGTAGATATTAAGTTAATATGTCCATCTGACACAGCAATGCCATGCGATAATGTGCTCTAAGGAGAGCAACTATAAGGTTCATTATCGCATAGCATTGACATGCCAGATGGAACCTTGTTATTCCAAGGGGTCGATATATTGAAAAGGAAATAAAAAAATAATATAACGTAAAATAAAATGCAACGAAAAACTATGCAAACGGTCTGCAGTACATATATTTAGTGTAACAAAAATTTTATGAATGGCATAAGGACTCTAAAATTATTCATATGACTAAAATTCGAAAAAAAAATTCGACTGTACTTTTTAAATCAGAATAATTATCATTAAAATAACTGTATAATATATGATTTATAACAAAGATTAAAAAAATGTATACTGATACTTATGTAATACATATAAGTTATACACTTCATAAGATTCGGGAATGTGTTGGCACAGAATATACATTTACTTTCGTAAATTAAGAACGATGGAAACGATCATAATATTTTGAAAAACGTAAACTAATTAATTATTTAAATGTTTATTTAAATAACTTACCTGAGATAAAAATTACTACTGCATTAATATGAATCCACTGAAAAATCTAACACTTTAAAAATTCTTCAAAATTCTGCTACTTATCCGAAATGCATGTATATTTAATGCAATACAATGATACAAAATACGATTTAAAATAGGTCGCCAAGGTATGATGGTTATCTTTAATTAATCAAATTACTCTGAGTAGGTTTTGTTGTTTTTATTCCTATTTTAAAAGGCTGAACGAATTTAATAGCTCGTGAAATTGATAAATTAATTGCATCCACTTGATAATGAAGTATTAACTATGATATGGACTGATGATCAAAACAATTTGTCGTCATAATAATTACGCAATTACAAAAACTGATCAAAATATAAAGAGACGTAAAATTTTGGTTGTTTTTTTTTCTTAGGCAAGTTACTTATCATTTGATGACCAATTTGATTAATTGTTCGGATAAAAATGCCTTGCGCAAAATCACTCGAACTAGATATTTTTTTCGACCGTAAAATGAAATATTCCGATTAAAAAGAAGCTAATTGCTTTAGTATTCCGAATTCTGATTGATGTTAATCATCACGCCGTTGATATTCTTTAATAGACAATGAAATATAGCAAAAAATGCCATTTAACTGATTTTCACGAACAAGCTCGATAGTTTTTTTTTTGAGATTTTAATCGTGATAACCATTTCTTACTAGTTAAATATGAAACAGCAGCTAATTGGTTAAAAATTCTGTGTTTTTGAAGGCTAGATCTTGTCGTAGGAAGTGTCAATTGGAGATTAACGGTTCTCCAGAGGCATTAAATTGTTAAAATTACAATCGTTTTATTTCTTTCCGGAGGATGACTTTGGGTTCAATAGCAGACAATCATCTAATCTTAGTACTAATTTGAGTAACCATATCTTTTTTAATCTCTTGTAATTTTTAGTGGAGGCCATTTCAATTATTATTTATAAAAAAAGATTACGATTGACAAATAATATAAGTACGACAAAATTATTACACAATGAAGACGAAAATTGTTGACATTCATTCGAGGAATTTCAATACGTCGTCAGAAAAATTATATTAAAAAAAATTATCAGATTATTTATGTTTACATCATCCTCTAAGCGACATCGTGAAATTTACTAGTAAATCGTTATTTGGCTGCAATAATTTCAAATTATTGTTTTAGTTTTTTCAAAAGATGCGTAATCACTTTGTGGCGTCATAATTAATAAATCAATAAGAATTACTTTCTTTAAATCACTGTCTTAATTTATAAATATCTACATATTTCAGAAGCAAATATACTCTCATATATTATTTATTCCGATGAGGGGATCCTTGCTTCTGAAACATGTAGGCATTTATTTATTTATTAAAAACGGTGATTAAAACAAAGTTATTCTTATTAATTTATTGTTTTAGTGTTTATAATATTGCAATAAATGTTTCATTATTTTTTAAGATCTTCAAAGGAGAGAAAAAAAATTCTTCAGTATATTTATACTTATTTTGTCATGTCATTATTAATAAATTAATAAGAATTAGTTTGTTTACACAACTGTTTTCGATATATAAATTTCAACATGTTTCGTAAGCGAAGGTACTGTTTATTCTGATAAGTATAGCTTCGATTTCGAAACATCACAGTATATCATTTTGTATCTCTGAGGTCCAAACATTTTTTTTCTGATAGTTCTTACTCGCACTTTAAAATGAAGGTTCTCCCGATTTAGTCAAATTACAAACACAATCTGCAAAAAAAAACTACTCAGTATCGGTAAATGAATTATAAACGAAACTTTCTAAATAATTAGTATTTCTCTATATCATAAATCATTATATTTTTTCACTGATCCGATAAACACCCATATTAATAAAACATTAAGTGCGATTTCACGTTAGTAGATATAGACTCAAGATACACAGGTCCAACGTACTTTAACCTGTAAGCGAATTGGAAAGTAGGCAACGCTGAACTGGTAGAATGATATTGGAGGCCCCAGGTACCGGGTACCTTGGTATGGGAGACGTTACCTGGACACACCTTGCCACTGACTTGCGGGCTTCTAAAGGTCACGAGGAAGGTCAGCTAATCACCCGGTGACCAATGGCGAAAGTGCTTTCCTATTTAAATTGAGAATGCAGTCAAGTGAAATGTTTTTAGTTCGACCGGATTTTATTAACTCATTTTGATTGAAATTTGAAGTTGATCATTCGAAGGCCACTTTAATCATTGTGCACCATGAAATGTATGCAATACTTTTATACGATCCATAATGCATTAAGCAAAATTGGAAATAAAAATATATTATAATTAATTTTCATTGGAGCAGTCTGTAAACCTCTTCGTAATTTATTTTTATTTTTATTATTGATAATAATATTAACAAATCTCAAATGAAATATGAAAAAGAAAAGACACATAAAGTAAAAATTTATTAGTCGCATCTGGGACTCGAACCCAGAACCTTTTTATTTTCGCTGTCTTTTTTGTTTCGCATTTTATTTGAGACTTGTTAATAAAATTATCTTCAATTATTAAAAAAAAACTTATAGAAAAGAAATTCTAATAGAATCGAAATAATAAAACATCTAAGAGTAACCTAACCCATCTGATATTTACTTAGATGTGGGTTTACACTTTGGGAGTTCAATTCTCCCGAAGTGCACAAATGTATTTAGATGATTTTTTGTTGAATATGTTGGTGTTGCTAAGTTTCGTAAAGAATATGGATAAGGATATAAAATTATCCGAATGAAGAATATCTCTGTTCCACTTGATTCTTTCTTCTAAAATTGAAAAGAACCTTATTAATATAATTCGAAGTGAAGATTTAAAATTTGAAATAGAAATTAATTTCATGGCTACACTTATAATGTTAATGGCAGTCCATAAAGGTTTTAAAGGTGTGCCCACCCGAAGAAAAATGAACCACTAAAGTATATAGAAGATGTTTTGATAAAAAATATATTTTTTATATATTTTTGAGATTTTTTTACGTAACAATAATTCTGCATTGATCAATTGCATTTATATGACGAATTAATCATTTAGTAAAATAGAAAGTTAGAAATTTTCAAATATTTACTGCACAATTCACACTTGAAAAACTACACGCAGCCTTCCTTTGGTAATAGAGCAATGAACGACTGAATAATGAATAACTCATTCCTGATATTGGTTCGAACAACGTTTTAAGTCGGACTTATCTTTAGCTAATTAAAGCATGTGAGAAGGATAAAGAAATAATAATAATAATAAGAGTTAATTTCTATAGCGCAGTTTTGTGAAGGTTCACCTCAAGTGCGCACTTTGTAATGGTAATACATAAACTGAGTGTAAATATTTACAGGGTTGAACTAACGGTTTTTAGAATGTCGAATTTCAATAGGCGTGTCGACTGTCGTCACCGACACAATGCAGTTTCTTTTGGAAACCAGTATATATTTACATGATTGTATGATTGTAATGCAGATTTACTTTCTTTCCACCGGCCTTTTGGACCAGGAATCCTCCGACCTGTGCGATTGTCATCAATTCGTATTCGAACAACAAATACCGAGACAATGGAGAGTGACTTGGCAATAATGGAAATAGTTTTAAATAATTCCCCGACTTTACATTTGAAAGTAAAAGCAGAAGATCGCTGACTCTAGCCACCTGAATATAAATATATTTCGATGTTCAACGAAACCAAAAACATTTTAGTTACAATTTGAACGAACGAAAAGTACTCCCATATATTAATAATAATTTAATCTTTCACACATTAAAACGTCATAATATATTTTGCCTGTGAAAATAAACTTTCTATTTCTGTAATTTATTGCTCTAAACGCCAAAATTAATGATATATCAGTTTGATATAAAAAACAGTACGAATATAATAATGAAGATGTGGACGTTTATCAAGTTATAAAAAGTGAAGTTAGTCCACATTCTTGTCGCGTACTTTTTTAGTATGGACGTTATACCAACGAGTGGTGAAGCACTAAACCCATAACGGATTCATTTCGATTGTATTTATTTTGTAAATTTGGGTGTCAAACAAATCAAACATCTGAAAGAGATACGCAGACAGGAAAGTTCTTAAACTATAAAATTGTATATGTACTCTCAGTTTCGTCTAGAAACCTCAAACGAATACTTTGAGCACATAGATTGAACGCACTTAGATTAAACTTCTCTATATTTTAAATATAAATATATTTTATTTTATTTTATTTCTATAAACATATATGTATTTTATGGGTTTACTGTAAAAAATAGAATGTACCAATAAGCCACAACCTTTGTACTTTTTTGAATTTTATTTGCACAATAAGGATTTTTTGAATTTGATGAGCGGTCACCGTATGAAATCTAAACGTTAGTTTTGTTCAATAATCACAACCTTCCTCTTTCCTACATCTCCCACTTTCTCCAGTCTTATACAGTATCTCATAAAGATGCAAATTTTTCATTGCTTCATGGATTAACTAACAAATTAAACATTGTTTACACCGTCATTAAAAAAATTGTCTTGACTGTGAATGATTTCTAATAAATAAAATAAAATTTCGTGTGTATTAATTATTATTTGCCACCATACAATATTTGAAATGCTTCAACATCTTGAGAACGCAGATCTCACTAAAGTACAATCACCATTCTGTGAAACAGGAAAGGATGTAGCGGTCAACCTTGGTACAATGTATCTCACAGAAATGCTATGAGAATTTTAAGTACCCATATCCCTTGATTATATATAGCTTATAGCAGTGCATTCTTTATGAGATATCGTGCCCCGATATGAAGCCTTGACATTAAGACACATCCGTAAAAATCATAAATGCCGTAGAATTATTTGAGCGTGAATTTACGAACAAGTACTACACACCTCGTTACTCATCATTTCTGACCATTTGGGAAAGGAATTATAGAAGTAAATTGATTGAACAGACATGGAAGTTTGGCACTTTTAGATGCTCATATAATACAGATTTATTGTATTAGAATCATTTTTGTTTTATTTTTAATCCAAAAAATAAGCTAATAGTAATGTTAATGTACTTTGCAGAAAACTACGGATCAAGTAAATTAAATCACTTTTTATTATTATTTTTATAAAACTCCCAGCTTCTCCAAACCGTCTTGGACCAGTGATACTATAGCATCCCCAATTGGGATATGTTCCAAGGGTTAAGGTAGTGGGGAGGGGAATGAGATGGACAAAAGACGATGGGGAAGTATTCCATTAATCGAAAATTTATAAACAGTGATTACATGCATTTGAAGGTAGGTAACAATTTGTTATACCTATACCGCCATATTTTTTTTACATTATTAGTTAAATCTTTAAGATTTGTATTTTTTTGTGTTATATTATTTTGTAATTTTATAGCCAAATAAAGAAATGAGCATACAGTTCGAGACCGATTTATATACGAGTATAATAGTGATTATACTTTTATTATCTTTGCTCGGAAGGTTTTTTCAATTTGGATGAGTGTTTTAGATTAATAATTATTGTTTATAAAAATAATAATTGTTACCCTTTGCGCTATGCATAAAAATCTTGTCTTAAGTTTTTAAGAACTTTAGTTTATCAATTAATGATTATACTTTATTTCAAATATCGATTCAACAGAATTTATGTATAAAACACACAAAGTTTCGAGCCATTTTCGATTTTATTGGTTTCAAAATTTGTCTTTATATACTCGTATATTGAAGTTACTTACAGCATAACATTTCATTGATTTTTTAAAAAATATATACTAGGTTATATTAGTCGAATATTCCGAAAATGGTGTATAAATCAATTTTATTTTAAGAAACACATTTTTTTAAATTTTGATTTTGTTTTACTCTTGTTTTTTAGGTAGACACAGCTTTCCAGCCTTTATAGACTGCATGCCACTACCACTAATGGATAGATTTTGTAGAATTTTGAACCCTTAATCTTACTCTCAAATTCTAGTTCTGTGGTCTTTTTCAAAATCTAATTATAGAAAGATTGTTCGAATTATTAAATGAGGTTATGACCACCAATCATTCTTTTTTCTGTAGATCCAATCTCGTCACGTATCATAAAATTAATGGTGTTAAAAAACCGGGAGAATATCGTATTATTTACGCTTTAAGCATGAGTTGTGGTTAAACAAAATGCGGTTTCATTGGCGAATCAAATATCATGACAAGCTCACAATCATTATAACTACATGAACCCAATATAAATATTCAAGTGTGGAATAACCTGTAGAAGCTAATAAACCTCATTGTAATATATTTTGATTTGATGGGTATATCCGAGACACTATCTAAAGATTATAAATAAATTCCGGTGGAATCTTGTAGTCATGATAAAAAGGTATCAGCCAAAAACATGTTGGAATTAATTGAAAATGATATTGGCAGTTCTTAGAAATCGAAGGATGATACCGATAAAAATGACGGCACGGATTGGGGTAGCTGTAGCTCAGTGAATTAAAGTGCAAGGTCCCGGAGAGACCATTAGGTCCTGGGTTCGAGTCCCAGCTGCTATATTTACCTTTTTCATTTCATTGTCTTTCGGCTACATGTTTCCTTTTATAAATAATTCACTATTTGTAATATTTTGATCAATTATCGTTATATTACAATTATTTCGTTATTGATAAATAATCGTGTAGAGGTGTCAGTTATTTATTTTGGTGTGTTAAGTTAGTTTTATTACGTCCTTTATTATTTGATTTATGTAGTCAAAAACAATACAAAGCGAAGTAATTCAAAATCATTCGTTTTTGCTTTGAAAATTTGATCACAAGGAAATATTAAAGATGCTTTAATTAAATACGGCAAGTAGAACACATCTTCGCCTTTAGCATAACTGGGCATTTTTGGTAAGTCTTTTTAAAAGCCTGGAAAAAAATGAAGTATCAGGCCTATATGCTTATTGTGTTAAATCTTCTATTTACCAACTCTTTTGCCTTTATTGTGAAATGTGGCAAAGTAAGTTATTTAGAGACTGAAAGGAAAACATTTTAATATTTGGGTGTGAATTTCGCGAAATACGTTTATTTTGCATAAATCGAAGCAGGCGGTCGGTGTCAAGCGGGAATTTCAACCTTATCGTCATCCGAATGTGTGCGTGGTTTCGTCCTACTTCTGCGAATCGAATCCTCTTAAACGCCCGCGAGGGATTTCACATGTAGAATAGTTAATAAATATATGATAGTGGGACACACTAATCAAATAACGCATGCATGCTGTCCGTAGCTAGTGGTACAAGTGGAAAAATGGTATATCACATTTGGAGTCGATTTTGGTGTAATTTCTTACTGATTTTGATTTGAGCTGTCGTTTCCGAGCATGTCGAGTCTGAAGATGGAATTTTTTAGGTAAAATATTAAGAAAATTGATTGCTACGGGGATTTCATGATGGAGATTTACTAACATCCCGCTTGTACCACACGTTTCCGGACACCGTGTATATGTATATATGTAACAAAAAAGAAGGAATTATCGAATACAATCCGCAACAGTTATTTTCGACTTGATGTAAGATGGACCAATAGCTGTAGCAAAAGTGAGGAAGAACTTTGATAATTCATCGGTGTCTTGTTCCGTTTAGATTGGAAGAGGATTTTAATATCCGAGGCCAAGTCTGTATATTTTTCGTTTGCTAACGCAAAGTTAAATCGGCCGTAAACAACACATTTTCATAGTTTGGTAGTCCGTATTGCGCTAACAATCTAAATTTACATTTACGTTAATAGACAAATCTGTAACGCAAACGCAAGAGACGACGCTGCGTTTATGGAAACTGTCAATATGTGTTATTTACGGCTGAATTAATTTGCGTTAGCTGATGCAAAAGATACAGACTTGGCCCCCAGATCTGTGGAACTAACATCGCAAAATATTCAATGGCAACTCTCGGTAAATAAATTATTAAAACATGGAATATATAAGCTTGCAGAAGCTATGATGACCATCTCGATGGCAATAATAATAAATCTCAATACTTGCTATCATCCTCTGATAATATAAATAACATTTTTTTATCAATGGACAGCCATTACTGCTTTAAGAACAAATTAACTCACCCATTATTTATAGACCATTTACGAGCCGGATAATGCTAATGATAGGAGAAAAAGTTCAATTTAAATTAATTCACTAATCGAAAACCCAATAAATTTGCGGAAATAACCCATCAATCTTTTAAATTATAGCATTAATATATTTAAAAGTTTTAAAAGTAATACACAGGTACCAATGATAAAGATAACATTCGCATTCTGTTGATGTTTGTATTTTTTATTTTAAATGAAAGTTTAATTACGGACCACAGTTGGTAAACAGATTGTATTTATTAATAATCACTGACCTTCATATAGACTTTTTGCGTATCCGTCTTTGTTATTTGCTAATAATGCGTATTAAACCAAACAATATAAATTCTATAGAGTAAATAAAGGTTTAAAAATTATTCGTTATTTAAAATATAACTAAATTATTCGTTCTGTTAAAAATATACAAAATTAACAATAAAGCGTCAGTAATGAAATCAAATACTCAATGTAGGTCATATCAAGAACCGGCATGACAACAAAAGTACACGTGAACGTAAATATAGCACGTGGGCGCTATGGCATTTTTTTAATACTCTGAGCATCGGACTGGTAAAAAACCACCTTTCAGAATCAAAAAAGTGATTGATGAATAACCAGGTACTGCAACCTTTCTAACCTTAACCTTCCAGCTCTACTTCCTCTCTTCTGCTTTATAACACCCAAATTCGGTCTGCAATAGTCCCATTGGCTCCGGAAAGCTATTTCCGAGCAGTTGTTGGAATATCGTGCGAAATTCATAGTTAAAATAAATAAACTTTTTTTGGCCATATTGATGAAGCATATTAACATCGTGCATTCTATAGACAAAAGGGGGCAACGTGGGAGTCAATAAGAGACCAAAGTCAGAGATCATAACATGTCTATAGATTGATGTTAATGTATTTACGCGTGTGAAGGATGTATGGCGATTTAAAGGAAAAGTCGAAACTATAACAATTGATTATTTCATCGCCCACAACACAAACTGAGGTATCTTATATTTAGCAATTATCCACGAGAGTCAAAGAACTGTTTTTTCCTGACAGATTCTTACACATATTATTACGTGTTTCGTTAATGGAGTAAAATACTTAAAACTTCATTAGCGAAACATAATAATATGAGTAAGAATGTGGCAAAAAAAAAACATTTTTTTGGCTCTCCTGAAAATTTACTAAATACAAGATACACCTGTTTATGTTGTGGATGACAAATTGAATAACTTGAACAAGCTTTTAATAATCAGATGGAAAGTAGTTACTAGAACACTGAAAGGAGGCTGTTTGTTACTTGGAACGGCGCGATAAGAATCGGGTGTAGAGGGCTAGCTTCCGGATCGCGGACGCGCAGGATCAATGATACCAGCTCTCATAAATAAATTAATTTTAGGTTGATAGTAGGAATCGCAAGTGATTACAATCGTCTATGCCGGTCTATGGCGTTGTGGCTCTGACAAATTAACGCCAAGAGTAATAAAAAAAATCAACTCAGCAAAGAAACCTACCTTTGACACCACAGCACACTTGCTATTTACTCTCGGTATTTCGAACAATGCTGGAGTGTTCAAATCAAACATTGCTTCAGTCGCCTCTCAGCACAGTGTCGTAACGGATTCTCGTGTAGGCACTTCGTAACGTTGCTCTCAATTTGAGCCAAAGTGCATGTTACTAATACGATCTCCGAACAATGGACCGTTTCCAAACAGTGGGATGGGAACCCCGGAATAATTGCGGCGAAATACAATCAAAGCAAAACGCTGCAGATTATTTAAATTAAGATTACCAAATCCGAATCAAAATAATAATTTGGCACTGATTTTGGTAACGTTTTCAATTTATTTTTTGCATTCAAATATATGTTTTATAAGAATTCGTCATCTTTCATTAACGCAATTTTTCCAGGCCATTTTTAAGCAAATGATTTTTGGTCGAGTACATTAAAACTACTATACGGGGTGGGGAAAGTTAACGGTGTTACGATATTCAAGCCATCACTGAATTCAGATAATATACAAAGAAACGCAAAATATGTCCAACAGTTTGCTGATAAAAATGGAGACAAAAAATGCGAAAAACCGAGAGAAATATTATTATTACCAGTTTAGCCACTCCAAATAGATTGTCAGCAGGTATACAATGAATGTTAAATAATCATAAAAATCGCATTTAATTATAGGTATACAATTTTAGTGACTGAAATGCATTGATATCGGAAGGAAATTCTACGTGATGGTACGGGAAAAAAATAAACATGCTTTCATAATTCTGATATTTTCTTTCTGTTTTTATTGATGCTTTTTTTTTTAATTTTGTGCTTTTATTGGCAAGTCTGTAATAACCTGTAGGCGGCACAAAACATAACTACTTGGTTACTTCTAAGTAATAATAATATATATATATATATATTTTTATTAGCATTTCTTTAAAATTACGATTCTTAAGTAAATTTTACAAAATTTAAGAAACTAATTATTTTACCCATATAAAATTATGTTGGAAATAAAATCACAAAACTGTCTTGGTCCAAAGCAGCTCTTAAGAAGATCGATAGAGTTGAGGTAGATTGTCGCATGAAAATGGGTAACATGTGAATATCATTTGATTTAAAAAAAAAGTGTCTTTAAAAATCTGAAAATACGCCACCGCTGTAATAAGAAGTCAAACCATCCGAGGAGCGGAACAAATTAGAGGCCATTTCTCTTTTGTTTATCCATGTGTGTAAAATTATTTATTACGTGTTATAATTTCTACGCATTAAATTACGCAAAACACGATAAATGATGTGTTTGTTTATCAACGTAAATGAATTTTGTTTTGCAATAAAGAGAAAATATTTAAAACAATAATTGGAAATATTTCATATAATTTTTAAACGGCAATGTATCAGTGTAATAAAAACGTATTAATATTTCGTAGTTCATTAATAATTCTTCTATAAACTTACTACTCACTAGTGAAAAATTACGGAGTGCAACTTTATTTATTTATTTATTTCTTAAAGTTTAACAAAAAATTCGCAAAAAAATGTAACCTTACTGGGGTACCGTTCTAAGGTCACATTGTACATGGTTTTATATAAAGAATATGAATTTTGTAAATAATACTTGAATTTATTAGTTCTATTTTTTTAACGTATCACGGAATAGAAATAATCGCCAGGTAAAATATATTATACACTAGCTAGACTTGTACATGTATTGTACCCGGCCTTGCTCGGAATTTTTTTGTTGTTGTAATAAATTTAAAAAGTTGTGAACTCTTGCTTGTCATTGCGGTGCCATAATTGATTTGACAGCGAAAATAACTATCTCCAAATAAATAAACATTCATTTGAATATTTTTTTTCATTCAATACGTTTATTTTTTCAGAATGTATCTAAATCATAAAGTTCTTAAGTG
This sequence comes from Halesus radiatus, assembly GCA_022606495.2. Classification (NCBI taxonomy): domain Eukaryota; kingdom Metazoa; phylum Arthropoda; class Insecta; order Trichoptera; family Limnephilidae; genus Halesus; species Halesus radiatus. Next base: position 403,976 of record JAHDVE020007334.1, on the reverse strand, counting down.
TTTTCCATTTTGAGAATATTCTACACAAAAAAACCTTCTTCTTTTGAATATGCAGTCTGTGGCTAACCAGAGTGTTATATCAATGGGCTTACCTAAATAAAACATAGCGGGTTCAGTGTTTTTCATACTAATTTTAAAACGTTATAGCAACAGTTTGACATATTGGATTTCATTCAAACTACTTTCTAAACCTTCCCGGCACTAATAAGATCAATCTGTGCTATTTTCAGCAAAATCGGTCCAGTAATTTTTTGAGAAAATCGAGGACAAACAAGCAAACCTACATTGATTTTATATAAGAAGACAGGTAGGTACTTTATTGCTTGCCTGGAAATTTTTTTCAGAACACACATCAGCTACAACTTTGAAATTTTCACTAAAGTAAATTATATTGTGTAATCTAGTAAAATTAACTGTTAAATGCACTTATTGGAGAAAGTTGTACCTTCAATTCCTTCGATTATTCTATGAGATAGTGTACAAAACCGCACTTATTCCATAGGAATTATACTTATGTAATGCATCGAAATTTTCTGTGGTTAACGCTCTCATAATGTTATCTGGAACGAGAGTTTCTTAACCTCAAATCTCACACTAATTTGATTATTATACGTGAAGTGTGAATTATAATAATCTAATAACGAATCAGATTAATCTAATCAATTGAAAAATGTGGTGTAATTTATTATTCCGCGTCATTAAAATCGTCGGGTAAAATCATTACTTTTGATGGCAGTCACCATTTTTGTGTAATTACATTATTGAAATAAAAAAAAATCAAAATAAATATCCCTGAGTTATTTTAGGTAATTAGAAAAAAATTGTCAGCATGTTTTCCAAAATATAGCATAGGTGTCGATTTGTGTTTTGTACTATTTTGTTATGGAATAATTTGACACACAGAAAATTGAATTAATTTATTTTCGTACTTTGCGGTTTGATATATTTATAAAATAAAATAAACACTTTATTTTGAACCATCCATTTATTTTACACACATCACAAACCGGTTTCGCCTATTCCAAACTTCATCAGGATAAATTTTAAAACTAAATAAAAATACAAAAGTGATCATACAATATTAATGAGATATACAAAATACAATAAGAGGGGGATAACACATAAAACGAAATAATGGAACATTGAGATAGAGATATGCTTACATTTAATAGAATGGGACAATATATAAAAAGAAAGAGACAGAACGTCAAAGGAGGGGTTAAGTTTTGTGTTAACGGGAAATGTATTAAATATCTTATATGGAACGGCAAGACAAATTACGTTGATTATTAAGAATATCACTATCAATTCACCAAGCCATTTGTTTCCGTAAATTAAAATCCCGTCTCATTATGAATAACCTTCTTGTACTTTATAGTTTGACCACTAACTCTATTTTTGTTTAAATGTAAAGTTAAGAATTATCAATCTAAAAAAATGTGTTACTAGGTACTTAAGTAAGAATGACATGATGTAAGGTTAGAGCGATATACTTTTACGGGATGTGAAATAAACATTACACATTTTTTGTCATCAATTATGTGATACCCATACAAGCTTTCCAACTACCTGAAGTTAGCAGTGGCGTGCATTGCCCTATGACCATAGGTAGACTGTGTGTTGTTCGGATATGAATGTAAATAATGGGCCGTGTTATTATCATATTTCGCTGGTTATAACTGGCCAACAGAATAAATGAGTTTAAACTCTAATTAATTAACTCTAATTTTCTTTTAAAAGAATACGAAAAGCCTTACCAAAAATCACAAGAAAAAAAAAATTGGTTAGAAATTTGATGTATTTAAATGTTTTAATGTTTCATTTTTCTTAGGCTTTTTAGCCTTTATAAACTGCACGCCACTGGGAGTTTGTGAGATTTGTGAGATAGCATCCCTTGCAATTTGGGAGGTGGATATGGGTGGGTACGGCGCCTCGGGAACCATTAATTGGATAACCAACACCTCTGCCATCGGTCACCACAAGTTGTTCGCTACGTTTGGTGTCTCACCAGGGGTTCTCGCGTTCTTAAGGTGAGTTTTGTTTGTCACGTAATGTTTTTAATAAAAATTAGGGCCAGACTTATAAGAGTATTTCAAAGTTATTGTAAGTTTGGAAAAAATATTACTTTAATCTCTTTATGTTATCTTTCCAAGTATGATTTCACCTTTCTTTACTCAGACGATCGACCGATTACCCACTTCTGATTTAAGTAGAATTCAATGGACAATCAAAGAGTTATTCATTAGTGAAGGTATGACAATGAAACATTTTATTTAGTCTATTGTTCTCGTCAAGTTAGAAATTCATATTTGTGGCTGATGAAAATGCAACGAAAAAGAGTTTGTGATTGGTTTCTCATAACTCGCTATCAAACTCGAATAAGATATAATTATTGACTGTGGGAGAAAGAACAGTCTGCGATACACAATAACCACTTTCCTGTTATGCGCACTGAGATAATAAAATCAAGCCTGATTTTTCTATCAACAAAAAATAACTTTCTCTCTCATGTGCCAAGAAAAGGTTTACTTGTTTTAGAGGCGATTGTAAATGTGTGGCTCTCAACCTTTTCGCTCAAAATTGATAGCGTAATGGAAGAATTTATGCGAGAATTTCTCGAGGGTTAATTAAATATCATAAAAAAATACACACGTTTTAAAAATAGTTCATGCGATATGGGAAAGTTTACCACACATTTTTTTTTTATTTGAGAAAAAAAAACACAGATACAGACAGTAATATTAAAGCAATGTTCATTGACTGGAGACTTCGCCTACATTCTAACTATTTCTCACAGATTATCAAAATGAAATCCAAAAGAGTCTCAATTGCAACCAATTTTTGGCTATGTTGTGAGGCTAACGAAATCGGGGAGGGAAAGGAGAAGGTGGAGGAAAACCTAGCTATTCAGGCCTAATCACTCAGCATGACTAAATCCATTATAAGTAATTTTTCGAATCTGATTTGTGGTCGTTCACCAGGGCAATGCGAAAGAATATACCAATATTTAGTATTTTTGTTAAATCATATAAAAAATAATCCATTCAAATAGTTTCGATTCCGTGATCTGAGTCCAGAGTTAAGAAGTTTACGGTACATGTGTGATACGTGTGTATGTGTACAAGCCCCATATTAATAACTATTATGATAATCTTCGACAACTGACACGTACTTGCGTACAAAACATTTGACAACCTGTGAATTTGGGAGAATAATGAGTAATCTTATGCAAATAGCGTAATTTTATTCACTCGTTGTTGGGTAACATGCGCGGCGGAATGTGCGCATTAGAACAGAAACAATTTGGAGAGCGTTTGATTCGGATAAAGTGAAATTATACACCGTTCAATGTCTCACTGACGTAATCCAAATGCACGTTGGCTACTTTCTCAGAGTAAATCAGGTGAAATAATATATTTCGCGTGGTCTATTGCAAACGCATTATTCTGCACCAGAACATTCTGTTTTCATACAGACATTATTTATAAAAGCACGCTAGAATAATGCGCACCGTGTACAAGATACTGCCATTTATTATTAGCCGTGTTGACTGCAATTAATTGAATTGTCCATTCTAGTAGGAACTAAGAGGATTTACAGTTTAATTACTTCACTGTCGCTTCCCGTTTTCCGGATATAAACAAGGGGAATTTTAAGTATTTTTAAAATACACCTTTTTAACATGTCGAACTTCACTGATGCCCTAACTGAATGAAGCCAGTGCATATGCATGGGCATTTGTAGATTTTTGCTGCTGAAATAACCTGTTGGATAGTGTGGAGAAGAGAAGTGGATGGTTGGGAAGCACCTAGGTATTAAAATCACTTAATTAAATAAAGCTAAATCCATTTTAAGCAACGTTTTGTTTCGGAATAGTGGTTTCTCACCTTTGGAAAAATGAGAGTATCTTTCGGTCTAGTGAGTATGCTATTAAAAGCTTTATAGCTCGTAAAAATGAATAGCGTTTTTTTTTCAAAATCTAGTTTAGGTCATCTTTGAGGCTTTTCAAAGAGAAACCTCTTCGGTAGTTGGCTACTTTCTATCCTTCCAACATGTCCTGCTTAGCGAAGTTGTCTCATTTTTATAATTTTTTTTATTAACGACCCATCAAACAATTGGTGTAGTTCGTGGTTATGTCTCTTGTATAATTCTAAGAATTATCCACTATTATGCATTCAATTTGCATAAATACCATAATTCTTTTGCGTTTCGTGATGATGCTGAAATCATCTTTGTTTTTTATTAATTCGTGTTTTATTGGTGACCTATTGAACTACTAAGTAACGGTCGTGAGAGGGATTTGACTGTAGCGAAGCGGGCTGGACATAAATTAATATTTAGATCATGTTTTTTGGTCTCGGGAAATGGCAGATCGTGAGGTCATCAGGTGCAAATTCACGATTTGATCTCTGCTGATTTATAGTTTTCAGGCAGTGTTGACTTATGCGCAAAGTTATTAGATTACCGAGGTTTTAGTTACAGGTAAGTACCCGTACTTGTAATGTTTAATTATCGTTACTGTATATATATATATATATTAAAAAAAAAAACATTTTGTCGAAATTGTTAAGCATCAAGATATATGATAGTATAATATAATTAAATGAAAAATGTTTGACCTACAATTTTATATGACAAGTAGTTAATGCCCAGCTTCGCCCGAATTTCAGCATTCTTATTGAATGATCGATTATCTAATTTAGGGCTACCAAATAAATATTTCAAAGTAACATTAGTCATGATGTAGATACCCTGAAAATAGTTGCATTGACCTAGATATTATATGAAAATTACTTGATCAATTTTCATGATACCAGAACTCATTGATCGCGAGTTTTTTCGGCTTCAAATAAAGGGAGTTCTGTTGTTTGAATACAATAATATTTTTTGAACTTATTCTTGCAATTATTTTGTTTCTAGGTATGTGTAATTTCTTGGAGCACACTTGAAAACGTAATTAAAGACTGATGATGAATTTATTCAAAAGAATAATGACAGCATTGAAGTATAGTTAAAAAATAGTTATATCCTCCAAGGCCGTTTGTACGTTGTACATTGAGGTACAGTGACCTATCAAATCCACTTAGCCGGTTATTTCAGATCAAAGACACGAGTCATCTGTTTTTTCTCTTACCCTAAGCGTTCCATAATATCTTCGCTGTCATTAAAATAATAATTATAAACTTCCCTTTTAAACAAGTGGGGACCCATTGCGCTGATTTGCTATCCTCAGACCATGAGTGGTTCAGTCTCTCTTCGAAGAGTCTTTCACGTGTTTTTTTACAGATTTGTCTGGGTTGATCACAGAGAAAATAAAACATAGAGATTCACCAATATACAAGGAGAAAAAAACCGAAATAAGAGGGGCAAGCTAGGCGTACCGCTAATTTAGGTAAAAGAGTAAATCAGGATCGGCTTGTTCATAAAACCGAATATTTTGTTAGAGTATTTAGTTTAACCCTGTTCATAACTAACTAACTAACTAACTAACCATCACGCCGTTTCCCCGCAGGGGTAGGCAGAGAGGACGAACCGCCAAACAACTCGATCTTGGCATACACTTCTTGCTTCATTCACTTTCATACAACGTCTCATACATTCTCTTCTGTTATTCCGACTTCTGACATGGCCCGAATCAAGTATTTTATTCACTTGATCGTGCCACGTCTTCCTTGGACGTCCCCGGCTTCTTCTTCCATTCACATTTGCGTCATATGTTCTTACACTCCTTTCTTCATTCATTCGCTCTACATGCCCAAACCATCTAAGTGTCCCTTTCTTAATCTTGCTCACTACGCTTACATCAGCCTTGCATTCTTTACGAATCTCAACATTTTTCACTCGATCATACATGGTTTTACCACACATTCGTCTCAGAGATCTCATTTCTGAACGCGGTTGGCGCAAACAAAAAGTTGTCCAAGGAAGCGAAGCTAGCAGTCCACAATGGAGTGCTGATACCAACCTTGATGTATGGCAGTGAGGCATGGAACTGGCAGAGGAAGGATGAAAGTAGACTGAATGCTGTTCATAAACATTTTCAAATTTGCTTACCAAGGTCAAAATCACGCGAAACAGACGTGGACGGCAGTGAACTAGTGTAGCCAGTGGTGCCAACATAGGTGTTGCGCGTCCTTTACCTCCAGCCGTCAAAACGGTACTTAGGATAGATCTAGAGATTCTGACGTCAGTAGAGATGATCATCGAAACTGCGGCTTGTACGTGTGCGGTTCCGGAAAGTTATTCCGGACTATAACCGGCCAGAAAAAGATTGCCTGATGATAGTCAACAAAAATACGAAAACCTACTAAATTTGTTTTTATCATAGCTTGCCAAATGTTTATATTTTACGAAGAATTAAGTTTTAAGATTAGACAAAAAGAACAAAAAATAATGAGTGTGAACAATTCCGTGTGAATAAGACAAGAATCTAGATAGGAAGTTGGGCAATACAATCAAAGTGTACAACATGACGCATTCATCTTAAATTTGGGAACGTACCTTCTGAATATAATAAAAAATATATTCATATTTCACAACAAACTTCGATTCTGAATATAGGTATAAATTTAACTGTAACCTGATATGCTTGCAATTAATAAATCGATTTATTTTGAATTGCCTTAAAAACCAACAAATCTGATCGCCTCGACTCATGACGGCTCTGATGTCACAAATACCGCCCGCGATACCATCACGGAGAGTTTGACAACTATGCAATGTCATTTGATGCAAAATCCTATGGCACCAATTATCACTTTACATTAGACCCGATTATAGGAATTTAAAAGAAAAATTTCGTGTCACTTTTTTGTTCCATGAAACGTGCTTTAAAAAAATACTGACATTTGTCAGTATTTTTTTAAAGCACGTTTCATGGAATAAAAAGGTGACACGATTTTTTTTTAAATTCTTACAATATTCGTATTCTAAATAAAAGACGAATATTGAAAAAAAAATCTAAAAAATGTGAGAAAATGTTCATCCAACCATTTTAATCCATGACTTCGGCAGAGGACTCTTTGATTACCGAAATACCCAGTAGTTTGCGGCTTGCGCCGAGCATCCGCAATCGATGTACCTACCGTGAGATTATGATAAAAAAATGGCGTGACGGAGGCATTCCAAAATTATGGCTAATTTATTATTTGGCAATCGCCCCTTTAGAGGCATTGCCCAACCAATATGGCCGCCGGAGAAAGTGAGGTTGGGAGTGGTCAGGAGAGAAAACATCAAACATGCGTTACGTGTTACGTGTCACCGGAATCTTCCTACCGCCTGCGCCGTGCGGCAATCAGAGGCGCGATGGACTGTTACGTCAGTTTATACGCGCGGTAAATTAGGGCGCGATGGTGCTCGAACGAATATTCTGTAATAAAAATATTATATTTGAGAAAGTGGCGCGGAGGAAAGCAGGCTGAGTTTCTAGATTTGTGCAAACAAATTGTATTGAATCGACTTACCTCTTATAGCTGTCTAAACCTAAAAAGGATTTTTTACCCAACCTTGCGTATGTTAAAAAAAATACTCTTTTTTAGAAACAGTGTTGTATTTAATCAAAATTGTAATAATATGGTTGGCACTTTACAAATAGAGAGAAGTACACCTTTTATATGAAAATATTGGTTTAAATCGATTAGGACAGTAGCACTTGCGATTATTGGTTAGGTATTTAATATTTTTTCCAGTATCCCCGTCATATTGTAAGAATATATTTTAAACCATAAAGATAGAGACAGCGTTGATAAAACAGGTCGAAGTCATCACGAATAATTAACTTCCTTATTAGTAATAATAAAGATGGTTCTGATATTTGTGGATCCCTATGCTTTTCCACACGCCATTCTCAAAGGTGACATGGATATTGAGGAAAACCTCAGGGTCTTCTATGTGAAGTTAAATTAAATATATATGCTTTGTAAATCTTGTACTATAAACATTCAAAAGCTATTTTTTCAATAGTGTATGTATGGAAAAAAAATAGTACAAGCGAGTTTAGTATTTCGAAGTATAAAGATAGTATAGGAAGATATTTAATAAGCAAATTTGCACGTCTACAATAAGATACTTTCGGGAGCGTTGATGTGGAAATCTTTAAAAAATATTTGCATAAGCCCCTTTGTTGATAAAACCAGCAATCATGACGCCGCTCAGATGTAATCATAGGTCTAACTACGGAGAAATTACTACTTATAAATGCAGCGTCAAATTTATGTTATCATTAAAAAAGGAGCTAATGTGTATAATTTTATTCAGATGTTATTGCATTTATAAACTTTTAAAGGTTATTACGTAATTCAATGAAAATAATGCATTGAAGTCCAGCGTACATTAAAAAATGTTTTAATTTAACAATTTTATTAACAATTTCAAGGAAATTATGCTCGCATTAAATCGTGTTCAATTGATTTTAAAGCTTTAATTGAAAATCCTTCGATCTGCGGAAGGTTATACGCATAATTTGCAATAGTTTTCTGCATAAAATATTTGAATACAATTAGTTGTTCTCAAAAAATTATTTTAGTTCTGTTCTTTCGTTCCATAAATACATCTATAGTACTCCTTCTAAATATTGTATCTTTAGTTGTATTTTTTCTGAAATATTTCACACACACCTTGAAGGTTACAAGTTAACAACCCTCGCTTAAAGCACTACATTTAGCAGTTTGAAGTCGATTTTCTTTTTTTAATAGTTAAAAAAAACCATACTCTACTCATGCTGGAAAATTAAGCATTAAATTCTTAACAATATTTCCAAAGGTAATGGAGGACAGTTCAATTTTCATTTTATGTCTAAAAATTTTTTTTAACCATAATTTCTCACTTTATAACACTCGATCTTTTTGATTTGACGAAACTGCATTGAAAGGTTGACGTTCCGCCCACTTTAATCACTTTCAAATGAGTTCCACTTCTCTAAATTTATTACAAACTATTTATAAGCGTCACCCATTTTGGGAAACACTACTTAAAGCAACAAAAAACAGGGTAATTTCTAGTTGCATTCATAAATATTTTGCGACCTCAACAATAAATTGCAGCATTTTGATGATTAAACAGCAGACAGGTCGTCTAAAATAATAAGGTACGTAAAAATATACGAGTTTGAAAGCACATAAAAGTTTTTACACCATTATTTGGCCGTTCCCATAAAATATAGAATAAAAAAAATGGCAAAATCAACAATCACTTGCCGGCGAAAGTATCCAATCAGACATAATCATCATTGTTTGGTTGGTTTTATGATATTTTTTAAGTCAACCGTTGATCTCGGCAACTGGGCTCTGTAACACACCTGTTTGTGAATGTCGGCATACCAGAGCAGCAGAGGCTGAAAGAGTTAAACGTTTCAAAACTCGGAATAACTTAGCGATTGACAAACGATCACTTATGGGAGAGAAACTGCGTAATGTGAATTATTTCAGTCAATAAAAAACGCGCAAAACGATCATTTTATTACTTGGATACATACTGAAGTCCGTTTATGAAAGTGAAATAGGAGGTGTCATTAACTATTTAATTAATTGATGCCGCAGCGCAAATTTCCGAGTCACAAAGTAAATCGTTTGCTTGCTTGACCGTGCGTTGAAGTATTTTGTTTGTGGAAATCGGTCAAATATTGGAATCCACACTAACCTGTAAAACAGCGCCGGCCAGGTTCGCGCATTATATTATGTTAAGATTTGTATGATTTTATGTCAAAGCCATGGTTAGGATAAAATGTAAAGTGGGGCTTAAAGCAGAACTTTATGTGAGGTTATGTCACTTCTCTACTGGCATTACGAAATCGGATTAGATAGTATAAGTGTGAGATCATCAGCGATCAAACCGTATTATATATTATTTAAAGTTTTTTTAGCAAATATAAATTTTATTTAATGATGGCTTGAGGTTAGTTACCCACAATTATTGATTAAACGCAGATTTAAAAAAAAAATTATAATATGTTTACGCATGAAGTATTTACGTGGTAATTAAATTAAATTAATTTAAAAAATCATATTCACGATTTATCGGCTTCGAGCCCCAGATCATACCGTTACCTTTTTATTTATTTTACGTCTTTTCTGATACATGTTTCATTTGAGATTTGTTAATATATTTTCGATTATATTACACGTGATGGATTAGTATTTTGAAATCGAATACTTGAATATTCGAGTCAGTGGTACTATGATACCTTTATTTAAATGTTTTATTGTAAAATGGAAGAATATTGGGGAAGGGGGTGGATGATTAAATGGTGTCTACCTCTTCAGATCTTGGTCACTAAACATGACAGCCTTTCAACTATGGTCTCTCATCGTCTTCCACTCTAGAAGAAGTACAAATTTGGACACTACTCAGCTAATACGTAGTTTGACTTTTTCCAAGTAATACCCCACTCAAGTTTATTCCACTCAAAATTTAAAAAAAATAGTGATAATTAAATAAAGCACATCTAGGAAAAGCATTTTAAAGAACGCATGTTAGAATATATTAGTAGACACCGATGCTATCGCGAGCTCGATTCAAACTGGTTTGAACTAGATTGGAACATCCGCCCGTAGTCCAGTCAGTAGTAGCCTTATGATACTGGGTGCTTAGCGACGTTTGTCACAATCTTCAAAATTTATCGTAGTATTTTGATTAAGTCGTGGTTATATCGGACGTTATATGTTTTTATTCATTCAGTACACCACTACACAAGCAAAAATATATGGTACAATTATCATTGAATTGATTTTGTGCTTAATCATATAGAATTAACGTCAATATTAATTATAATGTTCTATCTAAATAAAAAATAGATATAATGATTACTTTTTATTGCTTAAGAAAGTTGTATACAGAATCCATTTCTTTTTAAATGGACCAGAAGTTTTTCCTTAGCTGCAAACATCCGCCAAATAAATGATACAGAATTAAACAGAACCGACCAGATATATTTAATTACATTAATTATGAACTTACCAAACTACTTCCAATATAGATATATACTTAATGTTTAACTGAAGCGAGATAAAGCTGAAAATAAAGCCTTATATTTTGAAGTTATATGCAAGGATTGGGTACAAGGCCATCTTCTTCCTATAAAACCACGTCCCGGCAGTTGCAGTTTTTATAAGCAAGTCGAAGTCTGAACAAACCTGTATTTTGGCGACGTATAATAATTTTCAGTCATCGGAATATTTTTAATCTTAAGAGGAACATTCGGAATGCAAAACCAGTGGTGGAGCTATTTAATACTAAACTTTATTGGTGGAATCATAAATTTATTACTTTATGGATTAATAAATGTTAGTTACCTTCTGTTATTTTGTAATATTTATGTGCTCTGGTTTAAAAATTCTAAACTTATATTGGATATACAAGCTCTTTAAGTATAGTAAATAGTCTGGTAAATTCCAGAAAGCATAATAAAATAGTTTTTTATCCAGTTCATTATAATACATATATGAATATTAACTATTGCAGAATTTCTGCAAAATTAACGGATAAGTTCTAAATTTAAACTCATCCGTTCAGTGCCATGCGACGGATCATGATAATGATGATTATTATACTGAAATAAGATGCATATTAAATGAGAGACATACTTGTACTTTACGTACTTTTACTTTAATTGTATCTATATATTTCGACCCTGAACCTTTGCTCATGTTATTTTTTGTTGCTTACGTTTTTTTTTCATAAATATTTTTATGTACATATTTGCTTTGAAAGCTATGTAAAACCAATTATTATGTACCAATAATTAACAGTCCCATAATTAGTTTAATTGATAACTCGTGGGAGTACAACATCGTTGTATATATTATTGAAAAAAAATGAAAATAAAACTTGATTTTCTTCTTAGAAAAACAAATGAAATTGATTAATATTTCGTGGTGCTGCATAAAACGCTATCTATTAAATTTTCTAGGAAAATTTAAGGTTTTGACAACCTGGTTCAGTTTTATTTTTAATTTAGCTAATTAAGGCTCAATTCATTACGAGTACTAATTCATTTATAATGAAGTTCTTTTCTTCTTCTGCGAATTGTCAGAATTTTAATTATAATTAAGAGATGACCTCCTTAGAATTGTGGTCAACGAATTTAACTTTAAACCAAATTACTGCGGGGTCGATTCTCCCATTGATTATCTCTCTTTATGACAAGGTTCGTCGTTGAAACAATCTACAGAATTTAGACACTGTTTGGAAATACTCAATACTATTAAATGAAAAGTTTTTGTAAATATACATGTTTGATTTACGTGGAATTCAAACCCTCAAACTTCTGATCAAAAGTCAATTACGTAGTACGCCACGTTTGCAATTTTATAAAGATATATTTGAGTAAACACTTTTAAGTACTTGACATTATTTTGTTACGTAACATCTCATGGAAAGATTGGATAAATGCTATTATTTCATGGCTAGCTTTAAAGAGTATGAATTAATTCTCACAACTGTAATAAAGCAAATCTCCATAGGAAATTTGAATGATTTGTGGTAATTATTTAATCATCAGTGTTGCCCTGGCATTTTGGATAATGACTACTAAGAAATTCTTGCTATTAGACATAGTCAAATTGCCAGCGAGTACTTCAACACATGAAATCAAATACTCCCAATCTTAACAACTTATTATGTACTTCAATGAATGTAACATATCAACTTTTCAAGGACAGCCATTATACTCGTATGATCCCCGAAGCTATTTAAAGTATTGATTGGTTTCCAATGAACGCTCTCTATTACCTGTACCTAAATAGCAATGTTATTTATGACATACGTAGTTATGATTTAATAAGAGACTGGCTACCAGTATTACGAAAACCTAAACCGCTGGTATTATTTATTTTGTTAAATATATACACACTACACTTTATAGAATTCATTAAATTCGTACTATTTACAACTTCCTAAAGTAGACCCTTCTAAATATGAGAATGATTAAACATTTGTATATCTAATACGTAACTCTTAACGTTTAAGGGGAAGGGCTGCGGTACCTGTTTCATAGATAACTTAATTTTGGATTGGAGGCCAAAATACCCATCCAAACTGAATGATCTATTTCCAATTAAAGGTTTAGTAAATATCTAGTACGGATGAGAAGGATTTTATTTATTTTTGTTTTACCTTATAAAATATCTAACATTAAAGGAATCGATTTTTCACGATTTTAGAGGCATCTTTAACAATTATTTAGGGGCTAACGGTGATTTAAAAAAAAAATTTAACCCATCTACTTTGAAACTATAATGAAATATTAAATTAATTTAATTTTTAAAATATTAAAATAAGAATAACGGTGGACTTTAAATTAAATTAAAAACGACCAATTTACGGTGGAACACATTTTGCCATACAGAATTTAAAATATCGACCCGAAAAAACCTTGGTTTTTTAAATGTTTTACTTTTATATTTTTATTTATGCAATCGTACTTACATAGCAAATATGATAAATATTTTTTTAAAGTACGATAAACCCGCAAATAGTTTTCTAAGCTAAAATTTAAAAAAAAAAAAAAATTATTAAAATTATCTAAAATTATGAAAATTGATTTTTTTTTCATGGCAAATACTTATATAAAAATATAACAAAAATAAATAAAATCCTTCTCATCCGTACTAGATATTTACTAAACCTTTAATTAAACAAATGGATCATTCAGTTTGGATGGGTATTTTGGCCTCCAATCCAAAATTCAGTTTTGTATGAAACGGGCACCGCAACCCTTCCCCATTAATATGGACGGTACTTTACTTATTTCGAACGCATGACAAAAATAAACACGAAGCCCATTAAAATATTTTGTAACACATTACCCATTAACGGGCGACATGCATTTTACTGTATTTTTTTAGCGCAGTGGTGGAGTTGTTAGAATGATTTCAACTAAACTTTAGAGTACGATAATCTTACGTGCATCGGACAACAAGGTGTTGTATCACATGAAAAGCATTATGGGTAGTATATTTCTGTAACGCCATTTATTTTTCAGTTTTGAATATATCACTTAATAGTCATTTGCATCAACTGATGCAGGTACTGTAATTCAATGAATGCTGATGCATTATACATAATATTTTTCATGCATAAATGTATAAATAAATTTACAATTGTGTCATGACAAGAGTTATAATCGCGGTGTAAATATTGCACGACGCGTAAAGTCAAAATAGTGAACAACTTGACTTATTACCATGGCGTTGGTATGGTTAAAAATCCTTAAATCAGACCTAATACTGGGTTAACTATACCAACGCTGGACCGGCGCGTATAATCTAATAAGTAAGACATAATAATAATAATCAAGCCATTTCTTCATTTAAGTTGGTACAGAAGCCTTTGGCTTAAGCTACCCTCTGACATACGGGAACACTCACGAATCACTGTTTGTTCCTACTAGATTAAAGATACAATTTGTTTCTACCCCCGGTTATTGAAGAAATCAGAGCAAAATAATAACTTGTATTAAAAAAAAATAATTATAAACCACTATTTTAGCCATCTCCTAAATTTTATGTCACGTTAATACCTATATTTAGAAACAAAATATCGGTATTTTGGTACATTGATTGGTCTTTGATTTTGTTTGAATTTTTATTTTCTTATATAAATATAATAAGAATTAAATAAAAAGCACAATTATTTTTACATTAATACCCAATTGTTTACCTCTCTGACCACTTATTGTTTGTTATTTTTGTCAATGTTCATATTTGTCCATGCTTATATACGAGTATATATTTATTTATAAAGTGTATCCTGACCTGGTTTGTTTTGAAACATGTAGATATATATATTTAATAAATTTAAAATAATGCCACAAAGACAATTTGCGTTTAACGAAGAAGCAAGTTAGTAACGTTGAAAATTTGCACTTCTTTTCTACCTTTATCCTTTATTGTCTATGCCGTCAAGTGCAGTGGATACACAGATACATAAAACAGAGATTGTTTCACGTAAACGAGCGATAACATTTAGTCTAGGTGTAGAACCCTTAGAAGGAATAAGGAAATCACGAGAATCGAAGACCGCCTTACTCCAGATGCGTGCGTTTCTCTCCGTATAATATTGTTTAACTTGCGACGATATTTTAGTTACAAATGGTATTAAAGATTCTCAGTTAATGAGGTAACACAAGTTCTTCTCTGTGTATAAAAGCTGTAACAGGACGTACCACAAGCGATTCACAAGCGCATTTAGAGAAAAAAATGGTAGATGCCATTTTGCTCTAAGACCGGTCAGTGGCTGAGTTGGCATTGCGTCGTGAGTTCTATCGCTTGACTAGTTAAGTCCTCCATCTCATGACACAAGCAACATCTTTCGCATACTGTGATGGTAGTTGGAGATTTTCAAATGTCTTTATAAAGAAAAAAAAATTCTGTTAAAAAACATAAAGAAGAAAAAAGGTTTACATGACGTTACTGGTACCACGTGGTACGTGTAGTACATTTATCGCAGTATTGGACACTAAAGAATGATGAGGGGAGGGTGTTTTTACAAAGTAATCGAAACATTTTATTTCGGACTTACAGGGGTTAGTTTAAAAGCATCGTCATTGGTTAGAGGAATTAAAACGAGCAAAACATCTCCTTTAACACTGTTGCTGGGACCAAAGACAGACCGAGAATGGAGTTCGTGAGATAGGCTGCAATCTCCTTTTGCGCCGAGACGTAAATATTTGTAGATTGTAACCAAACCCAATATTTTTAAATTGAATAATTTCAAACGAAAACGTAAGACAGGTATATTTAATACGCCATAATCACGATTAGCTCCAACGGAACAAGCAAATATCAAAAGCCCGCAACGGCTCTATCACAATAATTACTCATCGTCGTTTACTGGCTTCTTTTGAATCCCACTGGGTATTTATAGCGTTATATAATGTCGATTTCTTTTTTTAATTTATTTGCTGTACAAACCACGTACGTAATACTCGAATATACATAATATGCCGAAGTAGGAGTCTATCGTGGTTACAACTACAGCCTGAGGGGATTCATTGAGCCCAGGTGCTAATTCACGAGCCCCGAAGAAATACATCTAAATTCCTACAAATCAATAAAAAGGTGTGATTATTTGTAGAGATCTAGCAGGTGGATAGATTTGTCAATTTGAGCTGCTGGTGCGTGGGAAATATTTAGAAGAAATGTTTTGCTTTCAATAGATTGTGGATACGCTTTGACCTAAAGAAAAGTATTGGCCATCAATGTAAATAAAAATGTAAGTATGTGGTACTCATTATAATAATAATAAATATTTATTCCGATATATTGGGAGGTTAGTGCAGTCCCACACATTCCAAACAAAGTATACTCATACATTCAATAGTTATAAAAATACACAAAATATTTAAAAGGGTTTAAAAAATAGAATAATAATAAGATAGTTGGTCAATGATACATGACATATAAAATATAAATAATAAAAATAATGTACATATATTTTTTACAAGTACATATAAATAAAGCCTTTAAGGTACTGTGGTATTTAAATTGTGAGGGGCCAATGTCATTCTCCAGTATGCGTCGATGCTAGAGGCTGGACTAAGGCGACCCTTCATGACGAGGATATTCCCGGAGCTGTTAATTCTTTCCCTCCTTCCAGCCACCCTGGATCTTATAAGGGCGGCAAAATACAGAAACTCGCCCCTTCGTGAACATATTGGAAGCGCTGCAGTAGTATCTAGGGAGGCCAAACAATATGCGCAATGAGTTATTGTACTGTACACGAAGTCTTTCCAAATTGCTATTTTCAGAGTTCGCACATGTACAACGTTGTGCAGAAAGCAAGGAAGGGAGTCCTTTTCACAGCGGTACTACGAAGGCGAAATCTTCTGTTGAGCATGTTCGATTTTACGCTATGTTGCTTCGTAGGTAATATTTCAATTGATTTCTTTATTTCAAATCCTTTTTTTGGATACGGTCTAACCTAGAGAATAATGTTGTAAATATTATAGAATCTATAATTTCGAACCAATATAATACTTGTAATCATTGTGATAATTTATAATTTAGAGGAATCTAGCAAATGAATCGCCCACTTGTTGTGATTTGCTGTTGCATAGACAATATTTGAAATTAAATCCTTATTTTCTTTTATGGGTAATAGAATAGTGTGGTAAATTTTATGTTAAATGTTTGCCATAAATATAATTTATTCAAAATATATTATAATTTAGACTATTTAAGATTTTTACATACACAATCTGAACGCAATTCAAATAAATCATTAATACTATATTTAAAGTGTCTTCGATAGAAATTTTCAATGTTTTGACATACCAAATATAAATATGTGCCAAACATATACAATCGAAACTATTCAAAAATACAGAACCCACCACTAGACCACGCATTCGTGACACTAGATCGACTCAAAACGACATAAACATTCCATGTTATAAAACCACTTTCGAACAAATAAACTACATATATTTTGCAACAAAACTCCACAATATCCTTCCCTCAGATATAAAACTAATATAAAATTTTAATGAATATAAGCCAAGAATTAAAGTCTGGCTGAAAGAGGTCAATGAAACAACCTTAAAAACAGCACTAAAACTGACAAAGAAGACGCACTTAATTAGAAGACAGCAAATTAAATAACTCATCATGGGACTTCCTATTGAGGAGGACTAAGATAAACTTCAAAAAGATCAAATAGTTTACAAAATATATTCTAATTAATATACCATCTTGTATTATAAACTTTTATTCTGTAGCATTTTTCACATGCTTATTTAGTGTCGTGAATAAATTTAAAAATTTGAGGAATTTTAAAGATAATCAATCTCTCATTTCGGTCCGCTGTTTGTTTTCAATCGATTATAGAAATGGCCTGACCCAAAAAATAGTGACGTAAATATTGTATCAACAATTTGCCATCATATCAAGTGGAGCAGCGTACTGCGGTACTCATGGAAAGAAAGAAAGCCCCTCACGCAATTCATTTGGTAACACTGTTGCATTTGATGTATGTGATTTTATGGTGTAGGCTTTTTGGAATAAATTAGTCCACCGAAACGGGGATAGTATACCAGAACACGCAATGTTATGCATAATAGGTGTATCTACATCTTGTAGGTTGTTGAATAACAACATATTGTTTGTTTCCTATAGTATATTACCATTTTGTTACGTTTGCCGAGTAGGAGTTTGATACACCTGCTGTAACCGACGTGATCGTTTGATCGTAATTATCATGATTCTTAGGATTCTAATTTTGCGACATTATGTTGATACAAGCCATAAGTGCGGGAAACACCGATTTATTCTAATCCATAATACGGTACCCGAGGTCTGTTTACCTGAGGGTAATTTACAAACGCCCGGCTTTAAATCCCGGGAATTTCGCAGTCGCCAGAAAAAGGCAGTTACGGGGATTAACAGCGAACTAATTAAAAGCCACCGAGCCACAGTTCGTAGTTTACGAAGGAACCCGAAGAATAGTTCGGATGTGATTAAAAAGGGGGACTTTGGCCGAAGCAAAGTCAGTAGTGGACAGAGACGAGTGAGTAGAGACCGTCCGGCCAGTGGTCGTAGTCGAGACTTCCGTCTCCTACAAAGCAAGCAGGCCACTTGCATCCCCAGCCTGAGACGCTGCGAGAAAACTCGGCAGGAACCGCTGAACCCCAACGCCCACCGTTCGAGTGCAGTCGAGTGCCCTTCGCCTCCTGCCCTCCAACGCCGTGATCCCATCAAGGCACATATCCACCACCGCAGGAGTCACACTCGGACGAGCAATCGTGACTCATACCCAGTCACATCTTGTAACCAAAGAAAGTCTTTCACTTCTCCTGCCTCCCACCTGAAGGATTCCTGAACCTGCCTCAAGGATAGTCGGCCCCGTACCAGCATAGAAAGTGACTTGACCAGCACCCTACATGTTTACAGTCTTGTAACGACAATGGTCGCTTACAAGTGGTCCTCACGAGCACGGATCAAGTCACATAGTGATCCCCGGACTACGGATCTAGTACCCAGCCGCTACCCAGGTGATCTAACAAGATGTCACCGGCCGTTACCCAGAAGCGTACGGCCACACAAGGCGCCCCACAACGCTCCACGCAAGGCGCCCCACAAGGCTTCACACAAGGCTTCACACAAGGCGCAGAGTACCGGCTTCCAGCATCCCACGTCGCGATGCACGGCCAAACGACCCCTCTGCAGCCCTGTCAACCGCAGCCCACAAACGCGAACGCGACATTCCCGGGTCAAACTACAACGGATGACTCGGCGCGTCGAACCCAAAATTGGGCTAAGAACAGAGCGGACCCGCTCTCCCAGATTGCTGCATTAATGGTGGAAGCATTCCGCACATTACAAAATGGTGGAACACAGCGGCCGCAGCCGGAAATGTCCGGCCCAGCACGACCCGCAGCGCTCGACACGTCATACGCCGGCGGAGCTATATCGGACCTCGCTTCCCACGGCCACAAGCGAAAGGATGCTAGCCGCCACTACGCTGTAGGGCCCGGTCTTACGCCCCCTGCCCCCGCAGCGCCCGGTGCATTACATGGCAGCCCAGCTGCTTACAACCTCACTCCCCGCGGGCTCGAACGGAATGACTATAGTTACAATTCTGTAGCGCTCGGCGCTGCAGTCTCTGGCCCCGCACCCCTCGGCCCGGCACCCCTCGGCCCGGTTACCATCGACCCAGCGACACACGTTCCCGAACAAGCAAGTACGGCCGCCTGGGATTCTAGAGCACGAGCTGTTACGGCAGCGGCTCTAGCCACAAATACCGACACGACATGGAGCACAGTAGCCTCTGCGGATTCCAAGAAAGAAATAATCCGTCGGATGCGAGCAGAGTTGCAAGAAATAAGAAAACGAAACAGGCAGATCGAGCAACTGATC
The DNA here is from genome assembly GCA_022606495.2 of Halesus radiatus. NCBI lineage: Eukaryota > Metazoa > Arthropoda > Insecta > Trichoptera > Limnephilidae > Halesus > Halesus radiatus. Next base: position 384,126 of record JAHDVE020007334.1, on the reverse strand, counting down.
GCCGCGTCTGGGCTCCCTTTGCTGTTGAGCACTGACACAAACCCGGAAGTGCGCAGCCTTGCACTGCCCGATCCCGAAGTATCCGGCGCTGCACACGGCCCTGCTATAGGCGGGCCCCGTCACAACAACTGCTGCCCGGAGGTGCGCAGCCTCGCACCGTCCGATCCCGAAGTATTCGGCGCTGCACATGGCCCTGCTATAGGCGGGCCCCATCGACATGACAATGACTGCCGCCCTGAAGAATGCAGCATCGCATTGCCTGACCCCGAAGTGTCTGGCTCTGCTCACGGCCCTGCTATAGGCGAGCCCCATCTACTCGACAACGACGGCTGCCCTGAAGTGTGCAGCTGCGCATTGCCCGACCCCGAAGTGTCTGGCTCTGCTCACGGCCCTGCTATAGGCGGGCCCCATCTACACAACAATGACTGCTTCCCTGAAGTGTGCAGCCTCGCACAGCCCGACCCCGAAGTGTCTGGCTCTGCACACGGCCCTGCTATAGGCGAGCCCCATCCACTCGACAACGACGGCTGCCCTGAAGTGTGCAGCTGCGCATTGCCCGACCCCGAAGTGTCTGGCTCTGCTCACGGCCCTGCTATAGGCGGGCCCCGTCTCCATGACAACAACTGCTGCCCTGAAGTTTGCAGCTGCGCATTGCCTGACCCTGAAGTGTCTGGCTCTGCCCACGGCCCTGCTATAGGCGGGCCCCATCCACTCGACAACGACGGCTGCCCCGAAGTGTGCAGCTGCGCATTGCCTGACCCTGATGTGTCTGGCTCTGCTCACGGCCCTGCTATAGGCGGGCCCCGTCTCCATGACAACAACTGCTGCCCTGAAGTTTGCAGCTGCGCATTGCCTGACCCTGAAGTGTCTGGCTCTGCCCACGGCCCTGCTATAGGCGGGCCCCGTCTCCATGACAACAACTGCTGCCCTGAAGTCTGCAGCTGCGCATTGCCCGACCCCGACGTGTCTGGCTCTGCTGACGGCCCTGCTATAGGCGGGCCCCATCTCCACAACAATCACTGCTGCCCTGAAGTCTGCAGCTGCGCATTGCCCGACCCCGAAGTGTCTGGCTCTGCTGACGGCCCTGCTATAGGCGGGCCCCATCTACTCGACAACGACTGCCGCCCTGAAGTGTGCAGCTGCGCATTGCCCGACCCCGAAGTGTCTGGCTCTGCTCACGGCCCTGCTATAGGCGGGCCCCGTCACGACAACTGCTGCCCGGAGGTGCGCAGCCTCGCACCGCCCGATCCCGAAGTATCCGGCGTTGCACATGGCCCTGCTATAGGCGAGCCCCACCGAAACAACAATTGCTGCATTGAGATGTGCAGCCTCGCACTACCCGACCCCGAAGTGTCCGGCTCTGCACGCAGCCCTGCTATAGGCGGGCCCCACCGAAGTGATGATAATTGCTGCATTGAGATGTGCAGCCTCGCACTACCCGACTTCAAAGTGTCCGGCTCTACACGCAGCCCTGCTGTAAGCGGGCTCTACCGAGACATCAATAACTGCTGCACTGAGATGTGCAGCCCCGCACTGCCTGACCCCAAAGTGTCCGGCTCTAAACGCAAGCGGGCCCCACCGAAGAGATAATAGCTGCCGCACTCAGGTGTACAGCCTCGCACCAGCCGACCCCAAAGTGTCCGGCTCTGCACGCAGCTCTGCTATAGGCGGGCCCCGCCGAGGAGACGATAGCTGCCGCACTCAGGTGTACAGCATCACACCATCCTGGCCACAGACCCGATCCCGCAGGATTATACGCGGATCCCAGAAGCCGCTGTCTTCTCAGGAGACGCGACATCGCCCCGTCTATTATTCCCGATGGGGGGAGCGTTTCCGGCCGCCGTGGACAACGACGAACACGTCTGGATGAAAATTAGTCCAGTTTCACTGCACGGGGGGAGTGTAACCGACGTGATCGTTTGATCGTTTGATCGTAATTATCATGATTCTTAGGATTCTAATTTTGCGACATTATGTTGATACAAGCCATAAGTGCGGGAAACACCGATCTATTCTAATCCATAATACGGTACCCGAGGTCTGTTTACCTGAGGGTAATTTACAAACGCCCGGCTTTAAATCCCGGGAATTTCGCAGTCGCCAGAAAAAGGCAGTTACGGGGATTAACAGCGAACTAATTAAAAACCACCGAGCCACAGTTCGTAGTTTACGAAGGAACCCGAAGAATAGTTCGGATGTGATTAAAAGGGGGACTTTGGCCGAAGCAAAGTCAGTAGTGGACAGAGACGAGTGAGTAGAGACCGTCCGGCCAGTGGTCGTAGTCGAGACTCCCGTCTCCTACAAAGCAAGCAGGCCACTTGCATCCCCAGCCTGAGACGCTGTGAAGAAAACTCGGCAGGAACCGCCGAACCCCAACGCCCACCGTTCGAGTGCAGTCGAGTGCCCTTCGCCTCCTGCCCTCCAACGCCGTGATCCCCTCAAGGCACATATCCACCACCGCAGGAGTCACACTCGGACGAGCAATCGTGACTCGTACCCAGTCACATCTTGTAACGAAAGAAAGTCTTTCATTTCTCCTGCCTCCCACCTGAAGGATTCCTGAACCTGCCTCAAGGATAGTCGGCCCCGTACCCCCAGAAGCATAGAAAGTGACTTGACCAGCACCCTACATGTTTACAGTCTTGTAACGACAATGGTCGCTTACACCTGCTATGTACATTATATCGTTCATACGAACAAACAACTTTAGAGTGCAATATAAAACATATAATCCACTGATTGCCATAATTGCATTTGCAGCTATCCCTTAGATGGATTAATTAACGTTGTCTCACAAACCGTGCTAATGCCTACTTCAAAAAAGACAATTATTTAAAATATGTACCAATTTTAAAAGCCAAATAAGGTCCTTCCTTGTTGAACGATTGGCGTTTTCATTTAAAATAAAGTTACCGGTTCGATTTTCAGTATTCGTTAGTCAATGTGGTTATTGTATTTTGGTCTACGAATGTAATATACTTGTTTTTTCAAAGAAATAATAATATACTGTGGTTGAAAATTAATTGGGGACAAAATTAATACGTATCATTTTTTGGTATAGAAAACGTCAGTAAAAAAAATATTGCTTTATCTCAAAGTGAATAAAATATGCTTGAAATTTTGTCAGCTTTTTTCTGGTAAAAAAAAGATTTTCAAAAGCATTCAATTTTTTGTACCATGAATTGTATTGCACAAGGCCCGAAGAATGCATGAAAAAATATGCCGATATAAAAAGTGGTCATTTCACTTTTTTGATTTAAGGTCAGAATGCTGATAATGAATGTTGACCTATTTCTTTGGCTTGCAACGTGCGAATCAATTAAAGCATTTTGCTTCACGATGACCTTCGTAACATATTAGTCTATTAGTCTATGTACGAGTATTTACTTTACATCGATTTAGAGGCTCGATTCCTTGGCAGCGCAAATATATGTTACAAACTATAGCTTTTCAATTACATTAAAGCTCTGTTACATCGGAGTATTGTGAAGTTTATATAAGGTTTGAAGGACCAGGCCCTGTAGCATATAATATCGATTAAGGATTTATCGATAATGTCGGTAAATTGTTATCGTTCCCGAGCACGTTTGCAGATCGCTAACAAACAAAAAACAATTCAAACGACTAAATACTCTTATTTTTGTTGACATTAACTGTTGCTTGTTCGTTGGCGATCTGCATTCTTACTCAGAAACAATAAAAGTTACCAACACTATCGATAAAACCTTTATCGATGTTCTGTGCTGGAGGGCTTGGCGTAAAGTGTCTGTCCAACAGTTATTGGGCAAATTGACGAATCTTTACTATAAGCGAAAACTCAGAAAGATTGTCTCAGAAAAATCTCTCGAACACAATCATGAAATTTATACAGATTATATTTTATATATCAACGCTACTTACATGAACTCCTAATTTAATTTTCATCGGGAGCTATAGAGCTTTGAAATATCAATTGCACTGCTCAACACTGACAGTCGGTCAAAGTGTTTTTTTTTTCATTGTTTAATAAGAAAAAGGTTTCGATAAAATATTGTTGCAGATCGAGCAAAGCTGGCTAGTAAAATTAGAAACTATTTAGCAATCGCTTGATTACCGAGTTCCTACCTTCGTTCAACACTAATAATATACTGACGGCGGTAATATTAATTATCAGCCAGTTTAACCATTCTGATTACTGATCGAGACTCGACAATACTTAGAGGACGGAAGTGGTTGACTGGAAGACGATTTAACCAGTTAAATAACGCCATTCATTATTGTTACTGTTATGACTAACCAAATTATACAAAAGACGGGACATTCGTCATGATTACTTGTCCCAAAAATAGGGTCTCATTTAATTCCACGAATATAACCGTTGTAAAATTATTATTATTACTATCAATAATTGATACGAAAATGGTGCGCACGTTATAAATATGCAGACGATAGACCCATTGTAATATTCCCCAAAATTTTGGCTTATTCGTTAGACTGTAGTCCAGTCCTTTTAACACAGATAAAGCTAAAAAAAAATGAAAATTAAAACACTTTTAGAAAGTGATGCTTTTAAATACTGAAATCAATTGCTCGTTCTGGGGTGTACACCCGGAATTGAAATGGAATAAATTGTTCATGTAGCTTTAAAGCTCAAGTCCTTCAAAAAACGTTTCACGTTTCATTGACCCTTAACGAAATTCGCATAGGTTGTCACTGGGTCTTGGGCGATGTTTCTATAATGTTATAGATACCTGTATTTGAGCGTTCTTCCATAAAGGCGGAACATTATTAACATAATTGAAGAGGTGTTTCTTCACCTTCCTCATATTTCCTACAGATATTGATGCTTCCCACTTCCAACAGCTGCATGTGTCTCCCGAGGTAGCAGTATGCTGTTAATAGTCATAAGAGTTCCCTTAAAGTGTCTATTCATAAAGTATCGCATTTTGTTGGTTTGGACCATAGATAATAGAGAATGACCAAACTACAATTGCTATCAAAGTGGTGGAACCAATAAAAGTTAAGCGTTTGTTGTGTAGGTGTAGAAATACGGTCGCCTCTGTGCGTAGATGTGATTCGCGGTAGTATGGGTGGAGATACTTTTGTGCGCGCAATTTCATCCTAACAATGGACCATGGCCCATCTCTCATATATTTATTATCCATGAGAAATTTAGATCATCTTATTTCAATTGGTTACTACGCTAAATTATTAACCTTGAGCTGCAAGGAATTCATTATGAAAAATGCAGTTTACATTCACCCCTATATATAACTGGTTTAATGAAATCTTTGTCAACTTAACCTTCAAATGATTAAGCTGGAATAATTATGTGATTATCTATCGACAATGGACTCGGTATTTTTAATACTTATGTGAGTATGTACTTGTGTATTTTATTATAAAAATATATGCAGCAGAATTGGGGTTATACATGGGTGCCAAATAAAACTGATTGTGACCTTATAAAAAGACTGCGTATATTACGTAAGTTCGATTAAGAAAATATATGTATTTGTTTAATTTTTTAATTTTTTTTTTATTTTAGACCACAAACAACATTATTATTAAAACATATTGTTATTTACCCTCGAATACAAGAAATAACATCTATTAATTGCTGATATCGAATCTTAGTAATTAAAAAAAAATTAAATAAAACATTTAAGTAATGAGCCATAAGTCGTCGAAATAGATTATGATCTATAGTTAGAATTAATAGTAATAATGATTGGATTAATTCTATAGCGCCGTTTTCGTGGTAAAATCACCTCAAGGGCGCTTTACAAATAATTTATATAACATATCAGTTTGACGTATAACTAATACCTTACATCTAAAATCTACTACCGATGGCTTACAAGTAAGATTTATAACTATTGACTTACAACTGAGACTTATAGCGAGCTATTAACTACTAAGATTTTTAATTAGTGACTTACCTCTATGACTTATAACTAAAAGTTATAGCGAGTGACTTACAATCTAGACTTAAGTAGGTATAACTAGAATATAAACCTAACAAATATATAAACCTAATACTTATTTAAAACTAATACATATTCCCGACACATAGAGCTTGGGAAGTAATGTTTGTACAGGGCCCTTGAGGCAATTTTTCAAAAAACAATTATCTATTTTGTAATCTTGATATAAAAATATTTCTCGAATCTCCAAATTTCTCAGTAGAAATGTAACAACACCAGCTCTGCATATAATACTGTGCATCTAATAAACCAGTAAGAAGTGTACAATTTTAATGTTTATGCATGACGTATCACACCGTGCTGCGTGTAACGCTTATTAAGTAATACTTACAAAGGTCGACAACCCCATGTAATTATTGTAATAAACTATTGTAATGCCGACGAAGTTATAAGAATACTTTTGATTTCAAATTCTTGCAATTATTCTTATTAATGATCATACGATTACGATTAATCAATTGATTAATGAATTAATTACACGAGGTACTAAAACAAGTCATCCATCCAAACTGTAGCTACGATTGCTTTGACTAAAACGATAATCGGTCGATTAGTATTTAGTCACAGTAGTATTAATGAAAGCATAGGTAATCGTACGAATTCGACTACAATATAACATTTTAGAAAAAAAATACTACAGACTTATTGCAGGGAAACGATTATAGTGCGATGACGATTAATCAAAGAAATAATCGAAATACCACCTTTTTTAGGTAATGAAAAAATTCTTCCTTTTTTCATCGATAATGTACCTTTTTGCCCCAACTGCTCCCAACCGTTTGGAACCAGTGAGATTTTGGCATTCCCAATTGGGATATGTTGTGAGGCTGGAGGTAGTGGGGCAGAGAAGGAGATGGGGAAAAGAAAGGTGGGATGGTACCTGGCTATTCAGATCCGATACCCAAATACGGCTAAAGCCATTTCATTTAATTTTTATTTAGGGCGATATTGACAATATCTACCACTCTGGTTAGTTACTTAGGTTTCAAACACATTCTTGGTCGACATTTATCTTTCTCAGTAACATGATGGTGACTTGAGATTTTGAAGTGTACTGCGCTACACTTGAGCCTATATTTTAGACCGCCTTTCTCATTAATCGGTACCCGCTGTGTGATTCTAACTGAAACCCCCCCCCCCCCATTTATTCATACGCGAAAATGAGATGAAAAGTAAATATACACTATGACAGAGATAATACCTCTCATTTCCGTGGTCGACTTTCTACCACGACACGATATTTTCATCACCCCTGTTCTCTTTTATGATAGCCGTTTGCTATTAATGAATATGTACATGCATACTTTAAGTACTGTGTATTGTAGTATATTATTGTTTACCTAAAACCGATTCCGAGAAACCTGCTTAGGTGTTATAACATCGTAAAGAAAATTACAAAGAAAACTATTATACCATTCATAAATCAATAGAATAATTATGGAGTTAATTTTGTTTCACGATTTTTTCAACGGAAAAAATTTTTAGGAAAAAATTAAATTCGTAAGAAAAATATGCTTAAAATATTTTTGGTCGCCTCGCCCCTCATTTCAGCCCTTCACCGCTCTCTTGTAGCTCTTCACCGTCCCCCATTTGCCCTCGATGCCACCACCGCCCTCTTGGATTGCCCACGTGATCGACAATCCATGTGAACAAGTGTTCGCAATTTAAACAATTATTTATACGAAAAAAAATACATATTTACTATTTCGACTCTATATTCGTACTAGATTACGAAGAATAATAATATACTGATTTAATTCATGACATATAAAAATCAATTGTTAGTATGTAGTTATTATGTTTGCATGTCACAAGTGAGTCCAAATTATTTGAATGTGGGTCACAAACATAAAAATACCTTGGCGACAGTGCCTATAATTATTACGTATCTATTACTCGTATATTATGAACTGTCGAATTAGCCACCTGAAATGTGTAATACGTACGTGACGGAAATGTAATAAAATTTCTCCAATAAATGCATAATTACTTTGCGGTGTCATTATTAGTAAAATTAATCCGACGATTCTAGTTGTTCCGTATCGGGAACCATATGACGATCTTTATAATACCCTTTCTCTTAAGGTCATACATGTGTTTTAGAAAGAGATAATACCAGATCTCACTTTATATCATGTTATGATAGTAGACACAAAGGGTTTTAAAAATAATTACACTGTTTACACCTCTGTTTATAATATGGTTTATCAATTAATTTAATGAATATTATATCATTATTTTAAGAGACTTTACGCTAACACGTTTAGTAGTCTTTTTTTATCAGATGACCATACAAAAGTTGTATGAAACAAAAGAATTTAACGTAGAAAATCTATGACCAACGAGAAAATATCGAACGGTGAGCTCTGGCATCAATAAATTTTCACAAGAAGAAATATAAGAGTATTAGTACTATTAAGATGGATGAATGTCTATATTTCAGCAAGCCGGCATTCATAATCTTTACCAAGCAGCCAAAGCTCTTGAATGCTGAGCTCTGGCGTCCTGAAAATAGTACAGATTTTTTTAATTATAACTTCTAAGTTAACGCAAGTATTTTCATGTCGCAACGTCATTTCAGTCATGAACTATGTAGGTTTGAAAAAGATATATACTTTTCGTTCAAAAAGAAGACGTAATACATAATTAAGAAAATGTTTTAATTATTTTAAAATGTTGAAACTCTAATAAAGCTGGGCAGCATAGTTAGTACACGATAATATAAAACAAGGCGATAAATAACGAATAATACCTACCAATTAGTTACTTACATACTAACAAATTTTGCAATGAAAAATGAGGGGATGTGTTATTTTCGTGGTTTTATTGTTTTGTGGTGGTAAAGTTATCGATCATAGGGTGAAATGTGGAATTGAGATTAAGATTTAAACACGGTTACACTGATTTATTAACGGTTAACCGTACACCAATTAAAATGAGAATTAACGGTCAGCACCCAAAAATACACATTTTGCAGGTTACTCAAAAAATTCTACAAACAATGCATCCGTAAATACCATATGCATAATTAGAAATATGCATAAGGTTTCAAAAGACAATAATCCTGAAAATGTAATCTTTTAAATTCGATATGAAAAACGTTCTGGAATTTTAGTTAAAACGTTCAAAATTGCTTTCACTGGTTTTCAAACTGCACATATTTTCAGACATTTTGGCAAGTCTTTCATAGAATTTTAAGATTGCAGTTTGAGGATTTTTGTATTTTGAAACCTCATACATTTTTCTAACTAGCCGTATAAAATTTACAGATAAATAATTTGTGGTATTAGACATAAGTCACTGATAACGGGTGAGCGACAGAGAATGCCGTGAGGACCGGGCTGTCAGTCGTCAGCTCAACTGTGTGATGTTACCACCATTCACACAATAGTGTGGCAAACGTAAAAAATGTTATATTTTTAATTTAAGGTGCTTGGCTACAGTTTCCTTCAAATGCAGAAAATGCATTATTTTATGAGTGATCACCTTTATTTTCCAAAGATATTTAAAAACTAAGTACGAGATAATTGAGAGTAATAATAATTATGTCTTGTTCTTTCGCATTGAATACTGACGATCATCTTTTTACCATCTCAGTTATTGTATTTCGATTTGATGATAAATTACGTATGATTAATAAGATTTTGTAATTGATGAGATGTGCGTGACGAAGTGCTAATAAAAATGTTTTCTTGTTTCAGAGAGGATTAACGAAATGGCTACTCATTGCATGTCTGGTCGTCATGGCTGCTCGCTCAGGTATCTTACTGTTGTATAAATATTTAAAAGTCCATAAGTAGACAATTGATTCAAAACAAAGGGTTATTAGCCATAATATTGTTATGAACTACCATGACGTAACATCACTGTTTTTACCTAGCTATAAGATGGTACAATGAAATATAAAATAAACGTTGTACTAAATTAATCTTTAATAATTTAAAGAAATATTCAGTAAAGAAATATGACGGCTTTGAAAAAATGGTTTAATGATTAATATTCCGGTTACACCTAAAATCTTTGTTTTTCCGTATTAGTTTTTTTAATGTCTTAGTTATTATTTGAATAGAAACGTTGCATTAGATGGCTTTAATGTGACCAGGAGCGATATTCTGGTTATTTTTAAGGAAGATTCCCTATCATTTTTTTTGGCTTAAAGACTTCTTGATTAATTGCGGAATTGATATTTTTAACGAATGTCATTTGCTGAATGATAGATAGCTGATAGCTGTCATCCGAGAGAACCGGAACCACAGTTAGGCAAGAAGTCTTTAAACCTAAGGAAAATGATAAGGAATCTTCCTTAAAAAGAACGGGAATATACCTCCTGATCTGAATAAGAAAGTAATTCCTAATCGTTCTCTTCCCATCCCATTCTCTTTCCCACTTTCTCAAGTCCCGAAACATATTAAAATCGAAATTATTTTAATCATACTGGCTCTGTGCAATTTAGATTGCCGTGCAGTAATAATATAATTTTAAAAAATCATGCAACCCATTCTTTAGAATTTTTCATTTTAATCACATACACCGCCAAAGTTAAATTTTGCATCACATTTCTTAAAAAGTCAAAGCAGATAAAAACAAATAAACATTCATACCTTTTACTAAATATAAATCCAAAGAGTAAAAAGGCAATTCCTTGCCCACTTGACGTTCAATAACTTTAAAAATATATTATTTCAACAAATACCATTAAATAATCAAGCTCTACTCCTTCCTTCAAATATAACAACGCGGGCATCATTATTACCTTACCACATCGCCCATTACATTCTCAAACCAACCAACATCTCACACTCTTAACTATTTAACGTTTGTGCAATAACGTAATAAGTAATAACAATAAATGGAAGATGAATGACTCAATCACAGATGTGATCTGCGATAATTAAACAAAACAAAGCTGATTGCTCTCATATTATATTACTTCTATACGTAAGCATTATATTGGTCAATATTTGACGTTCACATATTTCCATTATTTCCCACGACTCCGTTGATATACTCGTAAGGCCCATTCACTCGGAAGACATAGCAGAACACACTTTTCTCGTAATATTTGTAATGTTACCTTACAGTTGCGGTGAAGCCCAGCGAGGTGTTCTAACGCTAACGAGAACGAGAGATATAATCAAAACTGTAAGAAAGATAGTGAGTGAAATACCAAATGGGCATCAGAATTTTGCGGTAATGGATTCCCATGTGCATGGCTTCTAAAATGCCCATAAGTTAAAATAAAATAAAAAATTTACCATTACAAAATAATCTGTGTTATTATTAAATTTTTAAATTTTGTATTATTTTATTGAAGTTTAAAAACCGCATTGTAATATTTAATAATTGAAGAAGATAATATTAACATAATCTAAATGAAACATGAAACCGACAAAAAAACAACAGAAAATAAAAAGATATCAGTCGCACCTGGAAATATATTAAAAAAAAAATATGTATATTTAGAAAATAAAAAGATATATATATAAAAAAATATATATATACATACATGTTTATTTAAGAAAATAAAAAGATATCAGTCGCATCTGGAAATATATAAAAAAAATAGATATATATATATGTATATTTAAGAAAATAAAAAGATATCAGTCGCATCTGGAAATGTATAAAAAAAATATGTATATGCATATTTAAGAAAATAAAAAGATATCAGTCGCATCTGGAAATATATAAAAAAATACATATATATATGTATATTTAAGAAAATAAAAAGAATCAGTTGCATCTGGGACTGGAATCCAGGTACTCTAAAAAGATGAGCTAAATTGAACTGGTCTCATTAGCTAAGTTGGGAAAGCGGTTGTCCCGGAAAGACAGAGGTCCTGGGTTCGAGTCCCAGTTGCGATTGATACCTTTTTTTATTTTCTGTTGTTTTTTTCGGTTTTGTGTTTCATTTAGGTTATGTTAATTTTATCTTCTTCAATGATTATGTGTTATTATTATTATTATTATATATTAGACCGGACAGTGGTTGAGTTGGCATCGCGTCTGGGTCTCATCCAGGCGTTGTGAGTTCAATTCCTCGGCTGACTAAGTCCTCCATCACGAAAAAACCAACATCTTCCGCTTACTGTGACGGTAGTAGGAGATTTTTCAAATATTGTGATGTTATTCGTAACCAAGAAATATTTGTCTTTCTTCAAAAAAAAAAGTTTCTAAATAGTAATATATAATCTTTAAGAACTGAGATTTCAAACACCCTTAGGAATGTTGTAAGGCTTCTTACGTTATAGCTTCTGGGCCAAGTAATGGAATTATCCACTTGATGTATTCTTATAGCTATGGACTCCTGTGTCATGCCCTACTTTGAGTGGTGATACTTTGACCGATTTTATCAAGGAAATAATTTTTGTTGATGCTACAATAGCGAGATTGAATATGCTTACTTCTTCTCCTTTGTTTCCAAAAGCACGGAAATATTTATATCGTTACTTATTATTTTCAGGTTTAATTTTTTGATTTCCATTTTAATTTAAAGGTTTTATCATATTTTTAATAATACTAATTATTAATTAACTAACCATCACGCCATTTCTCCGCAGGGGTAGGCGGAAAGGACGGACCGCCAAACATCTCGAACTTGGCATACACTTCTTGCTTCATTCACATTCATACATCGTCTCATGCATTCTATTTTATTATTCCGACTTCTGACATGGCCCGACTCAAGTATTTTGACTCACTTGATCATGCCATGTCTTCTTCGGCCATCCCCGACTTCTTCTTCCATTCACATTCGCGTCATATTTTCTTCTTACACTCGTTTCTTCGTTCATTCGCTCTACATGCCCAAACCACCTAAGCGTCCCTTTCTTAATCTTACTCATTACGCAAACGAATCTCAATACTTTTCACACGATCATACATGGTTTTACCACACATTCGCCTCGGAGATCTCATTTCTACGGCATTCAATTTACTTTCACCCTTACTTTGCCAATTCCATGTCTCACTGCCATACATTAGGATTGGGATCAGCACTCCATTATGGACTGCTAGCTTCGCTTCTTTGGACAACTTTTTGTTTGCGCCAACCGCTTTCAGACCCCCGTTAATGAAGTTTCCTGCATAATAATTATTGCTACATAAAAAAAGGTTTATTTTATAAAAAACAGATTTGCTAGGTAACTATTATCACACGTGACAGCTGTTTCGTCATGGGTAATAATTACTGAACTTTTTTTTATAAATACACTGTTTTTAATTAAAATAATATGTAATAATTATTATTAAAAATATGTAATCATGGGAATTTGTTTTCAGAATCAGTTTCCGCATTCTCATCTCTTATTATAACAATCTATTCCAAAAACGGATGTGACGGCACTTGACTGACTCAAATGCTTTGTTTAAAAATGTGAATTAAAATTAAGCTACCCATCGCACAATCTTCCGCTAAGCGCAATTTTTAAATTAGAAGAGCGATCGCTCAGTTATTATTGGTGAAAGTGGCTGTAATTTCCATTCGTTCATGTCAAAGGATTCCTGATTTGAAATCGATATTACTACAAAGTTTCGGCTATTATTATCGTAAGATAGATTGAAAAAAAAACAGTAAGAAGAAACTGAAGATTAAAATTGAAATTAAAACACTTTTGTACTTTGTTCCACTTATTTATTTTCACCAGGACTGGTTTCATCCTACTACTGACATTTTAAGACTGGTAGTTGAAATTCTTATGCTACGGTATTTATACAAACTTAGGCAGGGGTACACAACATTGTCTCTATATGATGAATGTTTCTATTTTGTTAATTTAAAATAGTATAAGTTATTTTGTTAATTAAAGATACATATAGGTAATTATAATGTTTAATATTAAAATTATGAATGATGTTACATAGTAAATAGGTATTTTTAATTCACATGAATGTATATGAATTTATATAATTGAAAAGGTTTGTGATAACTGATATTTTATTTTGGTAATATTGGGATATTCCCTCCTTGTTGCTTAGGGCTTAATTGACAAATATTGATAGCACTATGGTAATTATTATTATTAGGGTTCTCCGTGTATTTGGGTAATTACATTTTTAAATATATACTTAAATTACACTACTGCTCTCTGAAATAAAATTATTCTAAGTGAATTCACTTAGATTAATTCAATAATATCTTAAATTAATAAAATATAAACATTCATTATATAGAGACAATGTTGTGTACCCCTGCCTAAGTTTGTATAAATACCGTAGCATAATAATTTCAACTACCAGTCTGAAAATGTCCGTAGTAGGATGAAACCGGTCCTGGTGAAAATAAATAAGTGGAACAAAGTACAAAAGTGTTTTAATTTCAATTCTAATATAATGGAATTCCACCACCAATTAACAGTCCAAAAACTAGACTCATTAGAAACTGAAGAGATTACGGACAGATTAGGTTAAATTTTAAAATACTTACGCGGAAAATATTAGCCAGTTATTAATGAATTCCTGTCAGAAATACGTCATTAATATGAGATAAATTTTTAACCATTGAAATTCGATTAAAATGAATCGTTTAATTAAAATCATTATATCTGGTTGGACATGCATATACGGGTACGTAAGTATAGTGATTTAAAGTGAACCGGCCGGACTAGAAAGTAGAATAGGAAAGGCTGAAAGTAGATTGAAACCAAAGCAGTGGTTTGAAGACTAACAGGAAATAGTTGTTAAACGAAGTGCGTTATGAACGTTACCAACGACTTACCAACTAATAACTAGAATGGATAATTTATGTAAAGTGACAGGTGCATACGAGTATATAAGAAAAATGATCTCGTTGCAAAGGAAAGCTTTTGGCTAAAGAGTCTGAAATCTTGGGCTCAAAACTAGCGAGTTGAACGATCTTTATTTATATTAAGAATGACATTTTTAACGGCTGCGCTGCCTGTTTCATACGTAACTTAATTTTGGATTTAAGGCCAAAATACCCATCAAAATTGAATGATATACTCGTATATTTTTTTTCAATTAAAGATTTAGTATATATCTAGTACGTATGAGAAGTAATTTATTTGTTTTTGTTTTAAATTATGAAGCATATGCCATAAAAAAAATCAATTTTCATAATATTAGAGGCAACTTAGAAAATTATTCGCAGGTTTATTATTTTTTTTTTAATTATAATATTTACTATCTTAATATGATTACGTAAATAAAAATATAAAAACAAAACATTAAAAAAGGTCGATATTGTAAATTATGTACGGCAAATTTGTGTTCCAACTTAAATTGGTCGTTTTCAATTTAATTTAAAGTCTGTGCTTATGTTAATTTTTTTATTTTATATTTCATTATATTTTCAAAGGAGACGGGTTAAAACTTTTTTTAACCACCGTTACCCCCAAAATAATTGTTAATGGTGCCTCTTAAATCTCAAAAAATCAATTCCTTTAATTGCCTATATTTCATAATGTAAAACAAAAATAAATAAAATACTTCTCACACGTACTAGATATTTACTAAAACTACAATTTAAAAAAATAAATAATTATGTTTAGGTGAGTATTTTGACCTCAAATCTAAAAATAAGTTTTGTATGAAACAGGCCGCATAGCCCTTCCTCTTAACGAAGCTTATTGTAATATTTTTTAATCATTGAAGATAATAATAACAAATATCAAATGAAATATGAAACAGAAAAAACAATTTTTTATTTAACGTGTCTTTTGTGTATCATGTTTCATTCGATATTTGTTAATATTATCTTCAATAATAGAAATAATATTACAATGAGTTTATAAGTTTTAATAAGTTATTTGAGTTAAAAATTGAAAATTATTCGTAGACTTGCAGAAGAGTCAATAGATATCGTATATAAATAAATATCGGATAGGTATATCCGAGATACTAGCTGTATTGCAAAGAAATCGGGTAGAATCTTGTAGTCAATATAGAAATAAAAAATCCGGTTAACAGTTAACATTAACAGTTCTTAAATTGATGAATGATATCGATAAAATGGCGGAGAATGAGATTTCATTAGCTCAATTGGTTAGGTTAGGTTAGGTTAAGAGAGGTTCTGGGTTCGAGTTCTAGATGCCCATTATGATGGTTACCTTTTTATTTTCTGTGTCTTTTTTGGTTCATATTTCATTTATAAATCTCAAATGAATATTATCTAAAATGATTAAAAAATTAAAAATATGATTTATTTTCGCCTCGTTCCTAAGTGGTCGAAATATGATACGTCCTGGTGAACGACCACGATTCAGGTATGAATTGTTGCTTGAAATGTTATGTTCGGTGACTATACCTTCATAGCTAGCTACGGTAAAACCATAAACTTTCGCATCTCTTCCTATTCCCAGTTTCTTCAGCGTCGCAGCATTTCCCAAAATTGGGGTCATTTCACAATATTTTAAATCAATTTTGGGTCGACAGTAAACAGGCCAATTCAAAATTTGCCTCGTTGAAACAAATTTGAACATGTCTTTTTGATGCGATATTTCATAAATATGGCGCTATAAAAAAACAGTATAAGCTAAGTATTATTATCACTGTGCGAACAAAATATTGATTGATGGATGACTTCCGCCGAATGGTTAGGCTTAAAACCTATATTACTTAATATAAAGGTTGCGACACTGCTTTAAAATATTGCATTAGATCAAAGCAGCATGGGAATAAAACACTTGCATGCTTGGTTGAGAGGAAATGAAAAGGATATAGCATTCAAACCCTTTTGTGGAAAATGGATTTATTGATTCATATCTTTCTCAATTCATGGGAATATTTGAAATGGATAAAATTGTCGAGTTGAAGACAGCGGAAATCAATATTGAATATTTCTTATGAGAATTGTTTAGTTATTTAAAAAAAAACGAACGTGATAATATTAATATCAAGACACCGATAAAAGTTATCGAGATACATGGTAGAAAAGAAAAGTGAAGGGTTCTTGTAATATTTTTCTTCAGACCTGATTGTAAAAATGTGGGGTTCACCAAGAACTTGGGATGGAACCCAGCAAAAACGTTCAATCTCTTTACTAATGAGGTGGTCTCCTACAACGGACTTTAATGTAATTTACAAATTATTTAATCATATTAATTATGGCAAGCTGAGGACAGAAATTTTTGAACTTTTAGAAAATACAGAATAGTACCGAAGTATAAGCCGTTAAAATATTGATAATCTCACCGCCGGCCGTTAAGCGTCTGACGTCACGGTTCATAAAATGACTGGCGCGGCCATAGATATCATAGGCGCGGCAGTGTCCGTTGCTGCCATTCGAATTGTGAATTGTACTGAATATTGTTACTCGCGACGTCACAGATATACATTTTTCCCAAGCTCACTTTGAAAGCTAATAACTTCGTCATTTCTAGAGAACTAATTTTACTGTCGTTGTTAACTCTTTAACCCTTCCTGGCTGGTGCTGTCAACTGATTCTAAATGTGTTTGATTATTTAAATATCTCTGTCAATATACTAAACATAGAGTTCACATTTTAAGTGTTCCTCAGCAATGCATTTACGTATTGGATACAATTTTTTTAATGTAAAGTATTTATCGAACGCAACAGAAAAAAACTTTTTTTTCAAAAAAGGAGGTGATACATACTTATGTCTGCGTACATTGATAATTAGCCGAGTGGTGCGGTAGTGAACGAGAGTGGTACGGGGTTTCACTCACCATGCCACCACGCGTGGTCGTTAGTACTAGCTGGCGGTCTACCGGTTGTAATGAATGTATCATGCGTTTTATGCGTGGCCGATGTTTTTCTTCGTTTTCAGCACGTATACGAGTACATAATACTTTACTTATGTGCATATGTACTTCTAATAAAATGATTTACATAAGTAATAAAGGTAAATTATTAATTTTTGTCCAACTTAAAAAACACAAAATTGTAAATGCGTACCCTGTGTACTGAGTAAACAGCACCGGAGCTCGAAGGATTTTCTAGCACCGTAAAAGGAAGGGTTAAAAATAATATAATTTCATTTAAAAAAAATAGGGGACAACCTCACTGTGAATTTAATTGTAAGGGTAGAAATATATATTTTTTAAATGATCTCCAAAACCTTATTTTTTTTACATATATATGTTTTGTTGTTTGTTGTCCTGTTTAAAAAGAAATCGAAAATTTGTAAAAAGTCACCAAGGATAAGTTGGTATTTATTTCTCTAACGGCATTAATAAATTTTTCATCTAACGAATGCACATACCCTCGATGATGCAATATGCAATGTGCAGTGCGCGGTTCCGATCATGCCTTCGAATTATATATGTCTATCTATATAATTATACCTGACAGGTGGAGACCGGCTCAGCTAAGGTTTCACTTTCGATTCGGGCGGTCTGAGTAACCGACCTAGCGGAATGTTCATATGGATTACCAGGTATTGAAAATTATGTTGAATTCTCGGTTATGTAGCAAAAATAATAAAACAAGAAATTTAACTTTTTTTTTTTCAGTCTAGTTTTAGATTTCTGAGTTAAAAAAAAAGTATACAAATTAACATTTGGAACGGGATTTATTGTCACAAAAATAACTGAAAAAACGGGTAGCATTTAAAAAATAATAACTTTCGTATTAAAAACAAAAAAGTTGTATTAAAATCGAAGTCCGTAAGTAGCTCAAAAATTAAAAATAACTAAACTTCCAAATGCTAAAACAACGGTAATATCATTATAATAATAAATAGAAGAAGAAAAAAAAAACAGAAAAAAAAATATTGCCCTATCGCTGCGCACCGAAATAGCGAATTTTGCCTTTGACGCACGTTTCAGTATCGTTAAAAAACTTTTTTATGTTGTATGAAATATCCCACAGATTTTTTAGCTCTATACGTGCGTTCAAGGAATCGGATGGATTTTTTTTTACTACGGTGTCTTAGCACGCTGTTTAAAAAAATAATACTGTCAAACATTACGGGGTAGTGGCGCGCTGATCAAACTGCAGTAATATTGTAATCCAAGTGAGTCTTGTTCGCTGTTTTTTTTTTCTTTGAGAGTTCACTACATAACCGCTCATTACAGAAAACAGCCTCTGGTGATCGGCTCAAAACTTCTGCCCTAAGTCAGTAGAAATACAGATTAGACTCTTCATTTTATTCCAGTTCCTTAATATCAAAAAAGTAACTCAATCGATAATTGCATTAAGTCCAGTAAAACTTGGCTCAAGGAATTACCAGAACAAGAACTGACTACCATTCTCAAAAAACGTCATAGAAATTACTGGAAAGACCTAATCATGAAGTTGAAACATAGAAGTCGCCGAAACCCCTTTGTGCAAAACCTGGTTCGCCTCAGCACAGGATCTCTTAGTGAGGAGGACTATGAAAAAATTCTATAATATCTCGTATATATGTATTTTTAATATTCATACCTCACCTTATAATATCAAAATTATATATAAACTAATAAAAATAAAAAAAAAGTTATGAGGCTAAAAAAGAAGGTAAAGGGAATGAGAAGGAGAACGGGGAGTTTGGTGAACAGAACACAAATATCTCAACTAATTTTTCTAATTGTGGTGGTCTTTCAACAGGTATCGACTACGTTTACACAGTATTTTAAAAAAGAAAATTCTAGGTCCAGAACCAATGAGCCTGCTGTTATAGTTACGATGTATTTATGTTATAGACGACGTGTTTTACACTCCAACAAACACTTGCATTTTTAAATATCAAACAATCCTTTTAAAAAAAAAAACAGGAAAATGCAACTTTGGAAGGGGTCTCCTTTTGAATGGAGGCACCAAAGTACCCAGCCACGAATATGCTTTTAATATATCTTCTCTATTTATAAAAACGGATGTTTGTCTGTCTGTTCTCCATTTTCTCAAAAATGACTTGACCGGTTTCACTGAAAATAGCACAATTTGTTCTTATTAGTGCCGGGATTATTTAGAGAGTAGTTTGAATGGAATCCAATATGTAAAACTATTGCTAAAACGTTTTCAAATTAGTCTGAGAAACATTGAACCCGCCATGTTGTATTGAGGTCACCCCATAGATATACCATTCTGGTTAGCCACAGATTTAAAATTCAAAAGAAGGTTTGTTTGGGTCGAATATTTTCAAAATGGACAACACAAGTAGGTACTTACTTAAGAAGTTTATTATTTAGATACATTTTGAAAATATAAATGTTTGGAATGAAATAAAATTATCAAATAAATGTTTCTTTGTTTCTTTGGTTAGAAATAGTAAGAGTCATCTCAAGTCATTACTTTCGCTATCAAATCGATTATGGCACCCAAACGAAAGGCAATAATTCACAATTACATAACTTTATTAAAAAAAAAGATTCCGAGCAAGGCCGGGTACATCAGTTAGTGAATAATAAATTAGAAAATATACCGGTTAAATAAAACATATGTGATAGCTCCGGAAGTTCTGCACTATAGGGTCATGAATATCTGGTAAAATTATAATTTAGCCACACGAAAGAACTGTGTCGATCTTGTTTACTCTCCCTGTCTTTGTATATACGGATTTACATTGATAGTATGGTTAGCATTCCTGTATTGTCCTCCTTGCGAGAGTTTCATTGTGAAAACACCTCTCACCATTATCTAGTTCCCATAGCTTCCAATATCCAAGAGACAATCCGGACGAAGGAGCCAGGAGCGGATTCGCTGAGTGAATAATTATATAAAAAAATAACCCCATAGTAATATTTAATCATCGAAGAAGGTAATACCAACAACACTTAAATATGAAGCAATCGGTTGCAAATATATTTGGGTAAAACTTTGAAATTATAACAAAAGACGGCGGCCAAACAAATATTAGTATTAAGTCAGGATAATGCTAGTGATTCAATATGAGATCGATAAAAATGACAGAGTGTAATTGAAATGAACTGGTCTCATTACCTAAGTTGGTTAAAAGGTTGCCCCGGATAGGCAGAGGTTCTGGGTTTGAGTCCCAGATGCGACTTAAATCTTTTTGTTTTCTGACGTTTTTTACGTTTTCATGTTTCATTTAGGTAATGTTAATATTATTTTCTACAATGATTGAATGTAATTAGGTCTCACTAGCTCATTGAGGAACGTGAAACCATTTTTTCAATTAATGTTGACCTTCTAACTTAAATACCAGTACCTTTTTTAATGAAAAAGTTGTATATTCAAAGAGATATAATGAGACTAAAAAATAGTTTTTCGATACGTCCAAAAATGACGAAGTTATGAGCTTTCAGAGTAAACTTAGGTAAAATTACAAAATACCCGTGACGTCACGAGACACAATTCAGTATAATTCAGTATCGCATACTGCCACGCTAGTAATATTATGTACTGTAACGTCACACGCGTGTCGGTCGGCCCCGGAGTGATTCTGTTAAAATATCAATATTTGACGGCTTACATTTTATTTTAAGAGAAAACCTAAAAAATTAAGTCACACTTCTCTCCATCTTATTTCGGCACACTTTCTTCCCTATTATTACTATTTTTTTAGAAGCCTTCTAATCCCTTGCTTGAAATGGCTTTTAGCCGTATTTGGTGACCAGATCTGAATAGCCAGGTACTTCCCCACCTCCCTCTTCCCCTTCTCCTTCCCCTCCCCAATACCTTCAGCCTCGCAACATTCCCCAATTGGGAATGCCATAGTCTCACTGGCTCCAGACGGTTGGGAGCAGTTGGGACTCTTGTGCGGTATTCATATAAAAAAAATCCCAACCAACATTAAGATATTGCATGGATATACGTAATACATACTTTAAATATGTAATTTTAATATACAAACCCTATCATTTGTAATAAAAAATACCGTATACGATTAAATAAATTAAATAAAAACAATTATTTTTGACGATTCAAAGAAAAAAAAATCGTACTAAATTTTGGATCCGCATATGGTTATTATTATTTGTGAACGCCTATTTTAAACGCCAGTTCACCCCTGTACAAAGTCTCCACAATAATACCTCAACATCGAAGTTACATAGAATTTATAATTGAGACAAGTCAAACGCGCACTTAAGTCATTCTTTAATTAAGATTAACTACCGAAAAGCAGCGGGGGACATGTTATTATTACTTGTTATGAAAATTTGTTGAGTTATAATGAAAAGTGAAAACATTCTTGATGAGTTTTATGCTATATAGTGTGTGTTAAAGTTTCATGTATGCTTGGAACTAATCACCGGTGGCAGGGGAATGGAGATAATATGGGAGAGAGTTGTAAGAGAAGATGGATTCTTTGTGCTGAAATGACAAAGAAAGGGACACTTCTTTTATAGAAAGTATGGGACTAATTTCGCGATTCTTGTTGGAAGGTAAAGGAGAATCTAGACACAAGGAATAGGACATTGTCATAAATTTATCTTAATCAGTGTTGCAAATTTTTGATGCTATAGGTATGAATGGACAAAGTTGTATAGGTAGGTACTTATGAAATACGTGTAGTCTGACAATTAAAAGTAGAGAAAAATTAATGGCGCCGCAATGGTTTAAAACGTTTTCATGATTACATAAAAATGGCTCATAAAAAATCAAAGTATATTTAAAAAAGCATGATGGTCCAAGGGCATGTTTTTTTTTTTAATTTAACGAAACGGTGTTTAGAAATCAGTGTTACATACCGAAAGGGGTGATTTTGCATTATATTTTTAGACAATTTTTAAATTTATTTAATACTTTGCAAGAAGACAGTTACAAAGAAAGGCGAATTTTATGTATCAGTATCAAATGTTAGATAAATAAAAAAAAATTATCACAGATAAAAATTATAAATAAAAAATAAATGTAAAAAAACATAAATTATTACGATGTTTTTCTTTAGGCGTTATTCTTTGTTCACTAATAAACTGTCAAACTCGAATGTCAACGATAAACTCAAATCAGAATGTACATGATTAATTGTTTTAAAATCATCACAAATAAATAGTTATGAAATTAATAATATTTTTCAACAGACCATACATACATACTATGTATTTCAACCGTTCGTATGTAAACTTCTTCTAAGTTGGACACTAATTTTCTTGATGGAAATTCTCCTTACAGTGCGAAAATTCATCCTTGTTCTAATGTTTATTGGTTTATTCATTTGAAATAAATTGAAACTATTAATAAATAACTAAAGTAGCAATAAAGTTGCCATAGTAATGAAATTTGTGTAGTTCCAAAATAATACATATTTACAATTAAATGCCAAGCTGTAGCATTAAATAGAAAAAATATATATGTAAATACACTATTAGAAAGAAAAAAAAAAAAGTGTTCCAAATGCTCGAAAGAAGTAGCACTATGGAATAGTGTGATGTTTTGAAATGAAAGGTCCTAGGAGGGAATGAAGAAGGGGAGATAAAGGTTTTCAAGTACTTGCCTGGCTATTTAGCTATTTTCACGAAACATAAGCTACGGTAAATTCAATCATTTTTCCTTTACACATCCTCAGGTGTCTAGTGAACTAAATTTAGATCTCTTATCACTCCTTCAAACTTGCAGGTTTTTAAAAATAGAGAAGCCTTTTTGGAGGGCAGCTATCGTGCAACAGATTATTTATAAATGTTTTATAAATGCAAACAAAGTTTTGGTGTTTCATTTAAAAGTGAATCCGCCCGCGTAATATGAATTTAATTTACAATGGGCGTTCGAGAACTTTTCGAAATGTGTGTGTTTTTTTAATATCATTAAAAAATATGTTTTCATGGTCAATGACTACCACTACGTTGGCGTGGTTCGGAGATTGAACCCTCCAAATTTGGGTCTGCAGGTAAGTGGACACCCACTCATCCAATAAGCTCATCCTTCCGTCATTATTTAAGAAAAAAATTGCAGGCAGCCCACGTTACCATTTTTTCTTATCAATAAATAATAAAATACAGCATACTTTAAGTGAGTTTTAACATGAGTTAAATGTTACATTTTCAATGCAATAAGGCGGACATACAATGTAAAAGCAAATATTCTGCATTAAAACACACCTTACGAAATAATAATATTTATGTTATATTATATTATGCGTAGATATTTTTTTATCAAAACTTGCTGGTTAATTGCTATCAAATGGCTCGGCTAATTGGAAGTTAAATTAAATACGTTATATCTGTGTATTAGTTAATTGATTGCTTTTACTAACAAATTTAATTTTCTTTTTATGTGGAATGTTTTACATAAAAAAACACCAAATTCCATGACCGTAACTAAATACGAACATTCAAGTTAAATGTCAGTGACACCACCGCGGCCACAACCGAAAAGTTGCTAAATTATTACGAAGATGCTTTCTCTGATACAACTTTATTATTTCTTTGGAGTTTTTCGAGTTGCTGAGATAAGGAAATAGCAATGAAAACCTTATTAGGCCAACCGCATCTTTTCATGTATACTTTTCTTCATCGCCCCTCCTAAATTTTGAATTACAGCATACCGACGGAAAAAGCGCCATAGGCCAAATTTTTTTTTAACCGAAAGTTCAAAAGTCCTCCATCATTACGCAATCCACATCTTCCCACTATTATGATGGAAGTAGGAGGATTTACAACACTCTGAGATTATTTGTAACCCGGGAATATTGTTCTTTCCAAATAAATAAAATAACTCTTTTCTAAGCGTATTTTATTAATTATTTTAAGGATTATTTAAAATAAAACTTTTAAATCGCCACGACAGATTATACATTTCTTCTTACCAGATAATACGGTGAAATGTGCCCTGGAAATGGGAGATAAGAACTCTAATTTCTCGACACGATCTTTACAACAATCCTGTTTTCCATAATGATTTAACCTTTTTGTTCCTGATAAATATTTATACCTATATTTTTCACGGATTATGTAGTAAATTATTATTAACCTTATAATAGGACCCGAATAACCTTAGTTACGTGAACACTACAGAAGAAAAAACAAGGGACTATTAATTCATCAATAAACCAATTGAATGGTTTTTATGCATGATTATTGCAACGAATAATTTTTTTTTTTTAAATTCCTCTCACTTTGATATCAGCCTTTCACCGCCCCCTTGGAGCCACATTTTCCTTTGAGTCCACCACCGCCACCTTTGGTATCGCCAACGCCCCCAGGGAGGCGATATCACCCAAGTTGGAAAACACTGATCTACGCGCTCAATGAACGAAATATTTGGTAAAAAAAACACGTTATTAGGTACTCACTTATTACAAGTAAACATGAAATTGCGTGTAAATAAATTTTGTAACCATGTTAAGACAAATAGGAATTTGTCATTTCTACCACCATAATTTCCTACATAATATCAGAATAATGATTTAAAGCGTAATTTAATTGTCTTAATACAAGAATAATGGCACGTCTTACATTATAATGCTTCAGGAAAATGGTACAAAAAGTGTAAAGAATTTTCTGTTCAACTGCAGCGGCAATCACGGCATCATTCACAAATAGCTGCCGAGTCAATTCGACATACGAGTCACGTATTCCATTTCACTTGAGCGAGAACGAGGCATAAAGTGTTGCCTGAATTAACTGCTATACAAACATTACTCCTTCTCCTCTCCAAAGGAATTTGTATGTTATTTGTGTCACACAAGGCTCTAGAACGGGCCACGAAAGAGATCGTGATTAATTGAACTTTATATGCGCAATAATTGCTAGCGTAGACATTATAAATCGTCACCCCAATTAGTAGAATCCATTCTTTCACAAATTAAGATATGAAGGACATCTTTTAATAATAATAATCATAAGAATAATATTTGTGTAGCGCCGTTTTCGTGAAAAATCACCTCACGGGTGCCGTACAAATGTTTTTCCCAATCTTATTACGAAAGAGCGGAAAAAGTGAAATGAGCACTTTCTTTAATTTTTTGCATTTTCATTGTTTTTCGTACAAAATGCATTTTTTACAAGGTTAATGCAACTTTCACAATTTTCCGCTAAAAAAATCATATTTTCATCAAATCCACCCCTTGGAATAAGAAGGTTCCATCTAACACAGCTACGACATCCGATAGTGTGCTCGATGGAAAGGAACTTTAAGACCCATTATCGCATAACGTTGCCGTGTCAGATGGAACCTTGTTATTGCAAGGAGTCATAGGCATTGTGCTTAACTATTCAGGTGACCAATTGAACGTGATGTCGCGTTAAAATATACATGTTATTAATATTATGTACAGGCAAATAATTTTATATAGGATCATACTTATCTGGCAGGTCACTTGAGAATAACACTGTTTATCGGCGAAATTTAGATACAGTTTTGCACGCAGAGAACAAAATAATGGAAACCATATAGTTTTTTTTTTAAATTAAGTAGATCCTTAGTGAGACTCAAAATTTGATAAATTATATTAGTTTATCTTGTAAAGTTGCCAAAATGAATAATTTACTAACTGCGGCAGAGAACTATAGCAATATAGGTAAACGAATATCGGACAACATTATAAACAATTAGAAGACTTTGTAGTCCCCGCATTGTTTTATATTTTTATTTGGGTAAGCTATTTGTGATTACTAAACGATTCATTGAGGGATTTAATTCATTTTTAATTACGTTATTTTATTCACATGCAATCGGCCAGAATGTTAATTACGATATAAAGGTGACCTCCTTAGCGTATGGTCAACTCACATGACTTAAACGTGGAAGTTGCGGGTTCGATTGAATCGCACGGCAATGAGGCGTAATGTTACGGGAAATTTTATTAGCGCATTTGTACGAATTTGATTTAAACTGATAAATTAGAGATGTTTAGACATTTCAATTGAAATTTTATCAATGCCTTGTGATCTTACGTCAGAAAGAAACTGTGAATATATTTTATTGTCACCTTAAAAAAATTACTAATTTACATAAGTCCATTTTACACAAATTGAGATGTGAATTCAACTTTTTACAATATTTTTTTTTTAAATACGTATTAATACGAAAACCTCATATCTCTGTTAGAAAAAAATAGTATCGAGAAAAGGAAACAACAAGAAATAAAAATACATGACGAAAAAAAATAAGTTAAAGGTTTGAAATGTCATATAGCTTCATTTATATGTATTTCACAACGTTGATCCTCGATTGAAATTTACATTTTTTTATAAATAAAAACAGTTAAAATCGTACTAAAACTTTATTTATCTTATGGCAAAACAAAAAAGTTAGTGCATTAATTTATTACATAGGTAATGCAGTTCCAAAGAGCATCTCAAAATTTTAAAATACAAACCAGTTTAAAAAATAAACTGTTTTCGTTTCTTCTGAAAAGTTATCCAAAATGGATTTAGGTGGCGATGTGGATTTTATTAACTTTTTAAGACTAAAGCTATTCTTTCTCGTTTTACAAATCTGCAAGCACAGTTTTCGTTCAGGCAGTGGTTTTTGTTATTGTTGTGAAGGTTTTCTTGACAAATAAAGCTTTTTTTTAATCTAATGCAAATCAAATTTAATAACGTTATTATTAAGTTCTGCAAAAAAATTTATTTTTTATTATTTCGGTATTAAAGGCCATTTTCAAGCAAGGCAGTTTGAAAATGACCTTGACCGCTGAAATAGCTGTCACAATAATAAAAACTAAAAATATAATATAATACTTGCAGAACTTAATAATAACATTATTAAATTTGATTTACATAATTTTTTTAAAAAGAATTAAAAGGAGTTCTACGAATTAAACACTAAAACAATCAATAAATAAAGCTTATTTAGTATGTCTATGCCATTTCACGATTTTATGATTTCTACAGAACTTATATGAAATATTTAGTTTGGTATTCGTATCATCTTGATCTCATTGATATCATTAGGACAAAATTCTCAATAAGATTGGCAGCCTATACATAATTTCAATTAAAGTATTCAGGTGATTAATATTAACCGTCAAAGTGAAGGACGTTGATTTATTGTTTCAAGTTAGGATAAAGGAAGATACTGGCGGAGGAGGAGATTAGAAGTGGGAGGTGATTAAGGCAAGCCATTAATACAAGTGCGATCAACTCAAATAGACAGCGAACATACAAATTGTTTTTGTAAATCCGCTCTGGGAGTTGAAATGTCTCTATGGTATTTTTAGTCTGGTACATAGATACATTTGTATTGCATAAGATTGTGTAGGTAGCAATATGGCATGTCTGCTTTTAGAGCAGTGATGCACAACCTTTTTAGGCTGTGGGCAAATTTAACATGTTTCCACATGTTTGCTAGCTATGGGGTACCTACTGCTTAATATGGCTAACTCTGTAGTCGTTGGTGTCTCCAGTGTAGATTTTTATATTTGAATACAGTACAAACGTCCCAACTGTCCGAAGCCAGTAAGTACATTCCTATTTAAACCAACAGGATTCTAAATCTTTAGATGCAAAATCGGTTTATTTTTTTAAATATGAATGTTATCAGGGTTGGGTAACCTTTTTGTATTTTGTGAAATGTTAACCATTTAATAAAGCATTCATATAATGTACCGAAAAGGGCTGTTATGGCTGCCATATTTTTGGTGTGATTGAAAATGTCCTATATAAATAAAAGTGGATACTTATATCTAAGACACCATATAGGTTGCAAAAATATGAGAAATAATGTAAGATATATTTTAAATGAATAAAAATGACCGAATGTCACCAAGTCTTGATAGCTCAATAGGTAAAGGCACTTTTCTCACTAAGACTCGAGGGATTGGATTTGAATCCCTGTCGCGACCGTAACCTTTTTATTTTCTATATATTTATCTATTTCATATTTTCATTGAGAGTTATTAATATTATCTTCTTCGATGATTGAATTACTTTCAGACAAAGCTTTACTCTTGAATACAATTTTTACAACTCGTGTGATTACTGGTTACGTGTATTCTATCCAATGTTGCACTGACCCGAACAATTGTGAGATTTTACTAAATGGATTTTCAAGTCATTAATACTGAAACGAGTAATTTGTTTGTTGTTACAATTGACCTTGAATTCTAGTTTTGTCTTTTTTATACCGTAAAATGGGGAAAAATAAAACACCTCACTCACAGTTTTATTTGTAAGATTGAATATATTGTTTTTAAAATGATAAATTGTTCTCAATTTTATATGTACTTGAACTGATTAATAGTCACAGTTCACCAAAGAATCAGAACATTGATTGAAATGGCAAAGTTTAGTAACCGACTCTGAACAGTCAATTACTTACGAACCTTCTCCATACAATACAATCTATTTGCTTTACAATTTTTTTGAAAACAGATTTGATGAATGGCAATTTATTCGGTTGTGTTGCTTGTTTATCGTGTAAAGTTTATGAGGGATGATTTAAATTTCACGTAAAAAACACTTGACGAATTAATTTGGTACATAATAAAGTATTTTGTTTGGAGATTATGAGATTCTTATACTTAAAATTTCAGTAGTTTAGTCAATACAATACTTAGAGGAGGTCAATGCGGATTTTAACATGTACATAATAAAATGTTCAAAATATAAAAAGAAAACGTTAATAAAATTAATTAAAAAAATACTTTGTATTCACCACTTTATTAATATACACAGATATCAACATGTTTCGAAAGCGATGCTTTCTTCACCAGGAATACATAGAATACTAAAAAATAATAATGTCAAGTATAGACAAATGATAAACATAGAACACAGTAATGTAAGAATAAACAAATTGTTTAAAATAGGTAAGATATTAATCAATTATTATAAAACATTGAAAAATAAATTTATATTAGAAATTAAAAAATAATTTTTTTTTTTTGTTAATATTAATATGAAAATATATTTAAGAGACAGCTATTTAAAAAAATATATTTGATTATTTATTAAATTGAATTCACTATTAACACTTTTTCTGATTTATAAACTTTCAAATATATCTAATTGTAAACCGATTGTATTTGTATGTAAAAAATTTAAACGTTTATTTTTATCCAAAGAATGATTGGTTTCTAAAATGACATTACTATGCTATTACTATTACCACTGTCTACACTTGACATTATTATTTTTTAGTATGCTATGTATTCCTGATGAAGAAAGCATCGGTTTCGAAACATTTTGATTTGTATATATTAATAAAGCAATGAATACGAAGTAATTTTTTAATTTATTTATTAATAATAACGCCACATAGTGAATACAAATCTTTAGAAGAAATTAGAAAAAAAAAAGTTAACAAGTCAATTCAAAGTTCACCATTTTACCGTAACGTAGAACAATGGCCGGACTTATACTTGAGATAACAAATCAGTAAAAATCAGTTAAAAAATTAGCCATCAATGCAACTGAAGTCCTTCAGAAAGTCCATTTGCGTGGGAAATTCAGTAATACTAGTACCAACACAACAGCTCCTGGCACCGTATTTGAAACGCTAATTATTTTTCGTTTTACATTGAAATAAATGCATAGATTTCAATGGCCTATCGTTTACCCGATTCGGGAAGCTTTTATTAAGGATCGTGAACTCTGTGTGAACTTCCTTGTTCAGTAGATATCGTAGGAAGGATGAATAACTCGTCAAGACTCTAATTTATTAACTCCCACGATTATCCTCCCATGTTTATTAAATTTCTGTAAGAAGGAGTTTTGCATGGCGGTGTCGTTTATTCAAAAACGATGAGGAAAAACACTTAGCAACGTCGTATCTTCGTAAATAAGGATCTGGCTTAAATAGATGAAGATCCTTGTTTAATTAGAATTCCGAATTTTATTATCAATAAATAATAGTGAAGCTTTTTGTATTGTGGATTTTTTTGTATTATGCAAACAAGAGTGATCCACATGTTGGATGATGTTTTTAAATGTGTATTGTCAGTTTATATGTTAATGTCGAATCTGCAAAATAGGAAATATTTTCTGAGCACAGAATGATTCTGATATTTAAATTAGTATTTTATAGGGTTCGCCTTTAACATTACCATACGGGTTTGATGAAATATGGTCACTTTAAATAAATAGAAAAATATTAAAGAAAAATGTTTTCGAATACAATTCGTCGGGTTATGAGCAAAAGTTGGTAACTACATTTTGTTGTTTCTGAGATACTGGAATTTCAAGTAACATTAAAAGTCTTAGATTGTTCTAATTTGATGTGGAAAAACACTTTGACTATGGAAAAGTATATTTCTCCATAAAATATCACCAATATTGACCATGTGATGATAGATGATGATGGTCTCTGTGGTTGAGTGGTTACGATCCTTGACTACGAACCCGGAGGTCACGGGTTCAAATCCCGGCGTGCGCAAGTAAATTTTATTTGATTAAATTGTGTTATTTCACAATTTATTCATTTAAAATAATATGTAGTATATTTGCGGCACGTTCCAGAGAGGTATATACTGTTAGTATTGCCCTGGTGAAGGACCACCATTCAGAAACGAAAGGTTGCTTGAAATGGCTTTAGCCGTGTTTGGTGACCAGATCTGAATAGCCGGATACTCCCCTCCTTCCTCTTCCCTATTTCCTTCTCCTCCTCAATACCTTCAGCCTCACAATATACCCCTGAGGATACCGTAGTCTCATTGGCTCCAGACGGTTGGGAGCAGTTGGGACTCATGTGCGGTATTCTCATAAAAAAAATATATCAAGCAACACCACTTTACGAAATTTTGTACTAACCAACTTCTGCTAGTAACCCGACATATTATACATTACGTTAATTCTCCATAATACTCGAATGAAAAACACATGATGAATCTCAAATTAAAACAGAGGGTTTTTAATAAACCTCTTTGAAAAAGCGCATAAGTTTTTTTTACTTACATGTAGTAGAATTATCATTCAACTCAAGTATTCTTTGAATGCAGTTCAAATGGTTCCTTATGTAGGCTGTTTTTATTAGATCTTAAAACAATATTTTACTTTTATTAAATTGTTTTAATTTTTTTCCAGGAGAAGGCCAAGGGTCCCGCGTGGTGTGCTACTACACCAACTGGTCCGTGTACAGGCCCGGCACGGCCAAGTTCAACCCCCAGAACATCAACCCCTACCTCTGCACACATCTCATCTACGCCTTCGGGGGCTTCACCAAAGAGAACACCCTCAAACCCTTCGACAAGTATCAGGATATTGAAAAGGGTGAGTTACCGTTATATGTATGTATTGCTTGTATTAATAATGATCACAGGATGCATAGTTTACGGTTTAGTTATCAGTAGATAGAGATGCTAAGTAATACAGAGAATTAAGAGACACGATAAAGCATAATATAAGATATAGAAAGAGAAGAAAAAATAAATCAAATAACAACATTTCTAATAATATTACCATTCTCCAAGACGTTATGGTAGATGGCTAATTTGCCGTTTAAAATATGCGAGACTATTAAATATGACTGCAGAGTATATAGTCATATTTAATTACATTGTACAAACGACACATTCGAGACAGTGGATAGTAGGCAATATTGTTATTAGATAATTCAAGATGAAATTTTATCTAACTCCTTAAAATGCGTCTATTGGGAACTTTAATGATAATATTACTCAGGCGAGTGATTGAATTCAAGCATTTTATGATTTCGAAATTAGCAAATTGTCTTCTTTTATCCAAAGCAGTGAAAATAAAGTACTGGAGTCTTTCCTCATAAGATTGGAGCATAGCATTTAGTTCAAATTTTAAAGATAATATTACTCAGGCAATGAGTGGATTCAAGATTTTTTGTATATAAACATTTGAAATCTGCAAATTGTCTTCTCTTATCCAAAGTAGTAGAAATAAAATACTGAAGTCTTTCACCATAAGATTGGAGCATGGAATTTAGTCCAAATTTTGATGATAATAGACTTAAGATTTATTTTTGTATATATTCAATAGTTTTAGAATATTGTATGAAGTGTGGGTTCCAGACAACACTCCCATACATATCTGCTTAGTCTGTGGGACTATAGTATGGCCTATTATTGTATGTCGAAGGGAGCAAGGAGGGGGGGAGATGGGTAGGAAGAAAATGGTATTTTTCGTTCGATTCTAGCTACTCGTTCAGGTGGTAGCTATGTTTATAGTTTGAAAGATGACGTTTGTCGATAAACTCGAATTCTGCACCCTTAACATATATATTTTAATGTGAGTTGTGAATGCACGTTTTTATTGTTTAATTTGTATATATTTATTGGATTATTTAAATGTTTCATTTTGACATTTTAACTGAAACATACCCTGTAAGACCAAATTTTGTTTCAAATTAAAGTAGCAATACTTTTAGAAGTATTTAAAAAATAATTCTAAAAGTGTTAAACAAGCATCAAATATTAATTGCCACTGAAAGCCAGCATTAATTCAAGTATGAAAGGGTTAAGTGTGTGAGTGTTTTTTAGAGTATCTGGTCAAGAGTTTTTTAGAGTATCTGGTCTAGGGTTTTTTTTAGTATCTGGTCTAGAGTTTTTTAGAGTATCTGGTCTAGGGTTTTTATGAGTATCAGGTCTAGAGTTTTTTAGAATATCTAGTCTTGGAGTGTTTTTTTAGAGTATTTGACGATTGGGTAATATTAAATTGGGGTAAATTATTAAAAAAATATGCTATTTAAATATTGATGGATATTTTAAACTTCATAGCTAATGCTGGAAATAACGTTGTAAATAAATAACCGATTTGTTGACGTAGAAATTTAGGGCAGATTAATCTACGCAATTTTCCTGATGCCAATGCTCACTGTTTGAGATTTTTGCAGTTTCAAATGATAATATAAAATAAATAGATTTTCAGCTTAATAAATAAGATTGTTTTTACTACATGTAAAGTAAAATAATACCTGTACTAACGTGTATTCCGATATCAATATTCGTAAATTTCAGTATGTACTTACTTCTTGTTCTCATAACATATGCAAAAGGATTTTTTTATTGGGTTTTTACATCACACGGCCTCCCTTTGTGCCTTTAATCTTAGTTAATTTGCATAGTTATCTGCGTCATTTATTCCCATTAAATCTGTTTGCAACAGATCCAAATTTGCATCACAAAAACAGATCAGCGCAAAACAGGTTATCAGAACAAGATATGTAGACAATATTCAGGTTTTCATGGTCGCAAAAGCTGATTGTCTTCTGAGTTTTATGTCACGTCCTTGCTAGTCTGTGGGTCATATAATAGCCGGAGGAAATGCGCCGAATTCTTAAAGGATATAATCCTTGCAAAGAGTGAATAGAATATGACCTAATGAATTCAGAACACAATGAGTATAAATTACATAATACTGACTGTTGAAAAACGAATATCATGAGCATGCAACGAAAAGTCAAGATTCCTGTCCGCTGGCAGATTAAGACTAGATACTCGTTATGTACAGACACAATCTCACAGAAGTCAGAATATTTTTTTACGCGTATGAAAAAAAGTATACTTTAATTGAAAAAAAAATAAATATATATATCTTAGCTTGCGACACTATTAATCAAAAATCCCAATCTGCCAAAAAACAACGACTTTGACTTGGCCACTTTTCGTTGTATGCTAACGTCAACGGCTTATGGACAATATGGTTAGCCTGGGCAGTTATCGGGGGTCCCTGGTCTGAGAGGCCCGTACATGGTTATTGAGACTTAAAAAAGTAATGAAAACATGTATTATAAATTTGAATCCCAACTACCAGAAGTCAGTATGACAGAACTGTAGCTGGTAATTTGGTAGACACTAGTTAGTAGTGGAACCATTAGGAGAAGTGGGATGTTTTCAGGTGCCGTTTTAAATTATTATGAAAGTTTATTTGAATAAAATTATAATAAATTAATAAACAAAATAATAATGAATAAAATCGTAATAAATAAAATAATAATAAATAAAATATTAATAAATAAAATAATAATAAATAAAATAACAATACATAAAATAATAATAAATAATAATAAATAAAATAATAATAAATTAATAAATAAATAATTTAATACATTTTTATTTGCCAGAAAATGGATTTAGTGGAATGGTGTATTTTATTTAATAACTCAGGGTGTGAATAAATCTCAAAGATGAATTTTCTCATAGTTAATTTAACATTCAGATTTGGCTGATGCAAAATTAATATAATCTAATTGTAAATCTACAAACATGAATACATTGCATCAATAATGATTTTAAATAAGACGCCATGTTATAATTAAAGTAACAATTAAATGAAACTCAAAAGAGCGGGTAAACTGGGGAAATTGCTACATGCTAGCTCGTAAGCCCCTTGTCTGGATTCCAGTGGCCGCCATTAAATACGTTGCTGACCGTTCGTTGAACGCTCCTCCTTGTGACGCTGTCAACTAACGACTCATAAACTAATAAATCAGGAATTAGTAAACAAGTTAAATACATTTTTATTATCACCGGGTTCTAAACGTGTGACCTGTGGACTTCTGGGTCTAGCCAATTACCTCTTGTTACCTCTCAGTCACGGAGTTACCTAGATGATATTAGTTACCTAAGTTATAATTGTCATCAAAATGTCTAAAAAAAGTATCTGCTAGAATTCGGTGTAAAAAGGTGTTATACAACCTTGCTCAGAAGCCGGTAATTTGTCACCAAGCCACTTGTAAAAACTGTAATTCTACGAAATCAAACACATGTATAATTTAATATAATAAATAAGAATAAATTTGTTTACACCGCTGTTTTTAATATATAAACATCTACATATTTCAAAAGCAAAGCTTCCCTCATCAGGATAAAAAAATAATGTAAATAATAAATATCGACAAATAATGGACAAAAACTGGCTAGGTAATTAATAAAAAAAAAGTATAATTACTTGAAAAAAGTGAATTATTATAAAATATTAAATAATAAATTTACATTAGAAATATAAAACAGATTTTTTTTATTACTAACATAAATAAAGTCAAGAAAATAGCAAGTCAAAAAAATAAATAATAATAGCTATTATAAATAAAATTCATATTCTAAATATAGTTACTAATGTGAGAATAAATTTAAGAGATCGCTTTTTAATTTTTTTATTTTTTATTATTAAGAATATTTAATTGACTGTTAACACTTTTTCTAATTTCTAAAATTTCAAATTAATTATACACGATTAATTAATTAACCCTTTTCTCTGAATCCGTAAAATTAACGAAGAACTTGTAGTAGTAGGTCAAGATTTGACCGCAATCATATAAGAAACATAGCTTCACAAGTTTGGTTTCAACGTAGGAGATCTTCACTCTCGTTGGCAAACACATTCATAACTAGAAAATTCCAACTCACACATTGAGAGATATTTCCATCCTACATAATACAAGTATAGGTGTGTTAAGCATTTATTTATTTCATTGTGACATGACATTAAACAACGGTTGAATCACAGGTGTCTATTGTTGATCATTAACACTTATGAAACCACTTTGTGAAATACGAGATGCAAGAGCAGGGCGTGATTTCCCACGTTTTGAAACGTGTAATATTATAATAAGGATGGAAGTATTGACCGTTTGTTTTACGAAAGTCGTTATCAACCAAATATTTGCAGAGCGCCATCTTTACGTCGGTGATGAAATAAGTACATGGAATGTGTCACATTGATTAATGATTTGTTTACTATACACATACAACACAACAAACAAAAAATCATTTAATAATTGAAGAAGACAATATTAACATATCTCAGATAAAACACGAAACCGAAAAAAAATAACAGAAAATAAAAAGGTATCAGTGGCATCTGGGACTCTTTAAGAAGAACTTTATAATCATCATAAGTATAGCAGCCAATAATATTAGAATTGATGATAAATTACTGTTTTTCAAATACAAATGTTCCCAATGTAAATGAATAAATAAATTAATTTAATTCCACCTCGCAAAATGCCTGATTGATGGCAACATAGTCCCACTGGCTCCCGAGAGTTGAACTATCTTGTCATATTCAAATGAATAAAACAAAAATCTGATCAACGGTGAAGTTCAAACCTATGAAGAAATTAGTTTTAAAAAAATAGCGTAGAAATTGATACATTAAAAAATTCATATCCGAAGTAGTACAGCCATTATGGAGTTGTGAAAATGAAATTACTCTATAGTTACACCATCCAGAAATACATAAATAATGTGCGTAAGACATTGTTTGTCATCGCCAATATGGCGAAAGCATTCAATGAGAATTATTAAGCAAATTCAATACTAGAAAGTGATTATGAAATTCAGAAAACGCACAGGTCCTGTTCTGTATCTACTGAGTCAATTTTTTTTTGTATCCTCCTTTGAAGTTGATTAATTGATGAAAACATTGATAGATAATAGACTTAAGGGATAAACCCATAACGCTTTTATTCCCCTCTCCATGCTAGAAAAATTAGCTTTTTTTTACTTTTGTTAATTTTCAGCAAAAGGGAAGGCATTTTGTAATCAAAGTAGAGTTTTTTTTTTTTACTAAATCGATAAACGAATGACAGCTTGCGGCGTTTTCAATGTTAGGTTAGGTGCGTTTCATTTTATGGCTATTCAAACTTGTCTCAATAAAAATTCGCGATTATAAATAACATTCGTGTTGTTTGCTCGAAAATTATGAATATCACGTTATTTTTGTGAAAATTGCTTGCGTTTTTCGCGTAAAATCAATGACTTTCGAGTAAAAATTCGTATTATCGCAAACTTATTAGATCAATTTTAACTAAATAGAGATGTTACGAGAAAATTGAAGCAAAAAAATAACAGAAAAGAATTTAAGGGGAACGTCTGCGCGGCCTGTTTCATAAAAAACTTAATTTTGAATACTCACCGTAATATTTTTTTTTCATCAAAAAGTTGAGTAAATATCTAGTACGGATTAGAAATAATTTATTTATTTTTGTTTTACCTTATGAAATATAGGCCATTAAAGGAATCGATTTTCATGATTTTAGAGGCACCTTTAACAATTATTTGGGGGCTAACGGTGATGTAAAAAAAAGTTTTACCCAGTCTAATTTGAAAATATAATTGCCGTACATAATTTTAAATATCGACCCGAAAAAAGGTTTTTTTTTAAACGTTTTGTTTTTATATTTTTGTTTATGTAATCATATTAACATAGCAAATATGATATTTTAAAATATATATATATATATATAGTAAACCTGCAAATAATTTTCTATGTTGCCTCTAAAATTATGAAAATTATTTTTTTTATGGTATATAATCTAAAACAAAAATAAATAATACTTCTCATCAGTACTAGATATTTACTAAACCTTTAATTTTAAAAAATACATCAATCAGGAAGGATTGGTATTTTGGCCTCAATTGACGGCCTCCATGGTCGAGGGGTAAGGCTCTCGACTACGAATCCGAAGGTCGCGGGTTCAATCCCGGCGTGCGCAAGTAATTTTATTTAATTAATTTGTGTTGTTTCACAATTAATTAATTTAAAAATAATATATAGTATATTTGCGCACGTTCCAGAGTGGAAGATACTCTCAGTATCGCCCTGGTGAAAGACCACCATTCAGAATTGAAACGTTGCTTGAAATGGCTTTTAGTCGTGTTTGGTAACCAAATCTGAATAGCCAGGTATTTCCCCTTTTACCCACCTTCCTCTCCTTCTCCTTCTCCTCCCCAATACCTTCAGCCTCACAACATTCCCCAATTGGGAATGCCATAGTCTCACTGGCTCTAGACGGTTGGGAGCAGTTTGGGACTCTTGTGCGGTATTCATATAAAAAATAAAAAAATAAAGTTATTTATAAAACAGGCAGCGCAGCCGTTCCTCTTAACTTGTTAGGTTTTTATTAGAATTTTGACATTGGAAAAAGTGATAGCAATGTCACGAGCATAAAACGAGTACGGTACTACCTGGTGTAGACGTGACGATAATAATAGCAATTATTAATGTCTATTAATAGTATTCAATTAATACATATTAATATAATATGCATTCCTGATGATTTTATTGCATTGCAACCTTCTCAGTTTATCATAAATGCACCGGTTTTGTTATAAATTAACGTAAAACAAAACACGATTTAATTATGAATATTCAGATGTAAGGTCGCAGGAAAATTAACGTTTACATTTCAGATTAGAATGAAGACAGCAATTTTATGTAAATATTATTAAACAGGTCGGAGTTAGTTTTATTATTTGTGTTTGAAATGAATATGATAAAAACTTCATAAGTTTTCTTTCAATTTTTCTTATAATAATATAATGATAACTAAACTAACTAAATAAACGACGAAAAATAATTGAACCCAAACTTTTGAGATGAATAAGAAGTTTTTTTACAAATTAAAATCTCAGCTTGTTTGGAATAAAATAAACTAATAGAATTTAAATAAATTAATTTATTACTTAAAAATAAAAGGAAATATATAAATTGTATTCGCAATTCAAATTATTTAAACACTCAAATTCCCTATAAAGACAAAGTGGCAAACAATTCTGGATTTTTCTTATTACGAAACAGGTAGTAAATAAAACGTCGTTAAAACTGGATTTTTGGTTGTTGTTTGTTTTAATTATTATTTTTTTTAATATTCATTTTTGTTTCTTCATGATACACATAGGTTATAAATCAAACTTTTATTAATAAAATGGTAAAAAAGTACATATATACAGATATGGGGAAAAAAGAAAATATTAAATAGATGTTTTTGATTAAAAAAAACGTATATGTACATATTTATGTATAATGTATATATATAATAAAAAAATGCCACATATGCAAAGCCAGTGCATGGTAAAAATTATTTACAAAATCCTTGTTTTCGTAGGGAATGGGGATAAGATTTTAATTTTGATCATACAATAAATAACCCATTGACAATTAAGAGTAAGATATGCATCCCTATAAATATTACCATGTCATGTCGATTTTGTGAAAAAGATTTTAAATAGGCAAGCATGTATAATTTTAATTATCTTTTCATCAGGTGGTTACGCCAAATTCACCGGTTTGAAGACCTACAACCCCAACCTCAAGACAATGATCGCCATCGGGGGCTGGAACGAGGGCTCCAGCAGATTCTCATCCCTTGCGGCCAGCGCGGAGAGGAGGAGGGAACTCGTAAAGAACGCTATAAAGGTAAAAATATATTTTTTAATATAAAACGGTTTTGTATTATTGGTTGACAGGCTGGTGAATGCAAAACATAAGTTATCGTAGTTGAAATGGAGTATCTATAGTTAGTGATAAGTAACAAGGAATTATTATTTATACACTCCCTTGCGTGCAGGGATAATTGAGGGTTTAGAGTCCATTAAAAATGATATATAGGTTTAATTAAAAAATATATAGTCCTTGAAGTGCATCCTGAAGGAGTAACCATAAGTTACTTATACCGGGGTGGGGAAGGGGTGGGTAACCTCAACTGTACAGCGCCCTTGAGGTGATTTTTCACAGAGGTGACTTAAAGAAAATTATAGACGAACGGTTTGAATGCATCTAATGGTTTGAAAAATAAGGTTAATAATTTTAATAAATTTGAAAAGTGTTAAATTGATGGGTTTTTTTTCCCGAATATTGAGAATACTTGAAAAAATACTAATATACAACACTCAACAGCAGTTGACATGCCACTGTCTTATAGCCCAGAACAACTGTTTTGGTTTGCAGTGTCCTAAAATAAATAAATTAATTCATATACAATCACTATTATTGTATAATGATATAATTAAACCTATTCTCAACGAAAATAAACACAACATATTTCATGACGCTATTCACAGAATTGCGTTAAATTAATCTTCCTATTTATTCAGAAACTTTAAATTATAAAGTTATAAACTGAGACGATAACTGAAAATTCATAAATAAATCAACTGCAGCATTAGTTATCTGGAATGTCTATGTATATGCTACAAAAATCAAAAAAAAGAATAATTTTTAAGAATTTTTCAGAAGTCTATCTGCGAGATTCAGCTTTCTTGATTCATGATCATTTTTGTGTCTCTCATCTTTATCGCCATAGGATAAATTAATTATTGCGTATTTGTAAGCTTAGTTTAATATAATATACACTTCTTACAAAGCCCGCAATCATGCTGCAAAATAATTTAATTTTATACTCTTTCATAATATCAAATAACATGTTCACACACACTCGGTAATTGGAAATTCGTTCGACATAATGATGGGTTTTGTCACAGCTTCGTCGTTTTTTGCTCCATAGTGTTGTTCTCTTTGTTAGTTTTTATTTCATTCCTTTTGTACATACGCAAGGTTAGTATACAATAATTATCTTAGACTAATGAATTATAAAATAGAGATTGTTAAAAAAATGCATAGCACAAAAAGCATTTTCAAACAAACTTTTTGGGGTTGAGTGGATCTTAGGTATTTATGGATTGTTTATCTGTTATTTTCGAATTAATGATGGTAAGATCGATAAATTTGACATATAAATTAGTGTTTTCATCACTGCGGTATGAGAATATCAACATTTTTTAAAATGTCGAACCGTCATGTTTCTTATTTATACAGGGTGGCGCAAAACTACCGTTATGGTTTGGAATGAAACGACATAATCAAGCCGTTGTTGGTAGTCTATCGGCTTCAATTCTTGCACAAGCTGAAACTTATCCGGGAACATATGCAATGTGGCCAAAATCCTCTGAACAGACCTCCGCGATAGCCCCAGTTGTGCCGAACGTCTTCTTGTTGATGTTTCTGGACTGTCCTGCACACTATCCACAGCACGTTGGATATTTTCTTCCGTGTCGACCGTACGTGGTATTCCGGTACATGGAAGGTGTCTTACTGTGCCATGTTGTCGAAAATTTGCAACCAGGCGGTTTATTGTTGGTTCTGAAGGTCCAGTAGGCACATTAAAAAAACGACGATAAGCACGCTGCGTCAAAACAATTAACCGTTGATTTTAAAAATAAAATTCAACAATTGTTGATCGCTGTTCTGTTGTGTAGTGTTCCATTTCAAATTCCCCAAGTTTTCTTCACAAAATTCTGAAATAAAAAAAAAAAAATCAACCATAACGGTAGTTTTACGCCACCTGTATTTGGAATGGTCGTAGCAAATGTATTTTTATGTGTTTTTAAGAAACGAGGTGTAATCGTTATATGTACATAAATTCGGCCAAATCGGTGTAGAATTACTTTCAGAATTACAACTACAATTCACTTTTATGTAAAAGGCACTCCACAATAATTACGAGTATGTTTTCGATAAACTCGAAAAAATAATATTGGATGACCGTTGCTTTGAGACGCTCTTATGTGTAGGTAGGGTAATTGAAAAAATTGTTTCACCTTAAATTCACCTTAGTGAATGTTCTCGAATAAATGTGAAACAATAATATTGAATTACGGTTGTGTTGAGACGCTCATAAATGCACCTGTAAAAGTTGTTTATGATGTTAAGAACCTTCAAGGTTCAAGCTCTTTCGTGGCTTACCTTAGTATTCCGTAGCTCTTGTTGGAATAATCTCATGCAGGCAGATGATGAATAACCCCAAGTGAAACTGTTTTATATTCTGTACGAGTTTAAACAGTGGACATGAGTTTATGTGCTCGGATCATGGGGCATATGTAGGCGTCTGGGATGTCTACTTGAGCGAAATTTTCGCTAAACATTTTTTATGGATATTTGGATACGTTAAAAGACAATTGAAATTACTTGAAATGTTTTTTTTTTAAATATTTTTTTAACGTTTCTTTGTGAATGATTTTTTTATTGGAAGACAGTTGTTGCAATGCAAATTTCATTTTAAATTTTATTTTAAATCTAATCTTAGGTGCATTGTTAGCTTTCTCTACAAAAATAGTTCACATCTTGTAATAGGTCTTAATTTAGTACATCGTGATCAAAGTACAAAATCAAACATGATGTACACATATTGTATACTTATAGAATATGTAAAATATTTCACCTACTGGTGCATGCAAATGTGTCAATATAGCTACTGCTATACAAAAATTCAGAATCTTTTAATTGTAAATAATTGTTGATAACTGCGTATTAACCTAAGTAGAATTCATAAGGTTATTTTATAAAAAGATCTCCAGTCCTAAAATGAACAAAAAAATATAAATTTTTCAAATAAATACCAACTCTTCATTTGCCACTATCTACAATATGTAATATGAATACTAAAGAAGGATAAAATAGCACCTGTAAAAATCGTATCTTCCCCAAGCTTAAATTTTCCAATAAAACTGTATTTCTCTGAAGTTACGAATTATCCAATTTTTAAGTTTTTTTTTTAAGTCGTCGTGAACTCATTTTAAATGTGTTTTGTATTAATTTTCCTTTTATTGACGACCGATATTAATTGGTGTTCAGATATGGGGATGACTGCCTGGCTGTCCCTTATATATCACGTCTTGTACTCGTATTTCCAAACTAAATTATTTAATTTCATAGGGTACATTACTTAATACCCACAAATATTATCAAACATTAACCGGTCAGTGGCTGAGGTTTCATCGCGTTTGGGTTTCACCCGGGCGTCTTGAGTTCGATTTCTCGGCTGGCAAAGTCCTCCATTACGACACAAGCAACATCTTCCGCTTACTGTGATGGTAGTAGTGATAGTCAAATATTCTCAGGTTATTCGTACAAAGGGAATATTTGTCTTACTTTTGAGATAAAAGAAAAAAAAAGAAGAATATATATACATATATACATGTAAAATGGACTTGTTTATCTTCGCATGACCTTTAGTGATGTGTCATGTAAAAAACATGTTTTTAGACGGTATTATATAAAACCAGCCTTTAAGTATGTAGGAAGCAAAATAAGATTGAATAAATCATTAAAACGTGTTAATATGGACACGGGCAGTATCAGACATATTAAAGACACCTTATCAAGTATGCAAATGATACGCAGAAATATTTTATGCTTATTAATTTGTTCTAATACAATCTGCTTAATAATTTGCGTAAACACCTGCACATGTCCGTGTGTGTGTGTGTTTTTTTTATTTTATTTTTTATTTATCTGGAATGAAGACTATAAAAAATGCTAAAAATCAATCAGTGTCAGTCATCTGAGGGTAAAGATTGTTTCAGTATAACGAAAACTTAGTCAAAGTCACTGTAGAGCATTATAATACATATTCATCAAATATCTGTTACACGATCTTGGATAGTTTGTGTTTGTGTTTGTTTTTTGTTGCAAATTTCTGTAATATATTCGATGCTCTTTACTTCAAACGTCGAAGCATTTTGCATTCGTGGAGAGGTAATTCCTACATACCCCAAGAACTGCATTTTATCACGACAAAGGTTGAATTGAACAGGTCTATTCTTAGAGCATGATTATTAAAGTAAATAATCTAGGGCATTAATTGTGATATATTTTAAATGAAAAGTATATTTTTATTTTTATTTAGTTTATATTGAGTATACCATATTCAGTTTGATGTAATAAATCTGTAATTTTTACATACTCACACTGTATATAAAAATATTATCGAAATATAATAATTTGTTCATAACCACGAAATTTATTTTATTTAGTACAGCCGACCAGTTTCGGTTTACAGAATTAAACTAATTAAAAAATACATTGTGTGTACTTATATATACATATAGAACGAGACAAATATACCTAACATAGAATAAAGGAACAGTGACAGAGAATGAAATTAAAATCTAACGTAGTAAAGAAAGAAAGACAGATGCGTACATGA
Organism: Halesus radiatus; assembly: GCA_022606495.2. Classification (NCBI taxonomy): domain Eukaryota; kingdom Metazoa; phylum Arthropoda; class Insecta; order Trichoptera; family Limnephilidae; genus Halesus; species Halesus radiatus. The sequence goes on along the minus strand of JAHDVE020007334.1, from coordinate 339,744 downwards.
TGGGTTACTATATTACATCTAAAGAGAAAAAGCGTCACCTGAACATGTGATTAAGGGATAATGGGAAATTTTACCTAATATTGGCTTTTGGATGCATTTAATTGATTATTATTGTAGTTTTTCATTCTATAAGTAAGTAACTTACGGTGCGTAGGTATGCATATACTTACAGGTTATTTGTTTTCATGATTTACGGAGGTAGAATGACCTGTCTTTTGTTTTGATTTTCGAAACAGATGTCACCCTTTTAAAATCTTCATGTAATGTGTTAAACATTCCAGGAATTTTATGCCTTTTCGTTCCATCTCCGTGAACATTTTGTTATTTATTTATGAGATTCATTTGTGTTTCTCTGTGCCTGGTAAGGTGATTGTAGTTCACGGATGTTTTGAATTCTGTATTCCAGAATTCATTCAGCGTTCATTGGTAGTCTTCCCTGCTATGTATGGGAAGCACGTTAGATAACGAAAACGTTTTTTTATAGTCACCTTCACATAATTAGATTTTTTTGTAGTATTTGCTCAATTTTATTAAGTACGTTCTATACGTTAGTCCATAACTGTTAACTCCGTAGCCTATAATTGATTCCTCTAATGTATATGTTATTTAATTTATGATGTTTCCGTTATTTAAAGATTTTCATTACACTCAAATGTATAGCAAAAGTCCACGAAGAAACAATTTCGTATTTAAAAAAACCGTCAGCCGCCATCTTAAAACAGGAATAATAACACCAAATAATCTTATAAGTACTTACTTTACCGGCTGTAAATTCACGGGGGTCGTATTTGCGACAGTCATGTATGATACAGCGGCTGCCTAAATGTTAATCGCTTTCACAATCAACATTCCAGCAATCCAACACAATTCACAAATTGCTATCGATTCCTTCAGAACTAAAACAGAAACCCCCCTCCTTATGAGTTCTAGATAAAATAATAGTACAGTACCTACCTTTATACAGGACAGGATAAATACGTTATATTTATGGCAACACCGTCAAATCAAAATGGCGATGTTGTTTGTAAAGGGCGTTTCCCATTATGTTCATTTCCTATTGTTTGAATCACGTTTGAAACAGAATGTTTTTAAATCGTGACTGACACGATAAGGCTTTCAAGGATTGCCGGTGATGAATGGACACCACGCAGATCTCTGAGCAGAGATAAAACTTGGGTCAGATGATGTCACAATGTGAAAAAAGCTCCATTTGTTGAATTTAACGACTTTGGCTTGCAGTTCATGTGTCATGTCAGGATTTGAAAAAGGAATGCGGAGGAGTGGACATTTTTTTCAAAATTTCTGGTTGTTATTATGAATCATATTATATCAAGGATACAAATTAACACCTCTGCGTTTTATGATATGTGATGAAGCTAATGATTTATACAATTATGGCATTACCTATTTATTATAATGTTATTTAGAAGAGAGCTTCTTAAACAACAGGCCGTGAAATTTTGGAAGTTTATTTAACATTTAAAAAATATATTTATTTGAAGAACGCGCCAGAGTTCCAACTGCCCGGATTCAATGGACCTATGGGTTTCCTAATTGTATTTTGCTGTGAAACAGAAAGGATATTAGGAAAATAATGGTTTAGAAGTATCTGATTAGATATGGTCACCAAATACGGCTAAAGCCATTTCAAGCAACGTTTCGATTCTGAATGGTGGTCTTTCACCGGAGTGACACTGAGAGTAGCTACAACCAACATCATAAAACTCAGACTGACAGCGTCCATACATCTCTCTACTTTTTTTTTCGAATGAGTCGGGAAGATAACTCGTAAATTCGTGTAACTTTTAAGTGATTAGCCCAGGCACGGGGGTCCCATCGAAGCCAGAGTCAAGTTAGCTTCTCAGAAGCTGGGCCCGCAGATACTTTAATAGTACACAACTGCTGACCGTGTACAAATTGCAAGTACGTCTTACTATTGAATTTGGCAGCCACCTCTGATCTGGAGCCACAAAAAACCTGAAAAAACTCTTTACTATGTGCAGAAACGAGCGGTCCGTTCGATAGATTCCCATATCCCTATCTTAACAAATAGATTACAATCTTTAGAGCACAGGTGTCAGGTAGAAATACTGTTCTTGTTCTACCGATATTTTAATGAAATATGCTCTGAGGAACTGGCCTCATTGATCCCTTCGGAAACACGTCAAACGCGCGCCCAAAATTTGTACACGGTTGACATTTTTTAAACCGGTCGTTTCTACGACTCGGCTGCGGAACGATTTACCGGCTCTCTGTGTTTTCCCCCTCCTACAACATGGATATCTTCAAGACTCACTCCTTTCTCTCCTCAAAAAGACCCTTCAAACAGCATCCTCGAAGATAACATAGCCCCTGAGGGAAATTATTTTCCTCAGAGCCTCCTGAGTGGAGTTAATATAAGAAGAAAAAAAGTTACGCCACAAAGTCACCGACTTTTTCCAATTCTACAATAAATTAATAATGTTAATTTATTTATATTGTTACAACAACAAAAAACAAATTTGTGACACATATAAAACACATAACAACACCCACAATTTAACAGTCATTAAGTTTAGCAAGAAAACAATATTACATAACAAGTTAGTGTTCAATTCAATTAATTCAATAACTTTGATGTGTTCAGTCCTGCCGATTACAGAACGTTACATATTGTCGATATGTGATTCACATACGAGACTTATATGTCCCTATTAACTTGATTACGTGGTTGTAACGATACTAACCACCTCAGTACCTGCTCAGGTGATTGGCTTGTGATGAAAGCGTGACACGGATTACTTAGGAGACGTATGCAAGCATAATGTTAAATAGGAGATACTCTCAGTGTCCCCTTGGTGCATCGAAAACCATTCAGAATCGAAACGTTACATGAAATGTCTTTAACCGAGTTTAGTGACTGGATCTGAATAGTCAGATACTTTCCAAACTTACTCCTTCATCTGTTCCCCCCACTTCTACAACATATTCTAAAATGGTGATGCCATAGTCTGACTGGTTCTAGGCAGTTAATCGATAAAATAAACAACTTGTTTTGTTTTATTTATTTTGTTTTAGTTTTTTGTACATTTAACTTTATAAAATAAGTAATTATAGCTTATAATAATAATGCTTAATTCCCCCAGAAGGCATAGAGATTGTAGGAGTAATAATAATAATAAAAAAATAAAAATTATTGGATAATATTAATTACATACAATGATAACTTTTACCCTCTGAGACAGTGCAAGTAGCTTGTCAGCAGGAGTTTAGTTCAACAATATTATATAATACAACAATAAATAACAATCATCATACAAATCTAGCCCAATAAGAACAATATAGGTGGATGTTGTGATCAATGTACATACCGGAAAAAAATGTATTTTTAAATTTCGAAAAGAGCACAACAGTTTTTTTGATAGAGATAGTAGCTGATGTGTACCCAGCCTTGCTCGGGTATTTTTTGTTTGAAATAAAGTTATGAAGTTGTGAATTCTTACTTATATTTAGGGTGCCATAATTGATTTGACAGCGAAAGTAACGATCTCCAAATAAAGAAACATTCATTTGAATATTTTTATTTCATTCCAAACGTTTATTTTTTCAAAATGTGTCTAAATTATAATGTTTTTAAGTAGGTACCTACTCCTGTTTTCCATTTTGATAATATTCTACCCAAAAAAGGCTTCTTCTTTTGAATATGCAATGTGTGGCTAACCAGAGTGCTATATTTATGGACTAACCTAAATAAAACATGGCGGGTTCAATGGTTTTCATACTAATTTTAAAACGTTATAGCAACAGTTTTACATATTGGATTTCATTCAAACTACTTTCCAAACCTTTCCGGCACTAATAAAAACATACTGTGCTATTTTGAGCGAAACCGGTGAAGTAATTTTCGAGAACATCGAGGACAAACAAACAAACTTACATTGATTTATATATATAGACTAGACTCCAATTACATATTATAGATTTAAATAATATTATAAAAATATCAAAATATCAGCAAGTATTAAAAAAATTGAGAAATAAAAGTAAAAACAAACTTAATATAATAGTAGCATTTAAATCATTTTAAAGATACCCGCCGCTATCAAGGAGATATACAATCTAGGAAACCATCATATTTGTTCAATAGACAATGTAAGAAAGAGCTAAATACCGTAAATACAGTAGATATTGAGGAGCTATACAATCAAGGAGACCGTCACATAAGAAAATAAAATTATACAAAATGAAAAAAGTTCATGGTGGATCTTGTCTCCAAAGGGCCATCAGGGGGGGAATCCATCCATACAGCTGTGGTAGTAATGATGGTATACTTGTATTGGCGTACTCCGCACCATACTATTGAATATTATATCACATTTAACTGATATGACTAACTAAAATCATGCCAATTCACCTCAGGGGTAGGCAAACAAGATGGACGGCCACATATGTCTGTATTGGTTCACGCCCCTTGCTTCACTTAAATTCATACATCGTCACATATGCATTATTCACAATGCTTTACATAATCCGACTCAAGTATTTGATTCATTTGATTGTGAAATTTTTTCCTTGGTCGTCCCCGATTTCCTTTTTCATGCGCGTAATATATTCTTCAGATTTAAGAAATTGCATAAAACGATGAAGGGGTATCTGCTTATATACTTTTAACATTCTATTCATTGGCTATATATGATTTTTGTAAAGACAAAAACAATACACGATTTTATTGAAGTTTTTGTGTTCATAAAGATTGCACGCGAAAACACTTGAGCTTTTTTGCTACCTTTGTTCGATGAAAAATACTTTTTACTACGATGTAGGTTTGTTTACCGGGGTTTTCCCCCCATTAAAAACGGTATAAAGACATTATTTCACATATGTCTAGTGACCTTAATTCCATGCCTTCCCGTTCTACTTCTCCTTCGATGTACGGGGAATCTTGATGGGTTTTTTTTCCAGACCTGAATGTTATGAATACATTTTTTTAAATATATGTGACAGTTTTATGAATATTTCTTGATTTTTTTTAAATGTATTTATTCATTAGGTACTTGTCATCCTGCCACACCTGAGAAATATCTGCTTTTAAAATATTATTCGCTAGCCGAAAACAAGACTGACATTTTATTTGGTTGTTAACAATTTAGGTAAAAAAAAAAAATCCACCCCGATACAAATATCAGTATGAGTCATGGCGATCGTCATCATGAGAACACTTGTATAATATTTACAAACTTGTCATCGATGACCTCCAATATTGTTAATTCGACATCATTCAATAATTGTTAAATAAGAAAAGAAAGTATTGAAGATCAGGTAGTAACTACTAGTAGAAAAACAAATGAAAATATTAACTTTTTTGGAATTACTAACCTACAACACCTCACAGTAAAATTTAATCATTGAAGAAGAAAATATTAACAAATTTAAAAAAATATTTATGTAAGAGAAAAAGACACAGAAAATAAAAAGATATTGGTCACATCTGGGAATCGAACCCAGTCCCTCTGTCTTACCGATACAACACTCTAACCGCTGAGCTAATGAGATCTAATCATTTCCGACAATTATAACGATAGCGTATATCAATTTAAGAGATACTAATATTATCCTTTATTAATTCCCATATATTCAGGTATTTGAAATAACGCAAAAAGATGACAGCCAAAAATATGGGAAATAATTTAGGAAAATACAAGTATTTCTTAAATTTAAATTTGATATTGATGAAGATGACCTAAAATAATTAGGTCCCATTAGTTCAATGGTTAGAGTATTGTCCCTGTAAGACAGAGGTCCTGGGTTCATTACCTTTTTAATTGTCTGTATCTTTCCTGTTTCATATTTAATTTTAAATTTGTTAATATTATCTTCTTCTTCTTCTTCTTAGATTAAATTAGAAAACGCATTCAATTGGGTTAAATTCATATACAGGTGAGTCCGGGGGTAAAGTGCAGGAACTTCGGGAGTTGATTCTACGTGACGGTAGAAGTAAAAAAGATATTTAACTTTTCTATCCTTTTTTTTACCTAAAATATTTTTTTCCATAGATTTATTTTCCTAACTAACTAACTAACCGTCGCACCGTTTTCCGCAGGGGTAAGCAGAGAGGAAGGACCGCCAAACAACTCGATCTTGGCATACACTTCTTGCTTCATTCATATTCACACATCTTCTCTTACTTTCTCTTCTGTTATTCCGACATCTGACATGGCCCGACTCAAGTATTTGATTAACTTGATCGTTCCGTGTCTTCCTCGGACGTCACCTGCTTCTTCTTTCATTCACATTCGCGTCACATATTCTCCTTACACTCCTTTCTTCATTCGTTTGCTCTACATGCCCAAACCATCTAAGCGTCCCTTTCTCAATCTTGCTCACTACGCATACATCAGCCTTGCATTCTTTACGAATCTCAACATTTTTCACACAGTCATACATGGTTTTACAACACATTCGTCTCAGAGATCTCATTTCTACAGCATTAAGACTACTTTCATCCTTCCTCTGCCAGTTTCATGCCCCAGTGTCATACATCAGGGTTGGTATCAGTACGCATTATTTTCCCGTACGAACAATTGATCTTTTTTTACCTGAAAACTACCTTTATTCGTTGGGATTTCTGTCTTTTTTACTTGCACTGTCATGTAGAAACATCTCCCGAAGTTGCTGCACTTTACCCCCGGACACACTATATAATAACGTAGTGGGTATTGAGAATCTTGACGAACAAGTATAAAATTGAAGGTGAACTAATATTCAACCCCAAATAACTAAAGAAAGTAGTTCGACGAGTCATAAACGATATATTACGTAGTTTGACTGTGCTCAGAGCACTGAGTCAGTTGGACTCAATCTAACCACAGACGAAGGTTATAGTTAGAGCATACCGAGGAAACTAGATCACCAGACGATATTATTGGCAGGCTTTTGGTGATATCATTATGCGACATATTATTATTCAGTGCTCAGAACGTGATCAAGTTTAATAGATTGTGTGTATTTCAGAGGACAGTGTAATATTATAACATATTAACTATATGGAATATGCGAGCTCATACTGTTGCCAGCATGTATGCAATGTGCACGTCACAGCAAAGTCTCGTAAAACGTCTAATTTAAAGCAGGGGTGGCCTTTTTTAGGAGCTTGAAAAAAAATTTGAAAGTCGTGTCATTCAAAATCTATAACAACGGATTTCCAACTGATTTCAGGTGTACGATAACAAAAAATAGTACGACGATAAATTAAGGCTCTGAAAAACAGAATTTCTATGTATATATTACAAATATCCCTTAAAAACTGGAAGTTTAATGAACTCAAAAAAAATATATTTTTATTTTTGTAGATAATCTCTAGTCAGTCAACGGGCTGAAAATGTAATTATATGAAATTTTATCGATAGAAAAAATCATAAACAACACTCCGAAAATTAAAAAAAACGGGTTAGTTCCGTTATTTAACGTGTGATAGGTTTGAAAAAAAATCATAGTGTTTCTTTAAATGCTACTTAAGACATTGGTCTTGAGATTTTTGATCTATTTTAAATATATCGTGTTTTATTAATATTTTTAGAATTGTCACTTACGCCTATTTATTCTAAACGCTCATCACATTGGCGCGCTCTTTCTATCTTTCGAATGATCATATCTGCCTTTCAACAGCGGTCAGTCGGGATTCAGAGCCGATGCTAGACAGACCTCTTGCCTAAATTTAAATTCTCAGAGATTAATGCGGGGCCTTAAGGGGAGAGGGACAGGAGATCGGGAAAAGGGAGGTACCGAAGACGATGCATGATGGGGTTCTTATCGGATATAATTAGAGACCATAAATTTTCGCGATTGCAATAAAGTGAATTTTTACGCTATAATCGACATTAGAATGTGAAAAAGCGAATATTATCGTTTTCATGAGAATAACTAAAAGTTAGCATTTTTTATTTGTTATTCATATTAAAATCACTTTGCATAATAAGCGAATAATTATGACAAGCTTGAGTATCCTTAAATGGAACGCAACTGGTTTAAAGTAAAAAACAACGCGTATTCGATATTTTTTTAAATATATGTAATAATTGTAGTAAAAACGAAAAAAAATTAAAAAGGTTTTTTTACCTAAAAAACGTACATCACTTTAGTTGCAAAATACCAAAAAGGGGACACAATATCACTTTTTTTTCAAATACCGCCGCTTCTTCTGAAACTACAACTTTCTATACATACACGCTGTATAGAAATGGATACACCATTAATTATGTTTTGTTTTCCATAGTCTCCGAAAATCCTTGGAAACTCGCTAGATGGAAACACACTAATAACAATTCAATAACCGTTCATTGCGACCCCATGTTTTGAAGAAAATTTTAAATCCTCAAATTAGTCCATATTCGTACACAATATGTATTGTGTTTTCATCTTGTAGAATCAATGATACTATTGCAGTCATAGGTAATAGAAAAAATGGAGATGGGAACCATTACCTTCTTCTTCTTCTATCTTCTCTATTAAATAAATATGAATTTCCCGGGCGGGCGGTGCGGGTTCGTTTTCTATACAAATCTACAGTTTTATTCAGAACTTCATGAAATTTTGAAAACTTGACCTTCAAAACAAGAGAAAGGTCACTGTCTATATGAGATTTACGAAAACCACCCCCATCTCCCTTTACCACCCCTTAAAGCAAAATGATAGCATTTCCTTATGAAATTTTGCCCACTTGACGTTCAAAATAAGAGGAAAATTACTGGGTAGGGGCAGTAGTAGGGTTAATACATTATCAAAATTTTATTTCAAACCGCACATGATCTCGGGCAACGCCGGGTACTTATTCTAGTATTACATATTATCGGTCGCCAACATTGTTCATCCATAACGCTGCAAATCGGATCTACTCATAGCGGCGCAGGTTTTTTTTATATACCTACTTTTTATACCTACTCATCGAACGCGTAACGTCCATTGGCTCCGCCGCATTGATAGCCCGTGCAGTTTGGTCGTATTGGGCACGCCCCCATGCCGTTTCTTTCTCGGTTATATTATCTACGACTGCTCTAGTTATAATAAATTATGTATGAAATACTGTCGAAATGTCGGTTTACCTGGTCGGTCATAACACCGCAAAAAACTCATTCCTAAAACCCCAGTACCCAATATCTCAAAATATATTCATAGAGTTATGCGCTCGTGGAAGGCGACCTTCGAGGTGTTCATTGCAGGGCGCGCGACAAAATAATTTAAATACACACTTCGCTTCCAAAAAAATGTTTTCTAAGTATGCAAATGATCGTGGATTAATCAGACAAGAATGCAGATTGACGGCATTTCTGCGCCGGGTGTTGTAGACATGGCGATTGTACCAAGTACCTTCGTGAATAATTATAATGAGACTTAAATGTCAATGGTCAATTTCAGCAGTGGACAATGTTTCCTTTTGAGGTTTTGAAATATGCTTTGTCTGACGATGAATACATTAGTTAAAGATTAATTAATGAAGACCGGTTTGGATATAATTATTCACAGATATGATTGAAAAAATATTTTTACAGGCATATAAGGAAAAAAAAATAAAATTTAGTCATTGAACATGGGAGTCAAAGTTTTAATGAGAATTTTTTGTTCTGACTGATACATCACAAGGTCTGTGCAAATGTTTTTTTCAAGTCTTCAAAATATTATAATTATGTTTTAACTATTAATTAGGATTTATCACCACGATGCCATATATCAGGTTAGGGAATTAATCTCCTCTTCCTCGTTCTATATCTAGTATCTGGGTTCCCTCCACTAGGGTACCCATATCGTCAATATTTTCAGTGCCCTGATATTTGGTATTATATCGACAAGGGCAACTCACCGAAGTATTTGGACCAAACAGAATCCTACGATAGTCTTACATCAATTAGATCCTAGGGTTCATGGTTGATTAAAAAATACATTTTAGTAATATTTTCTAGCGTAGGTTAAAAAATATTTATAAATTAAAAATAAAATGATTAATTACTTACCTACTTTAATTATTTTTTTGTTTTATAATTTGTCTATTCTTAAATTATTGTTCTAATTTTAATCATTTGTCTATACTTGAAATTATTTTAAAGTATCCATATATTTTTGAGGATGATAGCATTGCTGTCGAAACATGTAAAAATATGAATATATTTTAATAAAAGTGGTATATAAAAAGTATATTTTTAATTATTTAATTTAAAAATGTCTATTGCCATATTTTCCTAGATACACCTATATATATGTAAACTGAGCATTGAGTCGACGAACGGCCATTTAACGCTGCGAAATTGATGAGATCCACATGGCTACGCCTGAGGTCCTATACTTATTCAGAGATCTAGGTGTTTCCCTTGGCACTATCCTTGGTGTTCCCCTTAATGAAACCACTTGGTGATAATAATAATAATGATAATAATTTGATAATTTGTATAGCGCCGTTTTTGTGACAAATCACCTCAAGGGCGCTGTGTGATACCCTCGGTGTTACCCGTGGTGTTACCTTAGGTGTTACCCTTAGTGTTAATCTTCATGCTACCCTTGGATTTACCCTTACCATTCAAAAGAAGAAGATCTATACTAACCATGTTTATTATTGTTTCAGTTCTTGCGTCAGAACAAGTTCGACGGCCTCGATCTGGATTGGGAGTACCCCTCGTTCCGCGATGGTGGCAAACCCAAGGACCGCGCCAACTATGCTAAGTTGGTACAGGAGCTGCGTCAAGAGTTCGAGAAGGAATCGGAGGCCACGGGGAGACCCAGGCTTCTAGTGACCATGGCCGTGCCCGCGGGGATAGAGTACATCGATAAGGGATACGATGTCCCGAAACTGAACAGGTTAATATTTATGGAAGATTTATAGTATTTATGTACATTGAGGTATTAATAAGCAGCCATAGGCAGAAGTTTGGTAAGGTTTATATATTCCAAAAGGTACAGCGTTTTACGTAGACTACAGGAGGCCTCACGAAGATCATGGAAAAACGACACGAAGACAAAAAGAAGATTAAGGTTTCTGGTAAACATGCTGTAACGCTGACAATAAAATAGGTCTATCCATACCATACAGGATTCGATGTCCTGGAAATAAAATGATATTTTTTTTAATGAATTAATCTTTCTTGTTATTTAATTTTATTTTATTGTTGTTAATTATCTGAGAATATTGAAGGATGTCTAAAAGGATCTCAGTAGAAATACTAGGAAGAAAAAAACATGAGGCTAAAGAGATGGACCTGGTAAAATCAAAATAAATGAGCATGAACATACTGGTGTTTCCCCGATAACCAGTAACATAGACGATGCAAGATTTGTACACCTGGATTATACGATTCAAGACTATAAAATTTTAACTCCAATATAAAATAGCTAATGAAGAATCTATATATGATCAGTTGTGCATCAAATTTCAATCTTGTCTTTCAACAGCTCCATTACTGTGATAATAAAATAATACAATCGTTTAAATGTTGCAGATATCTGGATTGGATGAACATCCTGTCTTACGATTACCACTCAGCCTTCGAACCAGCAGTCAACCATCACTCTCCACTCTTCGCCTTAGAAGCTGCTTCCGAATATAACTTTGACGCTGAACTCAACATCGTAAGTCAAAAACAAACAAATTTCACGACGTCCAGCTTTGTGTGAATACCACGATACAATGAAATCATACAATTATGTAACATGTTTATACAAAAGAGGTATTTACACTACTATGGAACTGTACGAGTATAAACCTTTAAAAAACATAAAATTAATGGATAATATGTGACATTTTGATTGGTTTCCGGCAGCGCATTAAAATATTTCATCCCTTTGTAGAATAAACTGTTCCGCGTATTGGCTTTGTTCTTTTTTCTAGCCTGATTTCATTGCACGTCCTTGTGTTATGTCTGTGAATGTCCTTTTTGTATATTTTCGCTTGAAAAGTATTTTAGTAACAGGTCGTTTAATATTTTACTTATAAATAACATTGGGGTCAATGTCCGCATCTGTTTCACTGTTAGCCAATTTAGCTCCTTTAACTTTTTAGGTGTTTTTGATAATCTATTTCGTCTGCGTATTCTCATTGCTCTGTTTTGAAGAATTTGCAACTTATTTTGTTTTATGTCATTGCGCAATAAAAAAAAATCGTTGAGTAGTAGTTAAAATGTGAAGCAAAAATAGTATATTATGATTGCGGTTTTTTTCTTTAATATTTTTAACGAATTCTTTTTAAAATTCTATGGTGAATATGTAGAGTTTTTGTGTCGATTTTTCTCGTAGAGAGAGACCATAATGTTTATTTTTATTTTGAAACATCGCTATGGCTATATTGTTAAATGTATTTTTAGGACTTCTCCATCAAACACTACATCAACGCCGGAGCCGACAGAGACAAGCTTGTGCTTGGAATTCCAACTTATGGTCGTTCCTTTACCCTGTTTAACCCCGAATCTAACGCTCTGGGAGCGCCTGCTGATGGCCCGGGAGAACAGGGAGATGCTACAAGAGAAAAGGGATACTTGGCTTATTATGAGGTAAGAACTACCTTTTGGAATATATGAGAAAAACACTTGATTTATTCGATTGTGGTTGTAAAATATTGATTAATATTTCGTGTTGTATAATTGCTGCACTTTCGTGTCTATGCTTTCAAGTTGGAAATTAATTGATGTTCTAGAAATTGTCGAATCTGTAAATTTTTTTCTTGAGAGCGGCAAAACAACAAGTTTTCAGGAAGCTACGTCGAAGCTCTGCAATAGCGAAGGAGCCCAATTTTTTTTGTGAAGTAACTTGCTTACATCTAGAATTTACACCATTAGAGTTTATACAGAAAAAATACAGTATTAAATATCATTCTGTTGAAATCCGTGATGCCTACTTAAACATTCGTGGATAGAAATAATTCAAATTTCGATACGATTAAAATATAATTTATTGATGTTGTGTAACCAAGAGAACGCATTATGCGGTTATTCCTTACTATTTAAAACAACTTTAAGAATAAGTAATTTGAGTTTTCTTTTAATGATTTCCGTAATTGCCAATAAGGGCACTAACGTAACATGCTGAATACATTCATATAATATTGCATAGCCGATGATGAAAGAATGCGGATATTTTAAAAGCATTGCGAATAGAAAATCCACTAAGTGCTCTTATGCAATGCATCAATAGTATTATATTATTTCTAATTTTGAAATATTGTTGGAATTTTTTTATTTTATTAAAAAACCTTTGTAACTTTTTAACACTTATTTAATTTTCGACTGGAGTGGTTTCACCCTATCACGAGCATTGTCAGACTGGCACAATTAAAACTAAATCTATGGTATATATAGCATCGATGTCAGGAGTGAGTTCCTCTGCTTTCTAATATTGTTTTTATTTATGACTTGAAATTTGTTTTATTGCGGACGGTACTGTTTACTATCCTGTTTTTAAAATTACTTTCGGGTTGGTTTATTACCCTCTGGAAGACGAATTACATTGTGTTTATTTAGTGAATCTATGTTTTTTTTTAAATTATATAAAGTCATTCGTGTCAGCTTTTATTTTAACAGATGGTTATTTCTGGTTTTGTTTTTTCCCCTGTGATTTCCGTCTTGTTTTCTAAAATGAATTTTATAGCAGTTTTTATCCCGTAGTTACATTAACTACGGGTAACCAGTTACATCTATTATATTAATGAAAATTATAGTATTATATTAATTAAATAAAAATTTCTAATGTAATTTATCAGTAAAGACACATTCGTAAACGTCTTTGTATGTATACTTACGTACTAAGAACACTCCCTGCATACTAAAAAGGTTGTACCGGCGTGTGCGTAAATCCCACACAAAAATGTGTGAGATGCCTCTTAGTTACGTTGAAGATTGACAAAATCATCTAACTCCAGAAAATAATTCTTTGTGGATATACGTATCTCCGTATATCAGGACGCAGAACCCGCTGTTTAAAAACCCGGCAAAAAAGAGGTTTTTTTAAAAATATTTTTAGAACATAAAAACAAAACCCTTAATCGATTTATTTTATGCGAATACCTCACAAGAGTCTCGACTGTCTGGAGCCAGTGATACTATTGGATCCCTACTTAGGGTATGTTGTGAGGCGGAAGGTAGAGAGGGGGATGGAGGTAGGGACGAGGAAGGTGATGATAGTACCTGGCTATTTATATCTGGTCACCAAACAAAAAATCAAATAAAACACTGAATACGTTACATTGGTAGATCTGAAATAGAAAATATATTAACACCAAATACAGATTAATACCGAAACCACTCAACTGCACTTAAAACACCCCACCTGACAATGTTTTTTTTTATCAATTTAAGATAATGTAATTTAATATTTTGTAAATGAAATCCTCAGCACGGGAAATCCCAGTGAGGATATAATTATTTATTATTTTGTTATAAAAAAAGAAGATAATAAAACGTTATTATTATTATTAAGCACGACTGAAACCATTTCAAGCAACGTTTCAATTTTGAATGGTAGTCTTTCACCGGGGTGATACTAGGAGTATATTCCACTCGTTAAAGTCCCACAAATATAGTATATATTTTATTTTTTTTAAATAAATTAATTATGAATCAACGGAAGATTAATTAAATAAAAGTTACTTGTGCACGCCGGGATCTGAACCCGCGACTTCCAAATTCGTAGTTGAGAGCCTTATCCCTACGCCGCGTAGGACGTAGTACATTTAATCATTGTTTGCTTATGGAAGATGCTTTAACTGGGTATAGTCTGGCAAATCGGTTAGAAATCAGATTTGGAAAGTTGCTTAAATTGACTTTGGCATATTGTCTTGAGGCATGTATGGCTTCACAGCCTCTATGGACTAATGTTCACAGACCATTTTTGAACGGTGAGTGGATAATTAATTCAACGCACGGATGAATCGGCATACTTTTTAAGTATCATTAAAAGTAGGAAAAAAAACTAGCCTGGAAATCTATTCTAACCTAACCTAATTAACCCTTTAAAAAATAATTATTAGGTAAGGTTAAATTAAGTTTTTTATTACTTTTAATGACTTTGTATCACTTTTAAAAAGTCCGATGACTTATGCGTGTGTTGAATTATCATGGAACTCTTCTGAATAGCCAGACAATTCCCCATCTTTTTCTACATCTTTTCTTTCATCTACCCAAATGAGGATACTATTGTTCTGCTAGCTCCTGGCATTTGGTAGCCTTGTACGGCATCACACAACAAATGTATAAACAAAAATTGCGTTGGTTTCCAGATTTGCGAGAGCCTGATGCCGAAGGAAGCTCGCTCCAAGAGGCAAGCTGATGATGACGAGGATGACGAAGATGGTGATGACGAGGAATACGAAGAAGAAGAAGAAGAATGGACCGTTGTGCAGCCCAACCCCAAGGCCATGGGACCCTTCGCTTACAAGGGAAACCAGTGGGTCGGGTACGATGATATAGACATCGTCAAAAAGAAAGCAGAGTATGTGGCTGAAAACAAACTCGGAGGTAATTATTAATTTAAAAATAATAATAATTAAACAGAATGTTATCAAAAACCCAATAAATTGTGTATTTCTGAGTTACTAGGATAGTTTTTTTCTTTCTGTAAAACATTAGAATATGAAGGTTATTTTATTTGTAACTAGCTGATATGTACCCGGCCTCGATTTTTTATTTTTGAATAAAGTTATGAAGTTGTGAATTCTTGCTTGTCATTAGGGTGCCATAATTGATTTGACAACGAAAGTAACTATCTCCAAAATAAAGAAACATTCATTTGAATATTTTATTTCATTCCAAGCGTTTATTTTTTCAAAATATATCTAAATCATAAAGTTTTTAAGTAGGTACCTACTCGTGTTTTCCATTTATATTCTAAATATTCTACCCAAAAAAACTTCTTTAGAATATGCAATTTGCGGCTAACCAGAGTATTATATTTATGGGCTAACCTAAATAAAACATGGCGGGTTCAATGTTTTTCATCCTAATTTTAAAACGTTATAGCAAGAGTTTTACATATTGGATTTCATTCAAACTACTTTCTAAACCTTTCCGGCACTAATAAAAACATACTGTGCTATTTTCAGCGAAACCAGTAGAGTAATTTTCGAGAACATCAAGGACAAACAAACAAACTTACTATGATTTTTATACATATAGATTGTTGAAGGTCCGACGAAAAATTATTTAATAAAATTGTTTTTTCAATCATTTGAGATAATATTAACAATTCTCAAATTAAATACGAAGCAGAGAGGGCGCATTAAATAAAAATGTGACGGTCTCGTCTGAAACTCGAACCCAAGATCTCTCGGTCTATACTGGACCTGCGCTATAACCAATTGAGCTAATTCCACTTCATTATTCTCAGTCATTTTTTATCGATATCCTACTTCAGTATAAGAACTGTTAATATCATCTTACTGCAAGATTTAACGCTTTTTTTTTTGCAATTTATATAGATAAATAGACTGTCTGTATCATATACTACAGTTTTAAGAAGGCGCTTGGGGACTTATTAATGAGTGATTGTGATAGTGTTAGTATCCTATTTCTCATATCAGATAGAGGTGTACGTGTACATGTTGTTTAGGTGTGTGGGTACATATGTGTATGTTCATTTGTACGTTCATGTGTATGTGTGTATATGTATACATACATAAGGATGTGTGTATGTGTGTGTACATATGTGTATATATATGCGTATATACATGTGCATATTATATGCGCATGTGTTTGCGTGTGTATGTATGTGTGCACCTATGTGCACATGTGTGCATGCTTGCATATATAAAAATAAAAATAAAAGTATATTTTTTTGATCTAATCCTTACGCATGTCTTTTTCTCCTTTCTATCTTCTACTTTCTTTTATAATTTTTCCAATTGTCAGCATGTTAATATAATGAATATAATAAATCTATATGTTTACACTAGACTTCATACAAATGTGCACATGTGTGCATGCTTGCATAAATAATCCATATGTTTACACTAGACTTCATACAAAGTAACTATACTATAACTATCCATTGGTCACCATGAAACAGGCAGCCGCCTAGTATGGTGATCTAATGTATCTACTCCATGTAAATGTCTCCATTAAATGTCATGTATTTTATAAATAAATAAATATTTCATTCCAGGTTTGTTAATATCAATTTCAATGATTTAAAAATATTACAATGCGGTTCATAAGCTTTAATAAGTTTTTCCAATAAAAATTGAATATGATTATTCTGTTTTAGGTATTATGTTCTGGTCCATCGACAACGACGATTTCCGCGGAAAATGCCACGGAAAACCTTACCCTCTGATCGAAGCCGCCAAGGGAGCCCTTTATAAGAGTCTTGGGTAAGTCAAAGGTCAAAAGTCGAAGTCTAAATAACTTCTTCTCTCGAGTAGACATAAAGTATTATGCTTTGTTCTAAATTAATTAATTATCGATGTAAATATTTTCTAGGTTATCCGAAAAGATTCCACCAAAGAAAGCTCAACCGACAAGGAAGCGCACCAGGCCATCAAAGCCTTCAAAGGCCAGCGATGAAGACAAGGACCTCTCCAAGAACACCATCAGGAACAACAGAAAGAAGACCAGGGTGACGGAAGCGGAGGCAGATGACGATGAACCTACAACTAAGTAAGGATATTTTATTATTTTTATCTACCAAAGGACATTATGTGTCCGCAACCCATAAGAAATCAAATACACGCAACTTAATTTGACAGTGTATTTTTTAAGTGTTCTCAGGACATTGAAGGGGGGGGGGGTACGTCGGAGAGGGATTATTTCTTATTTCGACATAATATTTTTGAAGATAAAACTATTTATTATGTGTTTATTAAATGTATACAGGCTTAGCATTTATATATTGATTATTTGTATATATTTTAAAGCATACGTATGACGATCAGAAAAAGTCATGTTTCTGATGCGATTTTGATTATAAATCTTCCTCTCTTTAAAAACATTATGTTAATCGTATTGTGTAATAATATTATTATTGTTTTGAAATGATAAATAATCCCTCTCCGATGTCCCCTTTTCCTCTTAAATACCTCTTCTTCACCTTTACAAGCCTTCTGTTATTCAGAATGTTTCCTGTTTATCGATTCTTTGAGGCTATTATCATCTAAAATAGGCAGTTGTCTTTAGGCCATCCGCTTTATCCGTGGGACTTTAATTTATTCCAACCAACATCCGTTAAGCGAACATGATAATGGATTCTTGGTCACCAATAATGCACGGTATAGTGATATTTACGATGAGTGTTTTTGTTTCACAGAGCTACTCGTCAACGCGCAACTTTTGCAAAACGGGGAAGATCCACCGTAGCTCCCGCCCAGGCTGATTCCACCCCCGATTGGGGAGTCAACACTCCTGAACCTCCAACCACTCCAGACCCAGGAACAGGTAAAATCTTTATGACCCGCACTGACAATAATTACTCCATATAGCCCTTCCATGCAATGTCCAACAATTGGGTGGAGATATAATCCCCAGGGTTGTATACAGAATAGAATAAAGATTATAAGAAAATTAATTAATTTTAATTACATTTTGATCAAAATTAATTTTAATTATTCGTATACAATGCAGGCAGTGCATACTGCCATCGACCGAGCGCTGTATTTTAATTAAGTCTCTCATAGATAGAACCAAAAGGTACTGAGTCAAAGGCACACGGACTTCCATAATATTCGTGAAAGGCAATTCAACTATGTATTCTTCATTGTAAGTCCACAGGACTTCTCGAGAGATGTCGTATAAAAAATAAATATTAGTAAATACATGAATTCCTTCATAATTTCTTCAAACAATTTTTATTCACTTTGTTGCGTCATTATTAATTAATTAATTAAAAGTGAATTAAATTTAATAAATAATTAAATATTTTTTTTTAAAACAGTTATCCTTTGAATTTATTTTCATATTAATAATAATAATAATAATTTTTTTTTTAATTCCTAAAATAAATTTGTTATTCAGTGTTTTATAATTATTTTTCATTAAAATTTTTGATTAATTACCTACCTACTTTAATCAATTTTTGTTTATATTTATAATTTGTCTATTCTTAAATTATTGTGTTTATCATTTGTGTATACTTGAAATTATTTTGTTAGTATTCATATATTCCTGATGATGACAGCATTGCTGTCGAAACATGTAGATGTTTATGTATATTTATAAAGTGGTGTAAACAAATTATATTTTTTAATTAATAATTTACATGAATTCCTTTCTCCAAAAGTGTGACTATTTACTGTGACCAGAACTTTTTTTATTGTGGGGATTAATTGAATGTTATACAAATTGTAATTCTTTTTCAGATTTCAAGTGCGAAGAAGAAGGCTTCTTCCCTCATCCTCGCGACTGCAAGAAGTACTTCTGGTGTTTGGACAGTGGTCCATCGAACCTTGGCATCGTGGCTCATCAGTTTACTTGTCCATCAGGTACGTTCCTTATAACATTTTTTTTATATGAATACCCCACAAGAGTCCCAACTGCTCCCAACCGTCTGGAGCCAGTGAAACTATGTTATCCTCAATTGGGGAATGTTGTGAGGCTGAAGGTATTGGGGAGAGGAAGGATAAAGGGAAGAGGAAGGTAAGGAAATTATTATTTTCAAACTTGAAGCACTCCAGTAACTTAGAAATTGGGACACGGAATTAACAGTAAATTCAATTTTTATTTATTAATTATTTTTATTGAGATTAAAAACCTCATTTTAATGTTCAATCATTGTAGAAAATAATATTAACATAACCTAAATGAAATATGAAAGCGGAAAAAATGACACAAAATTAAAAGATTTCAATAAAACAAAAATAATAATATTGACAAATCTTAAATTTGAAATATGATATCGATGAAGATGGCATAAATTGAACTGGTCTCATTAGCTAAGTTGGTTAAGCGGTTGCCCGGGATAGGCAGGGGTCCTGGGTTCGAGTCCCAGATGCGACTGATATCTTTTTATTTTCTGTCATTTTTTCCGTTTTCATATTTCATTTAGGTTATGTTAATATTATTTTCTACAATGATTTAATAGTAAATTGATGAATTCGTTTGAAATTGATTTCAAGGTGAAACAATTTCTGTAAAAATTCTATTTTAACCTCCTGTGAAGATACACATAAATATAATAAAACTATTTTTTTTTAGTCAGATCATGAAAAACAAAGAGAAAATTATCAAGCTATAACCAGAGATTGATGGAATATATCGTAGAAGAAGACGCGACACCTGGTGATTAGAAACCTAAGTGATTTGTATGAATGCTGTGCCGTTTTGCCATCTACGAACTGCATTCGTCTGCGAAAAAGACAAAGAATTGATTGGTCTTAAATTAAACTGATTATTTTTGCAGGACTCTTCTTCAACAAGGCCGCCGATTCCTGCGACTTCTCTCGCAACGTGGTCTGTAACGTGAAGAAGGCCGTGGTGACCAGTGCGCCCCCTGTAGCTCCAAGAACCACCACGACCACCACCACCGAGAAGCCGGAGACCTCCTCAGCGCCCCGTACAACCACTAGCGCGCGCCCCCCGTCCAACCTGGCAGCCCTGTTCACCACTAGGAAGCCAAATGGCAGGATCACAGCGGCCACCAGTAAGACGACCCTGTTGGCTAGAGCAACGACTACAGTGGCACCGGCACCTGTTGAGGTAGATACTGAAAAAAAAATTATTGTACGGCTGACCAAATAATATAGATGCTGTTTTCTTACGATTTAACATGTTTGTTTAAGATTTTTTATTCAATGTTTTATACCCCTGAACTGCTTTATTTGATTGCTTTACATGTACTTTGTAGGACAGTTACAAGACAGTACCTACGATTTTATTGTGACAATTCAACTTCAGCGTCTCAATATTATACTCCTATGCGACGAATTCAACAGCTGGGGAACAAACAATTCTCTGTTATTGATATATTTGATACATCGATGTTATAGTATAAGCATGCATTAGTACAGTTTTTTTCATCGAGTAGAGCTAGGTTATTTGAAACTATTTAGCTCTGGATAAAGATGTCAAATTTTGTTTTTTTTTTATATTATCTTTTATAATATGTACATTTTCAATATTATTTGAAAATGTCCATGTAAAATCCTGTAATAGGTGTAAATAAATAAAAACAAATATGTAAATAAATGAGGCACGTTCACCATTCTACACCAAACACAATTTATCTTATTCTTTCTTACTCTTGATCTAGCCATTGTTAAGTTTAGGCCTCAGTCCGATATTTCAAATATTGCCCTCTGCAAGTTTTTAGGTGGTTGTTCCACCATTTCTGAAGGAATTCCTGGTGAAAATTGTTCTTCTGGTCTCCTGGCCATTAAGCTGTTGCCCTAACAAACTTTTTACCTTGCAACGTGATCTGTCCGTCCCCATTTTAGTTCAGTCTTTATTTTTGATATTTCTGTGACATGGTGTCTAAGAGATATTAGAAATACTCTGAACACACTCTAATTACATTAATATTTTTTTCGTGAACATGTTCACAAATTTAGAAAATGCTGGTTTACAGGATTTTGTATTATTTAACGTGTTCAATTAATTTGATATAATATAACTTTTCAAAGTTGATAGGGTCACAAAAATGTTTTCAGAGTATTCACACTTTTGTGATCATCTAACACACCGATTTCACAATCTAGTAATAATGTGTACTTGAAACTTCTTCTTTACAGGAGGAAGACAAATCTGAGGAAGATAACAAAGATATTTTACCAGAGGTAGATTCTGAAGACCCCAAGGTGATCAAGGAACTTGTTGACCTGATCAAGAAATTAGGTAGGTTTTTAATGCACTTAATTAAACCCAGAAGTTAATATCATCTAACTGACTGACACAAATAAAATATAACCCAACTCAACTGATAATCCATTGATGGAAGATATAGGAGAGAAATACACCGCCCTTCAACCCTTTGAAAAATATGTAACTTGAGTTTAATTCCATCGAGTTATTCCGGGATACGGTCTGGAGGGTGAAAATTGCCCCAAAGATAATTTTGATTGTCGCTAAAACAACTTTATGAAAACATTTTTTTAATTGTATTATTCTAGGTGGTATTGAGCAACTTGAAAAGCATTTGGCAAGTAGGAATATAAATTCTGGAACCAGCAGCCCTGGAACCAAGACTACCACTCCAGCCACCATCTCCAGGCTGCTGTTCGAGAGAGTATTATCTCAAACACGTCCTAACGGAGAAAGGTAATTCATAATTTAATTCAATCAGAACCACAGATCAATCAAATTGTATAAGACGTTTTGATTTTACTGTTTTATTGCGTCATTATTCAGTAATCATTTAATTTTTTATGATCACTTATTTTACTTACTGGCTTCATCCATGCTTCAATACTTAAATATGGACTAAACAATGCAGTCGGATAATCAGTTAAATGGATATTTCAAACTTCATAGATTACAGTAGAAATGACATTTGCAACTTAAATTATATGTGCCTATCTAAAATTTCCAGATAGAAAAGTTTTTATTTTTATTTTCATAACGCTAGAGCTTGCTGTTTTATAGTTTTTGGTGCTCTCAAACAACCATATTTTTTAATTAAATAAAAACAAACACTTCGTTTTGAACCACTAATTTATTTAAAATTTATCGCCAACCGATTTTTTTTTTTAAATTTTACCATAAGGAAGCTTAAGATAAGCAAACTGATTAAAATTTAAAATGAATTAGTGGTTCAAAACAAAGTATTTCATGTAATAATATGTCAAACTACAAAGTAATTGCTTTCTACGAAAACCAAACAAATTTTTCTTTAATGTGCACATTTTGGGTTTTTTCGCAATGATTAGCAAAAAACCAAAATAGCACACTCTGATTTAATTTTTTTTTTATTATTATTCCAGGGCACCACCTCAAATAAATAGCAGAGGACCACAAGCGTCTGGATTGGCTGGAAAAGATGCCGAAAGCGCTGAGAAGGGAACTAATTTCAAAAGAGGAAGACCACAGTACGTTTTTTTTCAATTTTAAAATGTGTTTTCTATCATCCCTGTTTGTAATAATGACAGAATTCAAGATCACGTCTATCTTCAGACCTGTTCTATAAAAATATTACTAAATAAATCAGACGAATCGTTTAGTCCGCAAAAAAGCTGGAAGAAATTTGCCGATTTAGATAAATAAAGTTGTTTCTAACGGATAATCTAGAAACAAAAAAACAACAAACAATATTTGGAGAATCGCGGCACGACTTGTGGTAAGTTCTGGAACTTAACTTCCCCAAGAAACGTGATCAATCTTATTTACCTGTCCTGTAGTGTATAGTGCCGAGATTTAATACCAATTCTATTTCGAAATGTTAAAAAAAAAAATCTATTTAAATTGCTTTGTTTTATATCGCCTTGACATCAAATAAAAGTGGAATATAACAAAGAGAGAAACAATATGGAAGTGAAAACAACACGAAGACGGATCGTTTCTACGACTCGTTGTGTTCATCAGCCCGGCTGTGGAACGAATTTTTGCACGATATAATTTATTTTTATGCTTTCATCCAGGTACACTACCATAAACCGTGGCCGTCCGTCCACCACCACAGAAGACTCCGTGCAAGCCTCCAGCGAGGATTCCGAGGAAAAGGACGAAGAGGATGAAGAAGAAGACTTCAGAAGACCATCTTCCACGACAACCAGAGCAGGACTTCCACAGTACGTCAATATTCGCAGAGCCAGACCCTCTACAACTACGGAACCAGAGCCAACAATCAGGTAATAAAACTTTTTTTGCTCGTTTTCGGGATACTTCATAAAACATGAACTTAGGATTTTAGTCATCGATAATGTAACTTATAAAAAATCTTAACATCGTCTCATAAAACTTAACAAAATTTATTAAAACCTTTTGTTGTGAGTCGATAGTAGTTCATCAGATTAAGATCGTTTACAAATTTGGCATTTTTATAAATATCGTTGATCCTTGTGGTAATAAGTTCTCATTTCTTTTTGATGTCTTGTTGTTTTTTTTTTACCGGCAAGAAAATTTGCCTAAATATTTAAAACAAAAAACTCTTATCGTAATATAGAATCGAAGCCGAATAATATTTATAAGATCATTTAGCTTACCATTTAAAATAATGTTTGTTTTTGTTCATTCATGTTTCTTATTTGGTACCGTTACATTTTAGAAACGCCCTGTTTGAACGAGATAATACTGAGTCTACGTCCGATGATAATGACGTGAAAAATGGAGTCCAAGGATTTGATTCCAGAGTAGAATCAAGATTCAAGCCAGAAACCCAGGAATCTACATCATCCAAGTAAGAAATAAAATGAATACTTTATTTACAAATCCCGATACGAAGAGTCCTCTTCCATTCAATTGTTTCGTCATGCTCTTAGTAAAAAATATATATATTTACACACGTACATATTTCCAGCTAAGTAAATATCAAAACCGTTTATTTCTACAGGTATAAATCCATCCAGAGAGTACGTTCTACCACTTTGGCGTCATCATCAGAAGAAAATGACGGGACTGAAAAAACAACCGTCTTACCACGAGGCGTATCCAAGGATGCCCCCGCTACCCCCTCCCCTTCTACACAGTCCACTGTTATGACTTCTCCCAAATACGCAACAGTTTCCCGTTTTCCAAACACTACACCCCTTGAAGTATCAGAATCCACCACTTATTATAGCCAAAACGATGTAACGGAGGTCAACGATATCAATATTGATATTGCATCCCCTTCGTTTGCTTCTGAAAATGGAATCATTAAAAAGGTTGACAGTTCGTCTGTTCTCAATGCCCAAATAACTACCCTTTCAAATATTCCCAAATCCAAAGATGAGGGAAGCAATACTCTTGGACCTGATCCCATTTCTTATACAACTGATGTAACCGTCCCTGAAAAGCCCCAGTCCACAACCCAAAAGGTTCCCCTGTTTGCTAAACGAACTCGTCCCACGACAACAACCTCGACCACGGCTAACCCTCCAGACAATACTGATCCAACAACGTCCGCAAATAAGGTGAGTTTTGACAGGAAATATGTTAATGTTAAGCGCACACGTTTGTCTCCATCATCCAACACATCATCACCATCTTTGTTAAGATCACGTTTAGACAATGATATTGGGTCAAACTCAGGGAAAGAGGATTTTGATGAAGATGCAGGTCGCGACAGTGTTTTAGGGGAATCAAACGAAACTATTAGTAAAGATATGTACCGTCCAACAGTCCGGAAAATACGCTCCACAACTCCAGCAAGTGATGAAAATAAAAGTGGTGACGACAAGAAAACTGATGACGAGGAAGCTAACTATGGCAGCAAAAAGTTTGTGCGACCACAATCTAGGTTTAGGGTTATAAAATTGCGGCCGGTCTCAGGTGATACTAATGAAGAGAATCAATCATCAATCGCTAGTACTGAAAACAGTTTACAAAGTACTCGGAGATTCGCATCTAGAAGAACTGAATCTTCTTTTAGAACAAGAAAACTGCAAACATCCACCAGTCGAGCGGCAGATTCTGAAATCAATGCGAGTGAAAATGAGGACCAATCAGAAGTTTTAGAAACTACATCAAAACGGCCACAACCTAAGCGTCAATTCAGACCATCGTTTAATAGCTTTGAAGCTGCTGACCTTTCTTCCTTAACTGCTCTCGATTTCAATAGGAAACGCGATGACACGAGTAGGTCCGATACTTCAACTGGATTTAGGAATACTCAAGTAAAAAGAAGGTTCAGGCCAACATTTACAGCAATTACAAAAGAGCCCGTTGAAGATTCTCTAAATAGTGATTCATCCATAACACCGGTGCTAACTCAAAGACAAGGCACAACTATTCGTGGTGGAAGGTTTACAACTACCCGATCAGTTTCAAGGGATTATGACTCGGATCAAAATACAGAAGCTTCAGAAACATCAGCAGTTCCTAGAGCTAGGAAGATTATACGATTTACTCCTAGACCATTTACTCGAGCAACTGAAGCTGTAAATGAAGAAATAGATGAAGATGATTCTGATGTGTCAGAAGACAATGAACTTAATGCTAAAATTTCATATGATCTTAATACAATAGGCACTTCCAGACTAACCGCTCCAGTAATTAATGTAGAGGAAAACAGAGTTCAAACACCGGCAATACCGACCAGTTCCATCAATGTAACCAAAGTCATAAATTCTAATATCTTGCTTGGGCAATCTAACAATAGAAGTGGACTTCTTCTTTTGAGGAGACCATCAGCTAGTTTTTTGAAGTCGGGTATCGCAAGTGTCGAAAATAGTAATTTAGAAGATAATTTGGAGGGTATTCAGCTGTCGGAAACAAATATTGATGAAAAGGAAAATATTGATCAAAACCCCGATTCACTAGTGGATCGCCCACGGAAAAGAATAATAGTGAAAAAGCTACGTACAAGAACCACACTATCCGATACTCCAACTACTGAAAGTTCTGTCATTGATAGTAACAATGTAACAGTACCTGAAGATATTAAGTTCGATCTTGGAATTGGAAAAAACGTAACAGGAAAGTTGCGCATTCGGAAAGTATTAAAAAGAAGGCCAGCTACTTCCACAACTGCTGCGGAAGAAACCGCGACCGAAACAATTCAAAACGAATTGATCGAAAATGAAAAGAATATTTCAAATAAAGTTGAGGAAATTATTACTAAAGCACCATTACAAAGGATCAGAATAGTAAGAAAAAAACTTAAACCATTTTTAACAGACGATGGAAAAATTCATATTTTAGAGACAAAAACTGAAGAACAATCAAATCAAGATAAAATCATAACAGAAAAACCTGAAATTGCCACAGATAAACCCGAAACTGCCACAGATAAACCTGAAATTGTTACAGATAAACCTGAAATTGCCGAAGAAATCACCACAAATTACGAGAATTTAATTTCTGTAGATGCTGCTGAGCCCGAAATCGACGTAGATCCTAGTACTTTACCTTCAACAACCACTCAACGTTATAGGCCATCTTATCGACCACCTAAGAGACCATTAAATAATCTATCAACTACTACGGAAGCATCTACGACTGCTAAAGTATACAGCAGAAAATATAACAATGGGCCATACACGACACCCATATTGCCATCAGAAAGAGAATCGAATGTTGTTACGGACAGGCCTCGAATTGAAGGTTTGACCCGTCGACCTACATTTAGCGTTAAACCATTTGGCAGAAAACCATTCACTACCTCTCGCACCACCACCACCAATGATGATGATGATGATAAAGTGGACTACAGCGAAGAAGACTCACCAACGGAAAAAACTGACGTAGTAGATAAGCTGGTATTTGTACCCGTTGATCAACTATTTACACGAGGACCTGCAGCTAGAGTTCCCGATATATTCGCATTAAATCAAGGTGATGATGTTGAAAACAATGAAGACAATGAAGACAGTGAAGAATATGATAGTGAAGTCGATGAAGATAGTGAAAAGGTCACCACAACTCCTAAACCAATTAATAGATTTATTTCTCCACAGAGACCATCTGCTCCATCTGTTCCAAGTCGATCGGGTTTACCAAGTGGTCGTCAATCGAATAGACCTTTAGGTTTTAATCGTCCAGTTAACACTCCAGTTAATCAGACCATCAGTAATGAACCAACAAGCAAGAGATTTAATCGTCCTGTTGCATTCCAACCGAATAGACCAACCCGATTTGGATTAAGCTCTACACAGCCTCCAACGGAAACAGCTAGTAAGGGTTTCGTTCGCAAATTTACAACCGGCAAACCAATATCTGAAACTCCACTAGAAGTAGACAAGGAAGCCCTCAAAGCAAAGCAAAAGCAGCTTTTCAGTAACCCTAAACGTTTCACAACGACCACGCCTGTTTCTCCTTCACAAACTGTTACCGATGAAAATGGTGAATACACAACAGAAATCTATCAGGAAACTACCACATATGTCGGTGAAATATCTAACACAGAATTCGATTGGTTATCTATGACTGAAAACTCAGAAATTGCTGAAATTACTACCATCGATGAATCTTCGGTACCAGAAACTACTGAGTTAGTAACAAGTACTTCTGAGTCATTAACAAGTACTTCTGAGGCAGTAACAAGTACTTCTGAGAATTATCCAATAACAGCAAGAAATGTAACGAAAATTCAAACCACTCTTCAGAGCTTGAAAGAATCAGAATTAAACGAAACGACAACAACCACTGAACCTCATCACATATTTGCCGTAAATAATTCTGATCAATTGACAACAACCCTTAAAAACACTGAAGAAAATACCGTTTATTCAGTGTTAGATACCTCAACCGATTCTCCCGTGCATGAAATGTCAACGGAGATGATTTATGAACATGGCTCCGTTAAAACCAATTCATTTTTGGATCGTCTCTTTGCTGTCAGCAGAGTTGTTGAGGTTTCTTCGAAACAAGACAAACATAGAGTGAATAGTAAAAATGAGAGTAGATTGATCGAAGCTGGTGAAATCGTGCAAGAAAAGAAGCCGACATTGGATAAAATTGGAGAAGTTAGCAGATTTACATTAATTAAAATTGTTGAAGGAGATATCCCAAAATATTTAACAAATCTGAGCCACGAGTATCCCGGTGAAAATCCACCCTTCAATCCGATAAGGATTGATGAAGGAAGAAATGCGAGGGCTTTAAATAACGATGGTGGAAAAGAACAGTTGATTGGTTCTGAAAGTGTTGCCGCTGCCTACAGTCACAAAAATGGATACGCTGATTACGTGGAATCTTTCGTAGAAACAGAAAATCAAGATAATACGCTAAGTGAAAATAAGGTGTTCATTGTTGAAAGTACAACTGTTATAGATAACATTACAACTTCTGAAGTGGGCATATCCACATCCACATCCGAAGCGAGTGTTTCTACCTCCGCAGTGACTGCCTCCACATCCGAAGCAAGTACAACTACGACTACTGCAGAACCCTCAACGCCGCAGTATTATTTTGTTCCGGGCGCTGTTGATTTAGATGACAAACGTAATAATAAGAAACCCGACGAAGTCCCACAAAAGTCTAACAATCCTATTGAATCCTCTACTTTGGCGCTTGAAGGTTTGTTTAAAGCTAATGCCACTATCACTGCAAGACTTGCAGGTGCTGATTTGGTGCCTGGTCCTCAACCATTTGTTGTTTATGCCGCACCTCAGTCACCTGTTTACATTCAACCTACTGTGGAAACTGTAAACATTACTATTCCATTGAATGAAACTACAAGACTCGAGAACGCAAGATCAATAACTAATTTTGTAAAAATTCAAGTTCTGTCACCTGATGAAGAGAAACTTTTGAATAAGGAAAAGGGATTTATGGGAGTTCCAGCAGCAGTTGAAACAATGATATTAAAAGATAAACCAGTTGTTAATTCTCCGATTACAATCTCAATCCTCGGTCAGCCCTCCGATGCTGAAAGTGATCAAAATAACAAGACCCTTTCAACAACTACATCAGCTTCCATACAGATTTCAATAGCTTCAACAACAACAAAAACTACCACTGTTGAACCTATTGTCATTTCCATTGCTAATTTAGATCAAGTTGTACTGCAACAATCAGTTCCTGTATCAAATGAGACCACTACAAAATCAACAACCGTGTCTATTGTCGAACCTTCACAACCAACTGTGCAGAACGAAACAGTAGCTACAACAGAGTTGAGCTCACCAGTGTTCGTTGCTGAATCGAATGAAACTACAACTTCTTCTGCGGACTCAAAAATATCGTTGGTAAACGTAGAGCCCGTTTCTGAAACAAACAGTACCCTGTCAAAAACAGCTGCAAAACGACCGAAACTACCTTATACAAGACGCTATCAAAATGGCCAAATAAAGTCAAGTAACATTACTAGAATCGCTTCTGCACCTTTAGCAGCAAGTCCAAACGGATCAAAACGATCTTACAAAAGTTCACCGGAGAAAAATATCCCATTCACAACTCCGAAGTACAATCGTACAAACAGTTACACGTCTGGGAAGTCAAGATTCAGCGCGATTCGAACCCAGAACACCCCAGTAGATGCGAGGAAAACGAAGAATGAACCAAATAAGTTTAAACCTGGTCAAACCACAACTGAACAACCGAAAGCTCCAGTCACCAGTTACACCCCGAATTCTAGTAAAAGCGTTTCCATAAAGCCTTTCAGGCCGTCCATACTGCGCTCAGCGCTGTTTGCGAGGAGAACCACGACCACGACAGACGCTACAACTCAGGTCAGTGAAGAATAGTTGTCGATGGACTATTGGGTAAAATCGAACTAAACAATTACCCCATTGTCGGCCTAACTCAACACCGGCCAGTAATATAACAATGACTGATAGTCGACAACCTTGGTTTTTCGGAGGATTGAGTCCCGTTTAACCAGTCTCACACGCATGGTAATCCATTCAACCCGCTTTCCCTGGGTGTGGCTATTATTCGGTAGATTGCACAGAGTTCCCGGAAAAGTTTAATCCCAAAGCTACTCGTTATAAACATTGCTAGTAACACTTCTCCAGTGCTCACGCGCTTTATGTAACGTGCACAAGTGGTCAACAGAACAAAACATAATTAAATAATTGTAAATAAATAAATGTAATTATTTAGTCGTACTGATAAGTAAATAAAATTACAATAATTTACAAGTACACAGAAAGAGATTCAATAAGCATTATAATATGCCATTCATTTCAATAATTGATCCCCATTTCCATGATATTTTTCACAAAATCACACTTTAATTTTAGTGTAAATACAAACAGTACACATGCGTATGACAATAATATTAATGAACGTTATTCACTGCATGACAGGTTGCAATGAAGTATTTTTAAGTACCGTACAAATAATTGCAGGCACATTTTGACAAGAGGAATAAAACATATTACAAAATAGCAGACTTTAACACGTCGATAAGAAAAATAAAAAGACAAATATCTATATATAATTTGTAGTAAATGTAAAAACTTTGTATATTTTCTATTTCGAAGGATAAATGTGTTTGATTTTAAGTGTTCGTGCAATGAGATTGTCTCCCATTTTTTTATGTTGATGAAAATGTATCACATTTAAAGACTTAACGAATGACAGTAAATTTAGTTTTTTGATATCTCCCAAAATGACGAAGTTTCAAAGTGAACTTGGGTAAAATGACTACTCGTGACGTCACGAATCACATTTTAGTACAATTTACAGTTCGAATAGCAGTGCCGCATACTGCCGCGCTTATGATATTTATGGCCGCGCCAGTCATTTCATGAACTATCAGTTATCTGCAGGCCGGCGAAATTATCAACATTTTGACGGCCTATTTGTAGAAAAATCAAGGAGTTCTGTCTGTTCTCAACATTCTCTAAATAATATGATACATTTCTAAATAACATGAAATTTCATTGTAGGAAACAACCTCATTGGTATGTCTAAAGTTTTATTAATGTTCAAATAAGTTCAGGTTAGAATTAAGGCATTCAATTAAACTAGTATTTAAGTGTTTTCGTCATTAAGTTAAGAATCTAGCGTAAGATAGTCTAACATTGATGTATTACGTTAATCAAATTTGTACCTTTTTTATGTTCAATGTAAAACAATAAATTGTTTTAATTTAAATATTGAAGAGGCTTTTAAACACATACATATATATTTCTATGCACCATTTTGTGATCGTTAAGTGCATGCTGTTAAATGTGAAATTACCACTCACTGAAGGAACGCCTTGACTCCGGAACCGGTGAGTGATTTCATTTTTCTTATTTACATTACTTTATATATCCTTAATTTGTGTTTAAATGTTGTATTTTTTAAAACAGATGTTTTGTTTTTAAATCAACTTTTGTAATTGATTTGCGGTACAAACATTACAATAGTGAAAATTGTTGTGGTTTTTTTCGCATTCATTTGGTAACGTGAATTTGTTTCCTGCGCCTCGATATAAATTGTACGTAAATACACAGCTCACATGTTAATACAATTGCCTATATTCAGGCGCAGCTCACGACGCCATTATTGCTGCAACGGATTGAATAAAATAGATGATCGATTATTAGGATTTTGGCGTTTTGAATATATTCAAATAGGTATTTATACGGATGACTATTCTTCAAAGAATGACATTTTTGCTATTAAATAAATAATTAACACAAGGAAGCGAATGATTAAACAAAAAATAAAATAGTTATCCAATTTTGAATACAATTTACAGTGAAAATATAAAACAAATTGCTTTGCAATTCAATAAACAATGGATCTACAAACGTAAAATAAATGTACATTATCTTTATCGGTACCGAATACCCCCACAATCCTATAAATCGATCTTTAGTCATTAAGTAGGTATTATAAAAATTTATGACACAAGTTATAATAATATTTTTTTAAATATGTGATACGAATCCTCTTGGCCATTGAACTGTATTAAAATGGGTTTACAGATTGCCACACGATCAAATATATAAATTTTTTTAAATTACAAACTAAGATTATTAAAAACACTACACATAACATTGATTAGTATGAACACGCTGAGCGGTTTCGACTCACTCGAACGTTTTTACGTGGCTTTACAGAAATCGGTTTGGTTAGTTTACATAAAAAAGCAATATTCACAAAATCGCACGATCCTTTTAAAAAAAAAAAATAAAGTACAAAGCTCAAAATTTTAACCACAATCTGATTTTCAAAACATACGCGATTTTTTACAACAATTTTTTTTATTAAAACCATTTTAACGTCATATATTATGGCGTGTTTTTCGCGTGTTGATCCAAGATCAGTACTTACATAAGCCATAGCCGGAATAGCGTTGACTCTGAGTGTATCGCAGCCTCCGCTTTCTCCCATCGCCATCGCCTCGCCCGCGGCCGAACAATTCCAGTACGTCCTTTCCAATGGCAGAGATGATCGTTAAACTCTCGAACTTCTCATCTCGGCAGCTAGCAATTAAACTAGCTAATAGCCAATTGTCTTTTTCATTTATAATTGTTAAAAGATAAAATAAATCGCTCTCTTTCAACGCATGGTTCAGCATAGACAGACGTGTAACTAATAAACAGCACATAAATGGTGAACATCGCCAATTCCATATCATAGCTATAAAGCTGAAAATCTATTTGTATGTCCCATCAAAAACGCTCTATCGTGTTGTTAAATTACTCTCTCATAAATTTTACTTGCTGTAACATTTTCCAATCTGAAGCAAAGAGTCTGTATGACAATGCAGCTCTAATGTGAGCTCTGGCGTTATATTTACACTTTTTAGCTCTGTAAATGTTAGATCAATGGAACTTTTTTTTTATGACGATTTAACCGCCCTAACCATACGAACGTACGTGATACGGCCGCTATATCATCGCCCAAACGCAACAAACCGTATCCCGTACGTTCAGGTTAAAAAATAACGATAACCGAAACCCACAAAACGTTCGTGATACGTCGTATACATCGTTCCTGCGTAATCGCTTTTATTATGCTGAGGTAAGCCGAAGCTAACGGATGGGTTCGGTTGTTTTCGTATTCTCCCATACAATTCACGCCGCTAATCAGTGATACTCCAAGCGCTTGAAAAAAAAACCGATGTTTTTTTACCTACTTTTTGAAAAATAACCCAAAGGCAGGGCGGTTAATGAAAAAATAAATAGTTCTTAAAAATTCCATAGTTCTATATAACTATTCAATACTAGCTGAGATACCCGGGGTTATATAACGGTTTCTCACAAAGGTTTGAGGTTGCGATGTGTTACCCCTATCCAGAAACTTAATTACCGCAAAATTTCATCAAAATGTACCAAAAATTCTATTTTGAGGGGTGGGAAAGGGGAAGGGGTAGTTTTTCGAAATCTCGTGTAATTTGACCTTCCTCTTTTTCTGAAGGTCAAGTGTGCAAAATTTCATCAAGCTCGGAATTTTTGTATTTATTTTAATACAAAACAAACACACCACCCGCCCAGGACAATCTTGTTTATATAATAGAAGGTAGACGATGAGATACAATTTTTAATAAAAGTATTAAATCTCAGGCGAAATCGGCTAGTAACTACCAGTGGCGTGCATTGCTCGATACTTAAAAGTAGGCTGTGTATAGTTTTTCAATTTTGGTTATGAATTATGAATGCTATATTTTAAAATGATAATATTATTATCATCTTCCGCTAATTTGTCAAATAATTGAATCAATGCAGAACGATTGTAACATAAAAAAAAATATTCACCAATTTATGGAAAAAGGACGATGCTCAAATTTTTTTTTTATATATGAATACCGCACAAGAGTCCCAACTGCTCCCAACCGTCTGGAGCCAGTGAGACTATGGCATTCCCAATTGAGGACTGTTGTGAAGCTGAAGGTATTGGGGAGGGGAAGGAAGAGGGGAAGAGGAAGGTGGGGAATACCTGGCTATTCAGATCTGGTCACCAAAAAGCCATTGGCTAAAAGCCATTTCAAGCAACGTTTCAATTCTGAATGGTGGTCTTTCACCAGGGCGATACTGAGAGTATCTTCCACTCTGGAACGTGCGCAAATATATTATATATTATTGTTAAATGAATTAATTGTGAAACGACACAAATTAATTAAATAAAATTTACTTGCGCACGCCCTGATTTGAACCCGCGATCTTCGGATTCGTAGTCGAGAGCCTTAACCCTCAACCATGGAGGCCGTCGTTTTAATTATACCGCAATATATTTTTATGGTTCATTTTTCTAAGGGAAACCACAGCTTTTGACTTGACAAAATTGACTTCACGTCACTGGTAACCACTGATATTCTATCGAAATCGAAACTCTATTTAGCTGTTTAGCTGAATTGGTAGACGCGAAACGAATAAGTATTAAACGTTTAGTTTTCATAAGATCAGTGCGTGCTTCGGTTTAGATATTTTAGCATGCGATTGTCCTCGAACTTGAATAGGACTAGCGACCTCTACGGTACTATCACCTCCCCCGGTTGACAGTAAAAAGATCGTCTGATTGCGCAAAACAATTACCGTGGATGATTTATGACTTTTAAACGTACGAATTTATTGACTGAGAGAAATTTAAAATGGCTATCAAAACATTTTTTGCTCGTACGCTCTTAACAACGAACAATAGCAACATATTTTGCAGATACTAATCATACCAATAAATTATAATAACATGTTTTATTTTATTGCGAATGACGTGATCGTTTGATTAGTAGGTAAATAAAGTTCTCCTTTAAAATGTACATACCAAATTATTAATAATTTAGTTTTTTCGTTCATAATTTTCGTGATAATTTTTTTCTCAAATTTCGTCATAATTTTTTACTCTATTTTCTAGCCGGATCAGAAATGAATTGCTTCAATAAGCACCTCCAGCCGTTTCTATCATACTTATGTTACGTCTGAAGCCTCGGTCCATGAGAGGCGTAATTTTTTCTTGCACAACCTCTGCATGTGTTGTCCCCAGCTTTTTCTGAAGTGACCATCTGAACTTCTTCCCTAAGGAATTGTCAATAGACTTCTGTGCTATAGTTGTTCTGCTGATATCCCGAGCACATAATTTAAACTAGTTTAAGGGATTTTGTTTTTATAAAATAGCCATGGTTCGATATCTTTCTCCTCGAATATTGTGACTT
Source organism: Halesus radiatus (assembly GCA_022606495.2). Taxonomy (NCBI): domain Eukaryota; kingdom Metazoa; phylum Arthropoda; class Insecta; order Trichoptera; family Limnephilidae; genus Halesus; species Halesus radiatus. Next base: position 304,209 of record JAHDVE020007334.1, on the reverse strand, counting down.
CCGTTACGCCTCTCAAAATGTAATCATCTCTGAAACTTAAAACGGGTTCTCTCTATAATCAACCACATATTTCGTAATATAATCGTTTAAATGTCTATTCACATCTACCAGCCCTGCGCAGTGCGGAGTAGTACAGTACAGGCACAGCACAGACGAAAGTATTCACATTACGACCGTGCAGCACAGCACATACAAAGAACAGACGCGAGTACGGCTGTCAACAGAGCGTTAGCGTCCGCCATAACACGCTTGAGGATTTTATAATCCCATTTCCATATTTTTTATTATTTTATAGCCTATATTCCCAGACAAATACAATCAATTTTTCGTTGTTCATCTTCTTGGTTTTAGCAATATCTGCGTCTATTGACGCCAACGTGCGGTGACGCCAAAATGGCGGTGCTAACGGAGATGTGTTCAAAGTAATTGCGCAGACGCAGACATCATAAGAAACCGTCAGCAACGCCAAAATATTTCAGCAGACAATATCGGCAGGTGCTGGCCCGTGCATGCGCGGATACGTTACGCTTACGTACGCGTTGTTCATAAATAATATAAGCAATATATATGTTCGTTGCTGGTAGATGTGTATTTTTTATTTTATCTGGAAAACCAACAGTTTTTAGCAATCATTACATATGGCAAACATATTTAAAAAATGAACCAATAATAAGTTTTCACATAAGTATTTAAATTATTATATTTAAAAAATATATAAGAAAAGTTACAAGGTTAGCCTATGAGGTTAGGATGATGGGAGGGAGGAGAAGGGAAAGTATCTAGTTTGTGTAGAGTAACATGTACTGTTTGAATGTTATTTAATGATATTTGGTTTGAAATTGTAAGGGGCTGAGTTGAATAAGTCAAAATCGCTGTATGAAGTGTCAACAATGAGTGAAGCGCGTTGAATACCTGAATGCTTATTAACTTTCCTCACAGCAACTGTGGCAACAATATCTTAAGCCGTCATTCGAATTACATGATAATTAATCAGTAATATTGTTTGAATGTGCAACCCCCACCCTCAAGTCACATTGCGCAGTTAGTTAAATCGTAGACCATCGCTTTACGTAGGGGTCGTATAACTCAAATAAGGAACTAATAAAATCACGTTTATCGATAGCATGCTCTAAAGTACGCATTACTGGACTGTTATTAATAAAATTACAGAAAATTTACAACCGCTTTTACGATGAATAATATAAATTTATTATAAATGATTTACCCGACAACTACATTTCCTTTCTAAGTAACGATACCATATCTCTGAATATTATTGTTTTTATAGTGTATTAAAAATATACGTAAAGTTTTGTTATGCTGTTTCTCTTATGGTCGATTTGGAAACAACATGAGGTATGCCTCCATTCAAACGACCGCCCTTGGAATGCGGTTTTGGTGATATATACCTGGACTACCTACCATATTATTATACACTTGTCTTTCGGAACCGGTAGGTATAATGTTAAATAAAATTGTAAGTTAAATACCACCCACAAGTATGATGGAACAAGCGGTACCTGCCTTACTTGACTGTGTGGGCAGTGTTTCTGTTAATTGATTATGTAATCAATGAGTGCGCCAATATTCCGTTTATTTTTTCATTCAAGTATGCGTTCGGTAGCGGTTTGTACATTATTTATGAGGAAGGTAATAAAGTACATAGTAATATTGATGTGCATAGAAAATATTGCTTGTGTTTTTCAAATTATTTTTAAAAATATTTTTCAGTTCTTTAGCGTTTTTTTAATTCTTTCAAATTCAATAAAATTTATGTTCAATATTAAAAAAACCCACTTATTTGGACCTTAACCTGGTATTTCAAACACTTAAGTTTACCTGTCACACGCTTGTGAACAAGCGTTTCTTTATTTTCACCTTTAATCTTCTCTGGGTTTTGAATTCCTTATACGTACCATCGTTTCTCAGCCGGACTTAAAATGTCATCAGTGAAACTCAGTATCACGAAACAAATAAATAAAGTTGTACTTTTATCAAGAACTCTGTGGTTATTTTTAGCAGTAACACTAGCTGATGTGTACCCGGCCTTGCTCGGGTACAATAATATCTACAAATAAAGAAACATTCATTTGAATATTTCATTTCATTCCAAATGCTTATTTTTCTTCAAAATGTATCTAAATCATAAGTAGGTACCTACTCGTGTTTTCCATTTTGAAAATATTCTACCCAAAAAAATCTTCTTCTTTTGAATTTGCAATCTGTTGCTAACCAGAGTGTCATATCTAAGGGCTAACCTAAATAAAACGTGGCGGGTTCAATGTTTTTCATATTAATTACATATTGGACATCATTCAAACTACTCCCGGCACTAATAATAACAATCTCTGCTCTTTTCAGTGAAACCGGTCCAGTAATTTTCGAGAAAATCGAGGACAAACAAACGAACAAACTTACATTGATTTTTATATAAGTGTATAGTAGTAAATGTCCCTTAAAAAGAGCACTAGTATTAAACAACGTTTTCCCAAACTTCTAAGTGACTTTTCTAATGTACGTATTATTACTTATAAAACAGATTAAATCACCCCAACAAAAGAAATGCCAATTCTATTTTTCAAAACACTCTTTCTTCCAATAACAATAGGCCATTTTTTCAAAACGGCTCATTTGTTGTATTGTTCTTAAAGTAGAATTCCAGTAAAACGTTCTTCAAGTCATTACAACAAACGGAAATCTAAATTTAAGTATATCAAAATTAGAAAATGATGTAAACAGCACGTTCAATTGTTTAAACAACAACTAAGATTTTGTAGTAAAATCATTCTTTTTTTAACATAATGGTGTAAAACTTTAGCATTCCTTTCAATTTTTGCCATAAATTGTTGTTTTTTTAATATTAATAGGAATTGTTTGTGAATGGATGGATTTTGCATATTTTTAAACAACCTTCGATTAAATTAATATCTTGTCTGTTTGCCTTGAGTGACATTGGCCAATTTATACCTTAATATGTAGAATATGTTAATTTGCATCGATTTCCATATTAATTTGGCGTATAAGGATTCACCCACTGACCTTCTCCGTGTTTGGATAGTGTTAAGTAAAAATCAATGAAAAAATATAGAAAAAAATTTGATAAACATATTTATAGATGAATATTTTGTTAAGCTCTTGGATTTTGTGTTTAAATAAAACATTTACTGGGAATTTAAAAAAAAAAACAATTTCATACTATGTTAATTAATTTCACACCTTTATAGCATGACAAGAATAACTTTGTGGTCGATGGCGTCATCGCTATAGGATATTGAAGTTACCAGTGTAAAATTATTCCACAGACTATGGCTTTTCGGAGCATTTAAATAATTTATCATTTTTAACAATTAATTATTAACTTACCGGAGTGATAATAATTACAATTTTATTAATACCATCAAAATGCATCAATCTATTAATTGCAAAGCGTGAATTTACATATAAAAATTATTTTAAAATGCGGTCTTCAATCTAAAATAATTCAATATTTTCAATATATCACAACACAAGCTTGGCTCGTCCTAATAAAGGAATTATCGGAAATTATATTATTAATTAAAGAACTGCCACAACCATGAGAATAACGGGCGTTCATCTCTTTCCATTGGTTTTTATACGTGTAATGTTTTTTTTTATCATAAATATACTAACAATTAAGGAAAGGCCCAATTGAAAGCATTTGATAAACCGAATTAACAAAAACAAATGGCGAATTACAATCCAAAATTTCATTTTCAAACTACGTTTATAAAATCAGACGTTTACGGTTTTGAAGCATCGATTTTATCACTTTTTAATGTTACATCTTTAAAAAAACAATCGCAGAATATTTTTTTCTGTTCCTCGAGGATTTTTTTCCCATGAAGCGTATAAAAATTATCAAAACTAGTTTATTTATAAAAACTGTAGATGTATGCTAATAAATAAAAGTAAAAGATAAAACCTTGATAGAGTATCATCGATGACCATAATGATAATATCATCTAATCCATATTCTACATTTACCGATTCATCCACGGGTATGCGTTGTTTATATTGCCTATATTTATAGCAGTGTTTGATTTCACTATGCAATGCAGTCAGTCAGCTTATAAGGAGATTCGTGACTCATCTGACCTGTATACTTTTTACAAACGTAAATTACGACACACGTATTATTTACGTTTGTTTTTCTTTGAAGGTTTTACGTTTGACGGTTAGCGTAAATCGGAATTTGCATTATATTAATATGTTGTAAACATTGAAAAATCTATCTAAATGATTCCGAATTTATTTTTACAGTCTCTATTCGTCATATAACACCTTGAGTTTTTTGAGATTTAATTTATTAGCAACATAAAGAAATTCGCGTACAAATCTGGTATCATGTATTTTACACAGATTTTCCCACCTGGAGTTTCTAACTTTGAGATTATATTAACTCTATCAGTTTTACACAAATGTTATGTCAGTCGCATACTAAAAAGTTTTGAAAAATCTGAAAAACCTGTAGAAATTTCTGACGAAGTCGGGTAGCAAAAGTTGGCTTGTTTCATGTTTCATCACACATGATTGACGATCAAATGAACGATTAGTACCATTTTGAATTCTGGACATTCGAACGGTCCCCGCTAAACACCGATTCTCGGCCCGTCAGGCGATAAAATCAATTTTCTTAATTCAGTGTTGTTAGCAATCAATTACTTCTCTTAAGAACTAAAAATACACATTTTTTTTAAATTACAAATAGGGCAGGTAACTTCTTTATGTTTTCGTAGTAATTAAGCTACAGCATCCACGTGAAAATTAGTTATATACTCATCTCGAAACTCACGATCTTCGCGAACATGGCGTAACTTACTTTGTATCTCCCCATCTGTTGTGTTGTGGATTCACATTCCAATGTACATCTGGTTATCAAGGAATCAGTTTTGCAATATATTATAAAGCCGCACAAGTAAAGGTGTGCAGTACCTACCGACCTACTCACCTGAGGTATACAATATACGTTATGTACAATGCCCAGCATCTTGAATCTATTCTAGGAAGATCAACATCGTGAGAAGCACAAGGTTCCGATCATATTTTGCTCTCGGGAATTTGAAACATAAACGCATGTAGCAGATTCAAATGGTATACTGTAGTCGATTTTTTGTTGTTGTTATAATTGAATTAATGAAACAATAAAACAAATGGAGGCATTTTTTTTCTATTCCCTGTCGAACGAGATAAGGTATTATTCATAATGGTTTTTATTAGATTTGTACACAGATACTTGTACAAAAATAGAAATATGAAGTTGTTTCTGAAATTGCAATATTTAAATTCACAATTAAAATCAGTTTCTATGTTTTAACTGCGAATCGGAAATCCATTCGCTTGTCGATCGCAGCTAATACTTTTGAGCGGTGAGCTCTGGCTTGATGAGTTTTACGCGGACAAGTTTTTTTCTGTCAGAAATATCTGGATCAACATATTTTTTTTCTATGAACCACAGATTTTTTTTTTCGCATTCGCATGCGTTATAAACAAAACTAATTATAGAACTGTTAATTTGTACATAATATTTGGTTTTACATTAACGAGTTTTCTAATTAAATATATGAAAATATAAAAACAAAAAATATATCTAAAAACAGGAAAATAATATAAAAAAGGTTCAGGTTCGAAATATACAGATAAATTTGAAAAATTATGTAAAAATATAAAAATATTAAGTATATCTATATCAGAATTTACAATATTCCAAAATCTCTAGTATATTATTAATATTAATTGATAGTTTAGTACTGAAATCGTCTCAGTAGCGATTTACGAGTACATGAGCTTTCGTGAATTGGTGCTTTTACCAAATAAGTTTTATTTTGGACGAAGCTGGGTGGTGAACCAAGTAGTTAATACAAATCGTGATCAAAAATGTATTCACAAATACCTATCTTATCACTAACAACAGTGATATTTCATAATCTGATTTGATAAGTCGTTTTCACCGAACCGCGCGTATATATTTTTTTTTATATTTATTTTTTTTTTTATAAGGAATCGATTCTCTTTGTTATTCAAATCGTTATTCAAACAATGCCGGTAAATCAATAAACCGTGCCGATATTGTCGATTGATATTCGATATCCTAGCGATTGTAGATTTGTTTCATTGTTGATCTCAAAGGTTAAAGGTTGCGGCCTCAATAATAGCATCCTCAAACATACCTTTAGGAGAAATCATCCGTATTAATTACCTGTGTCGTAAACATCCTTTGCCAAGTTACAAAAACTTTATGTCATTGTCGTAAATTGAATGTCGGTGACCTTACTGAAATAAAAACAGGATGTAGGTAGTACTTATGACCGGCTTATTCGACAAGTGCGTCGGGCTCCCACCCAGACGTGGCGGGTTCAATTCCCTCGGTAGCAAAATCCTCCATCAATGCGCAATCGACATTTTTACTTATATTTATGGTAGTACGATTTTTTTAATATTTTTGTTTGCTCGTAGCCCGGGAATGTTTAACTTTCTTTAATTGAAAGCAAGGTTGTAATGTTTTACTGTCAGGTAATGCTTTCGAATATTCTTCTTGCATATTTTACAATACTATTACTATTACTGCGTTAAGCACCTAACAAAAAACGTGGAAAAGTTACAATAAAAATAATATACGAAACAAACCATTTACCGTCAAGCCTTTATTGACGATATAAGTGTTATTTAAAATCTCCATAACTCATGATGGAAATTACGTAGCGAGTCAAAAATAAGTGCATTCACCTTGAAACTTTATATTGAAAAACATCGTGCAAATTTCATGATGCCAGAGCCTGCCGTACGAGAGGTATTATTTCTTAAAAAACAAAAATCAGCTTATACTGGAGACATAAAAATGGGTTCGTTTATCAGGCGAACGATCGCGTCCACAATGTGTTTAATACAAACAGACTTGTGGTTTAAGTAAGTATTTAAAATTCACGGAAAAGGGTCATGTAATATAAATACACGTTGACTCTTTTATGATACATGTTTTTATTATTTGAATATTCTTCATTCACGTCACGTATTTCCACCAGGAGTCCAGAGGTCCCAGAGGGGGCGAGAATTTGACATTATGACTTTGGCAATGAACTTGCCGAAAAACGTGACATTTAAGACACTGTTGTTTGTACAGATTCAAAGATTTTTTTAACATATTTTTCTGAATAAGATTCTTCAGAGGTTTAGAGGTTATATCATGACGAAGAAAACTATATTCTTATTACCTTTTTGTGGTTTTTGTCGACTTGCGAATAACGGTCATAATCACCATGTAGTTTTTTGAGATTATTAATGAGAATAATGACTTATTAGAGTTATTATTTATATAAATTAACTATTAAAAAGCATATCTTTAGACGTGGCTATTAATTTATGTTACCAGAATCACAGTGCATCTGTTAAATGAGGAATAATATCTTTTCTTAATTCTCGAAATAATAACTTACTTGATGAAGATCCTGCTCAATAGCTACCACAACCTTAACCCTTTAGGTGCCACCGAACGATATATCGTTCCGATTCATTATTGTACTTGAGTGCCACAGAACGATATATAGCTCGAGCCATAAAATTCGTCAGGCGTTACCCACGGTTCTAAAATTACGTCAAATTATTGAAAACATGTGTCTAAAAATAAAAGTAATCAAAATAAATAAAAATATATATTCATGGATTATCGACACTTCTCGAGCATTTAAAAAAAATACATGTGGCACTTAAAGGTTTAATATGCGTCCGTCTATCAAAATTAAGCATTAAACGAATGTATATTTCAACGTGTGTTCTTCATAATGTTTGAAAAGAAGAATGGGAAATACACCCATTAGAAATGTTTTTTAACAACGCTATAAAATTAGGTGGGTATAAGAATTATTATAACATTATTTTTTTTTGGTAAATAGAAGATATTCATAACATCGACCTTTTGTCGGAAAACAACCCCCACCGAGTGGTAGGGTTATTTTCTAAGTTTATTTAAGATAAACTATATTATTATATAATCATTGTAGAAATTAATATTAACTTAAACCTAAATGAAACATGAAAACGGAAAAAAGCGACAGAAAATAAAAAGATTTCATTCGCATCTGGGACTCGAACCCAGGACCTCTGCCTATCCGGGGCAACCGCTTAACCAACTAAGCTAATGAGACTAGTTCATTTTATGTCATCTTCGTCGATATCATTTCTCGAATTCGAGATTTGTCAATATTATTCTCCATTTTATTCCATATTATTGGCAGCTATCTTTATAATGATTATTATTTCTCTTTATTTTCTGTCGTTTTTTCCGTTTCCATGTTTCATTTAGGTTATGTTAATATTATTTTCTACAATGATTAAATATTATAATGAGGTTTTTAAATCTCAATAAAAATAATTAATAGTAAAAAAAAAATATATTCCTATAACTCATGTATTTGCATAAGTGCCAAGTGGTAGGGGTTGTTTTCTAAGTTTATATAGAGATAAACTATATTACTATAACTCACGTATTTGTATAAGTTCCGTTTCTTCTATAAAATGATATCCAGTGTAAACTGTAAACCCTGTCACCTGCAGATCTGTATTGATAAATAAGTTCTTATTTTACATGGTCAATTCATATTTCAGTCTTGCAGATTTGTCGATAGCAATCACAGAATTCATCTTACAGTTGAACAACGAATCTCTTCTAAACGCATTATTATTTTGTGCACTTTCCTTCTAGTGATTGCATTTCTACCGCACATAATCCATTTGCAAATGTAACAACTCGTACAATAATGAAAGTTAGGTTTTATTCTGCAGCTTCCGAGTTTCTCTGGTGCAGAGTTAATGACAATACTTGCCTTTTGAAAACCAGCATAAATATTATTATTACCTGTATCAAATAACACGAATACCAACTTTAATAACACTGAATATTTGGATCATTTGTATAGCACCTTTTTTTGTGAAAATCACCTCAAGGGCGCTGTTATGACAATTTGTTTTGTAAACACGACTAGTAAGTCATTAAGAGGAACGGCTGCGCTGCCTGTTTTATAGATAACTTAATTTTGAATTTGAGACCAAAGTACCCATTTAAAATGAGAATGTATTTCTTTTTCATTAAAAGTTTAGTAAATATCTGGTATGGATGAGAAGCATTTTAATTATTTTTGTATAAAATTACAGGACATGAAAAAAGTCATAATTTTAGAGGCAATTTAGAAAATTATTTGCGGGCTTATCGTATTTTTTTTAAATTATCATATTTTCATTTAAATATGATTACGTAAATAAAAATATAAAAACAAAAACATTGAAAAAATAACGTTTTTTCCAGTCGATATTTTAAATTATGTACGGAAAATTTGTGTTCCAACGTAAATTCGTCATTTTCAATTTAATTTAAAGTCCACTGTAATGAATTTTTTTTTTTTTTTCAAATTTCATTATATTTTCAGAACATATGGGGTAAACTTTTTTTAAATCACCGTTAGCCCCCAAATAATTGTTAAAGGTGCCTCTAAAATCTCGATAAATCAATTCGTTTAATGGCCTATATTTCATAATGTAAAACAAAAATAAATAAATCACTTCTAATGATAATCATAAGATATTTACTATACTTTTTGATGAAAAAAAAAATCATTAGGTTTAGGTGAGTATTTTCCCCTCATATCCAAAATTAAGTTTTGTATCCTTCCGTTCCTCTCAACAGTCTTATTTTCCGCTTCTATCAACATCACTAATTCATATCTGGCAAAAAAAAACTTTTGTGTTATTTCGATACAAAAAAGTATCGTACTTGGCAGTGGCAATGCAATGATTTTAGTTATTTTCAATAGCAAAAAGTATTATGATAGTATTTTTACACCTGTTAATGTTCCATTTTAAATCTGTTTAAAAACAAGCATCCTACTTTGATTCTACGAAAAAAAACATGTTTGAATACCAATCAAGCTTTTGAAAAAATTCTGAAAATTGGAAATTTTTTCTGTACGTCATTGCATTCCAAGGCATGAGTGTATAATGATTTCATTGATTACTCAAGCGTTAAATCTATGCTCTGTCAATGACTCACTATCATTGCATTTTATTAGGTGTATAAAAAAAACCTGTCTTGTTTTATTTTGATTGCGTAGTTAGGAAATCGATCCGGTTATTTTACAAACATTCAGATTTCGAAAGGTTACATTTAATTGTTTTGCCAAACACCTTTGTAACCTCTAAGCAATATTAATGACACGGATGAATACGTGAATACGATGCAATTTCTATTCTGTCTTGGAGAGTCTTATACTTCTCTTTCTTTTATATGCTTCTTTTGTGCGAAAGACGGAGAGGTTATGATAAACCTATTAGCGGTGTATTTAGGCACGTGGGATGCCAAGGATCACCACTTATTCGTAGTAATAATGTATGACCACATAACCACAAACCATGCTGATGTCTAAATCGTTTCTAAATCACTTCCAGGGTATTGAATCATCCAAAGAAATACATATTTTGCAACGTATTACATTTGCATGCAAAGTGAATAATGCCCACCATTTGTCTAGTTATTTAACGTTCTTAGAATAATAATTACCCAAACCGGTTAGCGACTCAATCAAACTTGACAGAATGTTCATTATAATGAAAACTCTTCTCGTTTTTTTAATATTGCAAATAAATCCGAGTACTCAATTAATCTTAACAAGACCTACTTTACTACGTAGTAAGTTCCCATTCGTTACAACTTATTTAACTCTTTCGCCAATGAACTTCTTTTTTAACATTTGAAAGTATTACACAATCGTGACATTTGATCAAATTAATTGTAGCACCCACCTACATCTCATTTTAATGACTTCATTCCTTAATTAAAATACCTCGTGGATGTACAAATAGCAATACCCCATTGCATGATTGTTACAATGGACACCGCACAACTCTGTCTTGGTACACGCTTCTTGCTTCATTCGCATTCACGTATCGTCTCATAAACACTATTCTATTATTCGCTTGAGTCTTTGATATTTATATTTTTGGAACTGAAAATTCTTGGTGGAATTCCATTGTAAAAAAATTATTAAAACAATTAATTCCATATACCATAGTTTAAGAGAAATTTGTAACAGTCTGAAGATGGCCGTGATAGAATGAAACCGGTCAGGTATAAAATAAAAAGTGGATTTTTTTTAAATTTCTTTAATAAATTACTCTGGACTCTTTTGATTCAATTAGTCGTGCCATGTCTTCTTCAGACGTCCCGACTTCTTCTGCCATTCACTTTCGCGTCATATGTTGATCCTATGCTCTTTTTTTCCGATCTGCTCCACGTATCTAAATCGTCTAAACGTGCCTTTCTTAAATTTGTTCACGACGCATCAGCCTTGCGTTCTTTCCTGATTTTGTTTTTTTATTAATTGAGAATCTAATGCAGAATGCGTTTTCTTAAAGAACGTAGTCTTTCTTAACCCTTCGTTTCAATTATTTAGAACGTAGATTTACCTGTATATATTTCAACATACACACAATACAACGATACATCGTAAATCGAAAACGTGTGTTGTAAATATATAAAATCTCTGATCAGAGTACGTGATTTTCAGAAGGTTGCATTTGTTCCACCATTGAACGCTTCGCTTTTTGCGGTTAACGTAAAACTAATCGAGACTGAAAATGATAGTAACCTCACCATGAATCATTGTAACAACACTTTCGTCTCCCTTATTACGTAATGCTGATACAGTTTAAAAGTCGATAAGTTTGGTAAGTAAATGCCACTTCATGGCCATTTTCAGATACGCTTTAATGGTCACGCCACAAAGCCTTAGTAAATCATTTTGTCGTAACATCACAATACGTTATAATGTGTATTATAACTACATAGATACCTTCATACAACTATTAGTTCTGTACTCGAATAAGACATACGGCGAATTTTAGTATTAATCTGAGGGAATCATTGTATTTATTTTAATCATTGGATAATATTAAGATACCTCAAAAACGAAAAGACACAGAAAAATATAGCGGTAGCAACTAGGACTCGAACCCTCGACCTCATGATCTATCCGGGACCTTGCACTCTAATCCACTGAGCTACAGCTACCCCAATCCGTTCCGTCATTTTTATCGGTATCATACTTCGATTTCTAAGGACTATCAATATCATATTCGTTTAATGCCCATATAGTTTTGGCTGCTACCTTTTTATCATGACTACAAGATTCTACTAAAAATTATTTGCAATCTTTAGATAGTTTCTTTGATATCTAAACACAGAATGAATCTTTAATGATTAAAAATATATTATAATGAAGTTTATAAGATCCAATAAGTTATTCCAAAAACGAACATTATATTTCTATTTTTGCGCATCAAGACTACCTGCAAATATGAAAATATTGACTAATTATTATGTATTAAATACTTATAGCTATAGCTAGTTTCGTTATATTCTTTCTAAAAACAATTTTTATTGGAAAACTGGAATAAACGCTAGGGCACCTTGTTTTATATTTTTAAAGCAATTCGAATATTATTTAAAAGCTCGTGACATTGTTGAAAGATGATGTCGTTGTGTTAAGTAGATAGCGCTGTGCAAATTTCACGATGCCAGTGCTATTAAAGATACATTATGCTATAAAAAAAATGTTCTGTTTACCGAATGATTTTTCAGTTGTTTATTTTAAGGTGGTCGTAAAAAAAACGACTGCCAACAAAGTGGCCGATAAAATCGCAACATGTATTAAATGTAGGTTCTAGCTCCATGTGTAGAAAACGCGTTGGAATGGTTGTATTTAATTTGGCTAACTAAGCGGGCTGATCTCGTTGGGTATTCGCCAATTAGGCCGTGTCGTTCTCTAACAAGTATCAAATTGATTTATGTCGAAAGATAACGCCCTGAAAAAAGGAATTTGTCTCTACAAATAATATTGATTGGCATTCTTTTAAGTGGGGTTATTTTGTTGTTCCAACCATACAATTATAATATTTATTTCACAAGTATCAAAGATTATGGAATTACTAGCTGCCGTGTACCCTGCGTTGCTTGGGGTAATGTATGGTTCGGATTTTTTTTTATATGAATACCGCACAAGAGTCCCAACTGTCTGGAGCCAGTGAGACTATGGCATTCCCAATTGGGGAATATTAGGCTGAAGGTATTGAGGAGAGTAAGAGGGAGGTGGGGAAATACCTGGCTATTCACATCTGGTCACCAAACACGGCTAAAAGCCATTTCAAGCAAGGTTTCAATTCTGAATGGTGGTCTTTCCCCAGGGCGATACTGAGAGTATCTTCCACTCTGGAACGTGCGCAAAACAGCACAAATTAATTAAATAAAATTGGATTGGATTGGATTGGAGCAAAGTTAATGCAGTTCTCCATTTTATCGACATTTTGGTGAAACATATCTACACACATCTAAATGTATACATGTAAGATCTTAGATTCCGATAAACTAAACCTACTGTAAAAACTGAAGTACGTTGCTTTGAAATATTGTTCAAGAAACTACCTGATGAATCCTTGACATTGCCAATGTTGTTCGACTGTTTCAATGCTCATTTCTTTGTTAATAACAGAAGTTTGAACGGTCAAACTGCGCTTTATGCGAAGTAACTGTTTGAAAAAATTGCCGCAATAAAAAATGAGTCATTCTTGCGAAATTAATGTAGAAATGAGAGTAATTTGATTTATTATTATTTCGACAACTTAGATTTAGATAATCGAGTTTTTATTGCAACAATATACTACAAAAATCCAGATGAAATACATTAAATAACTTGGTGTCTTCCGTTTATATATCATTTGTTTTTCCACAAAAAATTTTTTCATGAATCTAACTTTTTTTTTAAACTAAACCACGAAGCAGAAAACGCTTTTTTAACAGTGAGCCTTGGTGTCATGAAATTTTCACAGCTTCTCAGTCTGTTATTTCTATGCCAACGCAATCATTTTCAACTCATTAATATAGTTACTATTTAATTTCTTGAACAAGTGTGGAATTTTTTTTTATGGGAGTATCGCACAAGCTGTTTCCAACCGTCTGGTGAGAATGTGGCTTCCCCAATTGAAGTATGTTGTGAGGCTGAAGAGAGATAAATTGAAATGTAATTTATTTATATTAAAATTCGATGGGGAAGGAAATGCTAAGTGGAAGGTGAGGAAGTACTTGACTATTTTATTTTTATTATTATTATTATTCAGATTTGCGGCTCTATTCCCGTTCTTTTTAAGGAAGATTCCTTAATTTTTTCATTAGGGTTAAACCCTTCTTACTTAACTGCGGTTCCAGTTCTATCGGATGATAGCTGTCAGATGAATTAAGCGAACGACATTCTTCAAAAATGTCAATATTTGCGATGTTTTAACAAGAGAAAATCTCAATATTTGAGATGTTTTAACAAGAGAAAAACTCAATATTAAGTATCTTACCAATTACGTTATTATTTACTTTAAACATAATTAGCTAGTAAAAATTATTAAAAATTATACAGATGTTGACATTTTTGACAATTCACGTCAAGCGGCATTGAAGAGCGTCAGCACAAATTCAAATGTCACTTTTAGAACTAGAGATAAAAAAAGGTCATTACTAACTAATGAGGTAGGTACCTTTCTATAAAACGTGATTCATCGTTAAAAGGCTTATTAATGACATATAAAAATAAAATAAAAATGTATTAAAATGAATTATAATATAATGCAATTGTTTTTAAAATTTTAGTTCAAAATCTTATGTGACTTGAAGATATTTCATCAATTTGTGTTTTCAAATAATCTCTTGACAATCTATTTAGGATCTTTTTACTATGTCTCACCGGAATTACGTAGTTAATCAAGAAGACTTTAAAGGACTAAGGAAAAACGTAAGGAATATTCCTTAAAAAAATCGGGAATAGCACCTCTAGTCACCAAACACGGCTAAAGAAAATGTCAACCAACGTTTCTATTCTGAATGGTGGTCTTTCACCAGGGAAATATTAAAAGTATCTACAAGTATACTAAATATTATTTTTATTAAACTGCGAAATAACACAAATTAATCAAATAATATTTACTTACACATATTTCACAAAACGTATTGCGTATGGTGGGACGGGAAAATATTCATAACTTGCAACGAATAATGTAGTTTTTGAATGCGCTAAATATTTTTAAGGTTATGAGTACACGTGTTATTCAAGGGGCTGTTAAAACTCGTATTACAATAGCGTACAAGATTGTTAATACCGGTATGTCGTTTGTTTCATAACGTATCTACGTTTCTACGACGTCGATTCAACCGGAGTCTCGTTCTAAACATGCGCATACATCAACGGCCGGTTTCAAACGAAAACGAAAAGCCGATTCTACGCAATGCTGTATTTGTTATGTAACTTAGTTTCATTATTCATCTTAGTTAAAATTGGTACCTACTTTATCTCGCTGGCTTAAGCAAGCACCTATTATGTTTGCTCTGTCAAAACAATTATTGGAGATCTACAAATTGTGAAAGTGTCCAGAAGAGGGACTACGAAACGAAAAGTTTTTAGTTAAATCCATGTTTTTCTTTGTGGCCATTAAATTTAAAGTAGCAACGCCTCCGACTGCACAGATAAATTTGTAGTTCATTGTGTTCTGAAACAGTAAAACCTCTGTAACGGTAAATTCTTGGGACATTAAATTTTAACACCAAAACAACAAAAAAGACGTGTCTGTGTCGGTTCACGAAACTATTTTCGGTTATAAATTCCACCATGAGCGATAGAGCTTTGAAATATCGATTTAATTATGTAAAAATACATTACTATCACAAACTACCATCGAAATGCCATCAATTTCTGTGATTTTTTATAAATTCATAGTATTGTTTCATTACAAAGATAATATTTCAAGATATGGCTATCATTTTTTAACGAGGAAGTCAATAGAACGTACGAGTATGTACGACGCTCGTTTAATAGTCAGAAGGATCAAGTTCCATATGGTGAGTAGAAAATTATAGTACAGGGGATAAAAGAACTACCCTATACAAATAAGTGTTTATAGTCTATTTAAAAACAAAAGTATAAATTGTTATTTTAAAGAGTAATTAATATAACTATATTTTAGCGTGAAATAAAACAACATTAAATCCTAGAGCAACTATAAGATTAAGCAATCTCTTTATTTAAGGTTAACTCAATGATATCTAAGAAACAAAGGATAAGGTTTTTTTATTAATACATTATAAATGTTTTAGGGAAACGTTAAAATAATTACACCAACCAGCACAACCAAAAATCTTAAACTTTAATACTGTTTACAAAACATCGAGTTTAAACTTTAATACTGTTCACAAAACATCGGTTTAAACTTTAATACTCTTTACAAAACATCGGTTTAAATATTAATAATGTTTACAAAACGTCAGTTTAAACATTAATACTGTTTACAAAATTTCGATTTTAAACTACTGTTTACAAAACATCGGTTTAAACTTAAATACTGTTTACAAAAATCGATTTTAAACGTTAATACTGTTTACAAAACATCGGTTTTAACTTAAATACTGTTTACAAAACATCGATTTTTAAACTTTAAAACTGTTTATAAAACATCGGTTTAAATCTTTAATACTGTTTACAAAATTTCGGTTTAAAACTTGTTAACCAAACATCGATTTAAAACTTCAATACTGCCTAACATCGGTTTCAGAAAATACTTTTTTCAGTTTACTAAACACAGGGTTAGATGAATGACTGTTTACAATACGTCGGTTGAATGTATTAAACAAATTCATTCTCAATCATCTCGTGTGACGCAGAAGTGGTTCCTTTGTCCTTGCAGTGCTCCAACCTGAAATAAAAGAAAATCCAATTAACATGTGTTGTAAAGCCAATACATGTTCTTTGCATGCGGGCTTGTCTATATATTTCTGTGAGACGGAAATTTTCTTTTGTACAGGGTGTCTTATAAGTCACGGAAATTGCTTCGATTTTCGTTTAAATAAAATTTCGTACACATAAAAAAAAATATATATATATATATACCATATGAATATATTTTTTTAAATAAACGTGATTTTTCAAGTTTTGATATGTACCTTCATTATTTTATGCGTGAGAGCTATTTCGCCTTTCAATACACTGTAAAATTCTTGTATTGATAATTCCTACGAAAGATGAATCAACTGTTTTGCTTAAAAACACAAATACTGTTCTTAGGAGAACTTAGAAATTTTATAACAACATTGACATTATTTTTGAAGTAATTTTTTTTTATGGATATAAACCATTGACATCCCTAAAAGTAACCATTTAAAACAAATTAATATCAATATATTTCCAAGCAAGTTTTGAAATTTGAATAATGTTCTAGTTATGTAAACGTTTTTCAAAGAATTTTTATACCTTGTGATTGGAATCTACTTGTTCTTCTTTATTGTGGTTTTCGACAAATTTTCTAATAATTTATTTCGAAATTTGAGGAATTTATGGACATTTTATATTGAAAAGATAATATTGCTTTTTGTACATACTATGAAAAAAATATCGCTTATAGATTCGCATCCATAGGTTGTAATCGTCGGCAATTTTCTTTCTTGTTTTGCGGTCTTATAAGGCTCGTAATAATATAATTTTATTCTCAAGGCTGCTCTCGGAGAGTCTTGTATTTAATTGAGAACCGCGACAAGTATTATTCTCATCATGGTGCACAAATACCCGTGGCTTCACTCATTAGTATGAACCATATTCGTTCAGAAACCGTGTTCAAGAAATTTTTTCTCAATAGTATTAATGTTGTATCATTGAATTTGATTTCAATACAGTGATAATTCAAATAGAATACATTCATTTTATTCGGTTGAATTGATTGGTGATTACAATCGGAAGTGTAAATGATTATATCTCGTACAAAAGACGTTGTTTTTAATAAGATTATGTCATTGTGTAATTGAAAATGCGTTCCGATTGTGTAACATAATTTATCTCTCAATTAGTTTTCGGATTACATCTTTAATCTACACCTGTTTCACGCTCATACAGAGAAACTTAATCTGTAATGTGCCGGCAATGCCGGAGTGATTTTTAAAATTAAAAAATGCTCCTAGCATACTAAAATTTATTATTTGCTTAGTAAGGAAATAAAATATCTTAACATTTTTTCTATGTTCAAACATGTTGATTTTATTTGTGAAAAAGTGTGTTGCCATTGTGGAAGCGCCAAAAAAAAAGTGTGTTGCCATTGTGGAAGCGCCATAAAAAAGTGTGTTGCCATTGTGGAAGCGCCATAAAAAAAGTGTGTTGCCATTGTGGAAGCGCCATAAAAAAAGTGTGTTGCCATTGTGGAAGCGCCATTAAAAAATAATTCCCATATTAGATGTCACATATTACAGGAAAATATTATATAATTTTATTTTCATTGTGAAAAAAAATTATTTAGCTTTAAGGGCATATAATAAAACGTTAAAAATGTCTTTTGGTTTTCATATTGTACTTTTTTTACGTAAAATGGGGGAGAAAAATCGTTTCTCTGAATATAAGTAGCTATTCTGGGGAAACCACTTTTGCTATATATATATATACAATTTTGATAAATACGTAAACGCATTTTCTGGTAAGACAGTACAATTTAATAAAAATCTTTTTTTGCAAAACCACAGTGAGTAATTACGAAATTACTGTCAACTAGTACACGGCGCGCAAAACGCCATTATGGTATACCTTTGACGTGCAAGAGGTTCACGAAAATCAAAGATTAAAAACCGATAATCTTTTTTCAATATCTGCATATTGCATCCAGTAGACAAAAAGTTCATATAAGCAAACCCCCGCCTTCTGAACGTTACACACCTGGTGACATCTTTGATACCTATATATGTCAGGTAATCGCTATGTCCGCTTTCACTATCGATGAAAAACCGGACTTTGTTTATCTGTCCCGTGTTAGGACATGTGGGAGATGCTGTTATGTGCGTTACGTCGGTTGTTATTGCAAAATACACACTTTTACCTGTATTTCAATAACCGTTGATTGTATCATTAAATTATAGTAGAAATGAAGAAGGCACTAACCCTCACTACTTTCCAAAACTCGCATGAATTTTATTTGTTTTCCAGACGCTGTGTTAAAACGAGTTGAAAATTATATTTAAACTGTCAAATGTATTTTCAAAGACTTCTTCGATAAACTAAAATTTTACATGAAATAATTTAAAAAATATATTTTTTTAGTGTTAAAAATTATTGCATAATTTATTTTTATAATTATTTTCAATGTTTTTATAAACACATGTACAAGAAAATGTTCGGTTTATGTTTATATCCCCAAATATTTGTACAGAAAACACTGTTTTTGGTTTTCATATCACAAATGCAATGTATTTTTCGTGTATGTATGTAAATATGCTTTTTATCAATGTGTGTGTATATAAATTAATAAATTTTTTAATGAGAAATAATTGAAAATTTAATAATTTTCATCTTTTCCGAAACGTTTATAAGAAATCGGGCTAAGAAAGCCCCATTATTTAATGTTTGAAATATTTTAGTTCAATTTTCAACAAGTTAACTGAATATTATCATTTCTTCAAAA
Organism: Halesus radiatus; assembly: GCA_022606495.2. NCBI lineage: Eukaryota > Metazoa > Arthropoda > Insecta > Trichoptera > Limnephilidae > Halesus > Halesus radiatus. The sequence goes on along the minus strand of JAHDVE020007334.1, from coordinate 284,682 downwards.
GATTTGTATTCACTTTGTGGCGTCATTATTGGTAATTAATAAAAAAAAATTATTCGTAAATTTGGTGTGTACTTTAAGTATTTTTTTTTATTAATTTACGAATATTATCAATAACAAAACGTATATCTTTGTAAATATTTCTTACATTTGAATTTAAAAGTAAGCTTTTTTAAAGCCTCTGAAAATGGCACGATAGTGTATGAAACACGAAACAATATGGCTTTAACAACAATGTTATTACTTTAAAAATTATAAATAATACAATAAATCGTACAACGAGTCCATTATATCATTCGTAAAGCTCGTGAATATTATTGTTTTACGTCAATTTTTTTTTATACATCACGTTATCCTCTTTCGCTAACAAGACATGTTTTTTTATTTCACCATCAGAACATGTTTGACGTTGTGGGTAGAATCGTTGTATAATTTATTTCCTTGTTGAAATGCGTCCAAACGGAATCACTTCACAAATCACTACACCTACTAATGTCTGCCTACACAAACGTATGCACATTAGTAAAAACGATTTCCACATTATCACTTACAGAGTTTGCATTACTTACGCTATTTGCATAATATATTAGTTGCGTTTGCCAAATGTTATGAGACTGAAATGAATGCTCACAGTGGCAAATGAGTGTTATGTATATTAAAGTTTAATCTACGTTTTAACGATCTTATCTTGTCTTACGTGATATGTCAATGATTTAATTCAAGTTAACATAAGATTTATATATATGTGTTTGTGTAAAATGTAAATTAGACATAAAAAAAGGTTTAAATAAAATAAACACCAGTAATGAAAAATACAATAATATTTGCACAATTTTCACATGATTAATCTACTTGATCAAAAAAGCTGTTTCTCTTAATATTACCCTACGATTAAAATAAGCCTTTATTAATAGCATAAAATAAATAATGTGTATTTTTAAGATATATTAATATAGTGTAGGCATTTCGCTGAAAGCTCCGTTGTAACATCTCTCTATTTCTCATGACGGAAACATGCATTGGAAACAGAGGTTACACTGGAGCTCTCGGCGGCAGGACCATAACGCATAACATTTATCGTAACTAGCTAGCAAATCAAAATAGCAAATTAATCAATAAAACTTTAATATAATAATAAAACACTAATATTTGGATTTAAGGTGTTGAGAAAAACATTAAATAATTACAAAATGAGGCAAAGTAACTTACCAATGTTTCTTTTTCTTCGCAGGATACAATCCAAACGGAAGAAGTCACTGAAATCCTGTCTTCTGACAACACTATAGCCCCTGGATCAGAGAATTCTAAAACAGAGCCACCCGTGACTTCAAAGCCGAATCCATATTCCAGAAGACCCACGACCCGCCTTAACTTGAAAGCGGAACAATCTAAAAGGGGCACCACCTCAACCACTACGGAACTTCCCAGCACAACGATCGGGGGCAGATTTTCCGCGTTCGGAAATCTCCGGAAAAGGCCGACGTTCGAACGGAGAAAACCGACAGCATCTTTAACGTCTGGAGAGCAAAACGCGACTGAAGTTGGCGCGCTTGAGACTTCTACGCGAGCCGCCCGACCCACGAGACTATTCGTGAGGAAGTTTACAAGAGGTGGGGCCAACAATAATAATGGTGAGTAGTACCTACCCAGATAAACTGGTTTTTGAATTTTTATTCCGTTCGAAGTCTATGGTCACGTTCAGATCGAAGCTCGCAGCACTTGTCCCCGCGTATTTAACGTGATTTTCCCGCGATTTGTGGACGACGTTATTGTTTTGTCTATGGATATTTAATGGAATGTTTCATGTTTGTTTTGTGCGGCACGAAGCGGATTTTAATCAAGTTGTTTCAGATGACCGGTAAATTCCACGGACGGTTTTTTATTAACTTAATTCACAGGGTTATTAAATATTGACTTATGTTTTTTAAATAAATAAATTGTATATCAACGTGCCGGTTGTATTGTTGAGTAAAATTAAGTTTAGCTGTAATAATGCCATTGATCTCATTAACGCACTTCTTAAAATAAAGCAAAGAGAATATAATTTTTTTTTTTTTTTTTATATATATTTATTTCTTGCTAAAGCAATCCCGATGAGTTTCAAAACTCATTTTAGGACGGGAGGAATTTACAATACATAAGTAGGAGATAGTACATACAATTTTACATTGACAGCAAAATATCAAAAATACAAGTTTCACATACAAACAGAAATAATTTTATAAAGCCAAGTTAAATAGAACAACACACAAGAGAAAACATATAAGGGAACAACAAAATATACAAATATGGATTTACCGATTTTCATTTTTAAATATCCTTAAAAAGTATTCCTTTATACCATCATTTTGAGATTTTTTATTTTTCTGGATGGTTTTGTACATATCTGGAAGCGAATTATAAAGTGTGTAGGCAATGTAGTTTAAAGATTTTATTCCATATTTTGTAGTGTGTGTTTGAGGAATGCGGATTTTATTGTTATTTCGAGTATTGTGGTTGTGGATGTCTTGATTGTAAAGTGGCTTGACGTTAGTGTGAGTTGATTGTTGAGTAATTTGTAGGATGGTGCTGGTGATTTCATACTTAGGAAGGATCGTGATTGGAAGGATACCGGAAACTGAGTAGATGTCCCTGACATGAGTGTCCCATGGAAGTCCAAAAACATTTCTGAGGGCTCGGTTTTGAACCACCTGCAGATCAGCAATCAATTTCTTCGAGGCAAAGCCCCAGATACAGCAGAGATAGGAAATGTGTGAATGTACCATGGCGTAATATACTGCAGTTAGTAACGGAATGGGTAGTAATCCTTGAAGTCTATATAGCACACCAGTTATGGGGGTAATGTTTCCTGAAGCATAATAAACCTCCAAAAGGTGATCTCTGGCTTCGTGAAACTTGCACAGCTATAAAAGAAGAAAAAAATGTTCCAAAAGATAATGAGTAGATACTAAAACATGAAACTGTAACCGATATGCACTAACTACTGGAAGTTCATATATGAAACTAAAACTTTTCGCAATTAAAAAAACTTAATAGTGATCGCTGTGTCACGACAAATTGATTAATAAAGGTAATTATGAACGTGGATGACTTTCCACAGGGAATGATAAATGATGGTTGCACTTTCTAAAAGTTGGAAGGAAGGAAAATGTTTACTCTTTGCTGTCACTCGCAACATTGAAATGTTTACTTACCTCAATACTTGAGAAATATAAAAAATTATGACATGTTAGTCCGATATGATGACTCTTTAACCATTTTGAATATAAGTCATTATTTTTCTTTTTCAAGTACATAGTGGTTATGACATATTATAGATGAATAGTGATACTACTAAATAATACAATTAACATAAAGTTAACTGATTTAGATTCATGATTGAGCGGTACCATATTCCCTGTGCTTACAGACTCTTAGATCAATAGTTAACTTTTCTTGCCGGTGCTGTCAACTGAGTAACCATGTATATAATTATTTATATTTCTCTGTAAATATACTAAACACGCTGTTATTTTAGGTATACCTCCGCAATGCATTTATGTATCTGATAAAATAATTACAATGTATAACTATTCATCAAATGCAACAGTTTTGTCGAATATTCGGGAAAAAATAGTCAATATATACGTACGTCAGCGTAGGTTGCTAACATGCCGAGTGGCAAGATTCTGAGTAAGAAGGGTGCGGGATTTCGCTCACCGTGCCACGATGCGCGGTTGTCAGTAATAGCCGGCGGTCTGCATCCTTTACGACCGCACGTCAGCATAGCGGCATGTTTACGGGGAGGATTTTTTTAAAAATAGATAGGATACGAATGGTGAAGTCGCGAATCGTAGGGAGGGGGAGAGTCATTTCGTCGAATTTTGATAGATATTATTTAATATCTTAAAAAACAGTAACGGGATATTTTTTTCAAATGCAGTCCAATTACCGAAGAGTTTTTCTTGGATTTCCTTAATTATAGTGTAACTAGTATAGTAGTAGCATGTGATGTGAAAGGCAACTTAGATATCACATAAAATTCTCTTTTTGAGCAAGTGTATTAACCGCCTTTATAACGGTGTTAAGTGTTAAGAAAATCAAATACGTTTGGACATGTGAAGAGTCTGAAGAACAGAATAGTATGTATGCGAATAAAGCAAGGAGTGCGTTCCAAAACTGAGTTGTCTGGCTTTCCATCCTCTCTTCCTACCCCTGCAATAGATACATTATATTACCACAAACAATTTCAGACACCTTCTAATATACGACTTTCATCGTTTAAATTATTTTACTTTCATTATGTAATTAAATTGCAATTAGCTATTACAATCATAAAATTGATTACTCTTTTCCTAACAAACTCTCTAATAACAAATTACAAGCAGTATTGACATAGACCCCTGGGGTAATAACCAATGCAAACTTATATATTGCGTGTATCTTGATTGACATGGCATAAACTTATTTACAAAATATCATACAAATAAGTCTTCAAAGCTGATAGAGAAAATTCCCAATGCCTCACGAACGCATGAAACGTCTAATATTATTAATTATTATTGACTATTATTTAATTAACCTTCTGGCCGACCTTTCTAATACCAACGCATTATGCTGGAACTTAATCATTGTGCTCATACGTAAGATAATTTCAAAGGTAGATACCGTGAGAATGAGTGGCGGAAGTGTCCTGAAAAGTTTATCGTATTATCTTTTTTTTCTTCTTGGGAGATTGTATCTACGTTTTGTCATTTATTTAATCGTATGTCACAACGTTTCAATGGGAAATTTTAGAAATATTATGATATAATTACTATGTAATATATAAATAAATAATACGATCTTTCACATAGAGAGGTATCACACTTCAAGGTGTGGACATTGCAAAGAAAAATTCAACAAATAATCACGAGACTACTATTGAAAAGCCTTTATTTATGATGAAACTAAAAAAATTCGCTATCTGTTTGAAAGAAGTATTTTGCATCGGTCTTTCTGCCTGAAATTAGTAGATCAACACACCTATTTCAAACTCGCAACGTAATTTCTGTCATGACCTACGAAAATATAAAAAAAATACATATATAATAAAAATAAAAATATATATATATATAAATACCGACGACATATTGTTTGTTCCACATTTTCAGTTGATCAGTATTGGAAAAATAGTGTTGACACTCGGGTGGAGCCGGGTAAATAAGCAATAGTCATATTTTATTCCAACAACTCGAAAATCAAATCAAAAAAATATGTTTTAGTATCCCTTCGTTTTCTTGAACTACCAAAATATTTAGTTAAAGGGGGGATTTTTAAAAACCCCATATTCCTTTTCAACTTTTATTGGAATAACTTATTGAAGGTAAAAAATATATGGAAATTAATTGAAGATGATATTAATACTTCTTAAATTGAAGTATGGTATCAATAAAAATGAAGAAAAGCAATAGGGTGGCATTAACTCAGTGGATAAGAGCTCTGGTCCTGAATAAACCGAGAGGTCCTGGGTTCCAGTCTCAGATGTGACTGTTATCTTTTTTTGTTTTCTTTTTGAGATTTGTTCATATTCTGCAGAATGATTTTAAGAAATCTTTAGTTTCGATACATTTTGTTTACGTAGTAACAAATTATATGTTTAAAAAGATAAGTCGTAATTTTTTTCTTACTCCCCACTAGGGGCTCAAGTGCTAAGGAAGGCTAAGTTTTACTTAAAAACTGATTGTTTTAAGCTCCTACGACGTTTTTTTTCAAAAATTTTGTATAATTCCCATTCTTTGATTTTGAAGCCCGGTTTTAATTTTTTTTTTTTGTAATCATTTGTATTTTATGTTTTTTTTTTGATGGGGAATGTGAATTATAGAACTAAGTGGAGAGGTATTTACAATTTCTTGTCCAAAAGCAGTTTTAAATTTGAGTATATTCATAATCTCATTCGGGTTAGTTCTTGTATTGTGAAAATTTCAGTTTTTTTTTTGATTTTGTTTACAAATGACTCGAAAATTTCTTTGGTTGGCGTTCTTGTGAGATATTTTGGGATGGTCTTTATGCGTTTTAGATAATTGTTTAATGAAATTTGATCTGGTAGATCCCCATCCTAGTATAGGAAGTGGCATAGTCCATAGTAAACTAGAATGAGAAAACAATGTTTTCAGACTTTTATTGAATCTACAATATCAGCATAGTTGTGAAAAATTGCAAACTGAAGAATGTTAAAGACGATCCAATTAACAAATGCCTAATCATCTATCGATTTGAAGTATTGGACAAAAGCTTCCGCTTTAAAATAATTAGTATTAGATGGCACCAGATAAAAAAATAATTATCTTTTATGTTTTAAATTTCGTGATATCTAACAATTCAAAGAAATTTTTACACATTCACTTTGTTTTGCAACCCATAATCACGCAATGAATAATTCATTTCAATGTGCAGTTGAGTTTTTCAGGCCATCCGTTGCAAAATAATCTCTCACGTTGTTGGGACGATTGCTTGCGCAGCATGCGGACACGGATGTCGTGGGAATACGTTCTCTGGGTACATTGAGCGCAAGGTACATTATTCCGTGACACAACTGGTGGTTCCCACGACTTTTATAGCGTGTATCAAAACAGTGTGACCCAAAAAAGGCTTACCTAACAAATACGTTTTTTTTGTCCAATTTATAATTTTACATTGTGCTTGAAGAATTTTCTATCAGTCACATTATACGGTAATTATAGACATTTATAAGAGTGATTTTTCTGTGATTAAGGTAAATGCGTAAAATCTCTCATAAGTTCTTCTTATCTTAAACCCAAATCAAAAACGTAAAGAGTTAAATAACGCTTTTAATACATTTTACATTACATTGTAATATTACATTGTAATACATATTCGTAGTGGGATTAAACATCAATTATGCTGATAAGATTATTTTTTTTCAAAATCGGTACCATGCAAACTATTCAAAAAGCTTTATTATTTTGTAGCATTATTCACGTCATGTGAACATGAATAAATATGTCGAAATAAAAACAGTATCCACATAAAAAAAAACTTAGAAATAAGATAACTACATTTAAACAATTTATAAAAACAAATACAGATACAAAAAAAAACACACACATATCTGATTAAAGCACCCAATTTAATAGTCACATGCATAATAAAAGACGACCTTCGTAGAACAGTCATAAGCTCCTTGACTCTGGAATGAGAGGTAACGGGTTTGAAACTGGACGACGACGGGAAATGGAATTTTATTAACTTGCTTGTCATCTTTAAATTTCTTATTAATTTTAATAATAAACAGTAGGTATATTTGGACATCATCTCAAATCCGAATACACCCTCAGTAACGCTTTGGTAAGCAATCACAATTTACTATAGAGCTTAGATCTAAATGGCTTTGACATTATTTAGTAAATCGTAATTACCACTCTTTCCACCCAGGTGATACGCTTTTGTAGGGTATCACATAAAGAAATTGTAAGTTTTGGAGTATCCACAACAATGTTGTTGAATACTAATATGTTTTCGTGTTTAATTTTTTTTATATGGCCTTGTACATCACGATGCGTTCAAATACTTCACAAAAATACTTGTTTCACTTGTGATACCATTCTAAGGTCTAGAATATTCAGAACGCATTTCGAAATCCTTGAAAACAACATCATCCTAACATTCTCCAGTAATGTAGCTGTGTAATTATCATATTTTATACGGAAATACATCATTCATATTGTTTCAAAGGTTTGCTTGGTTCAACGCATCTCTATTAGCTGCGGAATATTGAATCAGGGCCGAAATGCGATAATTATTTGCCCTGCTTAGAACAAATGCTTTAAAAAAATATCAAATTTCTTCGGTTACATCACTTGAGATCGACAAAACATTTTACGAGTCATTTTTCTTCATTTTTTCCGAAAGACTAGTATTTTTACATCGATAAAGCACCGTAAGGGAACTTTATTTTAGATGTATTGCTTTGGGACAACATCAAGTGTTGTCTCTCAAAAAAAATATAAAAATTGCAGATTTGTCCATAGTGGTAGGTAAATAGTGGAGTGTAAATGGAATCAAATTCATTGCCACAATGATGGAAGGTTAGTCGATTCCACTATTGTGACAAATCAATTGATTCCATCACCGTCCAAAATCGATGGATTCCGCAATTATAACCAGAAAATTGATTCTACCATTGTAGTAAATTGATTAATTCCATAATTGCTGATAAAAAAAGTCTGGTTCTGAACTAATATTTCAAACAAATATTTATGTTTATCACTTTGTGGCTTGACATTATAATTTAAATGAAAAATGTTTTTGTTTTAAGTCACATTATTTCATTTTTATATATATATATTTGTGCATTCGACCGGTTTCGGTTGAACTCAACCTTCTTCAGTTTATATGTGTACATTCCTGAAGGAGGTTGAGACCAACCGAAACCGGTCGAACGCAGAAATATACATAAATAAATTAATGCGACTTAAAACAAAAACATTTTCATCTAAATATTTATGTATTTTTTTAATCCACCGCTATTATAATACTTTCACTCAAATTTTGCAGACAAATTGTAAATACATAGTTAAAATTTCCAAATTAGCTAATTAGATAAATAATAATTGGGGTAACTTAGTTACCCCACACGTTATAGGGTGTTTTGTTTGCCATTTAGTCCCTAGACGGTTAAAATGATCATTTTCAACATTTCGTTAGCGTAACCGCAGTCATCATCAGAAATTAACAAACACGGTGTTAATAAGCCGCATCTCAAAAAAATATACTTTTAAATAGCAAAAAAAAATCTGTTTCGTAAGCAGAAGAAACTATTATATTGTGAGTATTCTGAATTTCAAAAATAAGTTATTTATTATGTTTTTCTTTGCTTGCTGTAAATCGGTAGGTATCTAGTTTTAATGAACTAAAGTTAATAAATTTTAAATTTTTTCTCAAAAAAATATAATTTTAAATAGCAAAAAAATATCTGTTTCGTAAGCAGTAGGAACTATTATATTGTGAGTATTCTGAATTCCAAAAATAAGTTATTTATTATGTTTTTCTTTGCTTGCTTTAAATCGGTAGGTATCTAGTTTTAATGAACTAAAGTTAATAAATTTTGACCCAGCCCTGATATTTCCGAGGCCTAAGACATTCGTACATTAGTGGCCACAAAGAAGCGATTCATCCGTAAAGTATTTTCTTAATAACTTGTTACTTTGTTACCATATTATTATCTTGTATGGATCGTGCTCCAAATATCTTCTCATCCAAGAAAATACGGTGTAGTACTACATTCAGTACAGTGACCATCACTAATGGCTTTCTTGTGGTAGTAACACGCTATGTGACATACTCGTAGCAGTTAGTAGCTTAACAAATTACTCGGTATTTTTCGTGCTTTGGGTAAATGTATTGACATTGTAAGATATTGTGTGCCCACTGGAGTATGATGAAATTTTAGCATAATTTGACATTACATCGGGACGGAATTGTGAAATTTTGTAAGCGATCGAATATTTCATTCAAATAAAAGCAAATTAATATGTTTGTTAAAAAAATATTAAAAATTATTTAGTTCAAACTACCAATTAATAAATAAATTTCAACATGTTTCGAAAACAATGATTCCCTTATCAGGATACAAATTACACTGGGGAGAAAAAAAAATGATCGCATAAGCATAGACAATAATATTTTTGGAATTTTAATTTCTTCAAAAGATTGGTATTCACTTTGTGGCGCCATTATTAATAAATGAATTAAAAATTACTTTGTAATCACCACTTTATTAATATATACATATCAACATGTTTCGAAAGCGATGCTTTCCTTTCTACCTACTTTTGTTTATGTTTATCATTTGTCTATACTTGACATTATTATTTTTTAGTATTCTGTATATTCCTGATGAGAAAAGCATCGCCTTCGAAACAAGTTGATATGCATATATTAATAAAGTGGAGATTACAAAGGAATAATTCAATAATTTATTTTTTGTAATTATTTAGTAATTGGGGGAATTTATGATATTACACTATTTTTGTATCTTTCGCAGAAATTATGAAATGTTGATATGTTAGAAATAAGATGAAAATATATTTTAGGAATATTTTGAACGGATGAAATTATGAGATGACGTTTTGTAATTATTTACAATGATATTTTGTCAGTATTTAACCATTTAAGTCAAGTGTCAAAATATGATGTAAAGTGAGGCCTGGTGTTCTCTGTTTCTAAAACATATGTCTAGAACGGGTATTATGAGGACCGTCATTTGGTTCCCAATACGGAACAATTAGAATCGGCAGGTTGATAGGTTGAAATTATTACATAATAGTTGTGAATTTATTTAAAACTTTCGCAATTCCAGAAGTACAAAATTGATGAAAAGAATGCCCCGATGACAATACAATCTGCACTTGCATGTATCAATGTGCACAGTTGATTGCACACCAAAGGAGATGAAAGTAAATAATTATCTTCGGCGGAGATTCCTCCTTTGTGAGAGTACGTTCTGCTTTTACTTTCTTAAATGTAAAGAATAAAATCATTTCCTGATTGTACACCAACCCACGCACACATATACTACCATGACACGAAGAGTGGCCACCTGTGGAGGTACCTACTTCTCCCATCTCCGAAGATGATGCGATCGCCACGTTTTTTTATATGATTTTCACCAATGAGCCCCTTGCCTACATTTTTAATTGGCTTGGAAGAAACCTTTTTCTCAGATTTTTCTACTGAGGAAATGAAATAAAAAAGTTTTTTTTTTAATAATAAACAAGCAAATCCGTATTTTTATCGCGTGAAGTCACTACTCGTATATGAAAATGATCTGATTTATTATGTTCTTAATTTATTTTTATAAAACTCCACGCAGCATATATTTGTAAAATAGCCACACTGAGTCGTCCTTTGAGATTTAGCGTCCGACATTTCAAACTTTAATGGACGATTCTATCTTGCCTAACTCCAATATATATTTTTTTAAATTTATTTCCTGATCACAGTGATAATTTTTTATGTCAGTTGTCAGATGCAAACTGTCAAAGACGTAAATAACGGAACGATTTTTTTTTAAAACATAGGTTTAACAACTTATTAAAGTGATCATCTATGTTTAAAAAAAAACTCATATTGTTTTTTTAAGTCTGTTGACATCTATTGCATCTGACAGCTGAATTTGTATGTCTGTTCAAACGTCATGAAAAAACGCTTTTCTGGTTCATCAAAAGAGATTCAAATTCGAATTAATTTAAGCAATTGTGAAAAGAGATTAAAAAGCTTTTAAAAATACGGAATGCCATAGAAATGCTTATTAAAACAAAAACAAAAAGTAAACAAACATCATTATTATTGTACCATTGACTAACCTCATTTGTTGCAACTCATCTAGTTCAACATTCCTTGCCGTAGACTCAGAAAAAATTAATTGCTCTTCCTCAATCAACACTACTAATTATGGATAACATTCACCACTGTCCAGAATGTCGAGACTTGTTAAAGGGCGTTGAAATTTTTGGTACCAATCTAAATGATTTTTGTCAAAATTTACGAAATTAGAACTCATTTAAAATGTCTAAAATCATGGACCCTACCAAGACCTTGTTCAGGCTTTGATTTCAATGTTCTGTTAAATGTATATTTTTGACATTGCTTCATTCATGTAATATGTATGTGCTGTTCTTTTTCTGTAGCTCTTGTTTATCTCATTTCGTGTCATGTATTTTGTGTAATTGGACAATAAAAAAATAAAAATAGTAAAATTATGCAAGTGGCTCATACCTTGCGTAATAACTACCAATACTGACTCTTATAGAAACGGTGTCAGCGCGGGGTGTCGGTTCGTTTATATCACTTTTCCGCAATATTTACATGCTACAGTCGTGATGAAATGCAAATGTATTGACCAAGAGGCGTGAAGACGTGTCCGTGATCGTGATTCTTATAATTGGATGAGCAATTTGAAGCACACGAAACTGTTTCTTATAAAAAACGGTTTGAATTACAATAATTATTTTTATTTTAAAAAATCCATCCATTTACGATTTCGTTTTATTTCATTACAATAATTCAAGCATTTATGCGAACAAAGCACACGAGCCTCTTTGCCTGAGGCCAGTGGAATTATAGCCTAATTAGGGGTTTATTTTATTTTATTTACATTGACTCCACACTATGTCATCTTTGGAGATTCTGTGTGGAAGGTAATTTTAAGGAAAGGAAGGAAAGAAAGTTCTGGGAAGGATGAATGGTTTGAAACAATTTGGGAGTCAGTGCATTTTGACGGCCTCCGTGGTTGAGTGGTTAGGATCCTTGACAATGAATCTGGAGGTGGCGGGTTCAAATCCCAACGTGTGTAAGTAAATTTTAATTGATTAATGTGTTATTTCACAACTTATTTATTTTTACATAATACATAGTATATTTGCGGCACGTTCCAGAATGGTAGATGCTTTTAGTATTGCCCTGATAAAAGACCACCATTCAAAATCGAAAAGTTACTTGAAATGGCTTTAACCGTGTTTGGTGACCAGATCTGAATAGCCAGGATAACCCTACCCTTTTTCCCATCTACTTCCTTTCCTTATTACCTTCAGCCTCACAACATTCCCCCATTTGGGGATGCCATGATCTTACTGGATCCAGACGGTAAAGAGCAGCTGGGACTCTTGTGCGGTACTATAGAGTGACGGACGTATTAATCCATCCCATACACTGCGGTGCAAGGCGATTGGTCGAGAGTTTCCGGCTGGAGAGGTCAAGGGGTCTCCCTCAGCTGGCCTCTCCCGATTCGGCCCACCAAGCAGCTGATGGGCAGACGCATCCAAACATGACAAATTCCACCACATGAACCCGGGCACTTTTGCTAAGTCACCAAGTGTAGCAAACCACTTGGCGTGAGCTATGGCAGAAGTCTTAATTATCCAGTGAATGGTTCCCGTCATACCCGCCTCCCAATTTTAGAAAATGGGAATGTTTTGTGAATAGGAAGGAAATTCGTGAAGGAAACAAGAGGGAAAAGAAGATCTTGTTATTAAACTTAGATTTAGACCACTTAAAGCAATGTTTTTTTTTATTACCTCTGCATACATTGAAATGAAACGAACAAATATGTTTTCCAAAACGTATTCACATTTTGCCGAGTTTTGAACCTGCAGCCTCCGGGTCCAGAGCCAAGCTCTTTCCGGTCTGCCACGGAGGACATCAATGGCTTATGATAACTAAAAAGTAGTAATGGTAGTAGTATTAACTCGGAGATAAATTTCAAAAATAATTATCGGTTTTACCCAAAAGTCCTTATTGTTTTGGCCAAACTCACACATGGAAGCACCTAAATCAAATTCTCTCTTTATGTCACTTACGGGCATTCTTCCAAACTTTTCGAATGATCAAGCTGAGGCACCGATCAACCAAGTGTTTTGTTGAGCAACGATCTGTTTGCCGGTTTCCAAGCATTTTTTTATCGTTTAACATCCTAAATTATCTATGTAGGTGCCCGCCCACTTTTATAGACAATAAAATGACATCAAATGCCGTGAAAGTACATTATTCGTTTCGTAAATTTGACATTTGACTTTTCTCCTCAACGAAAAACAAGATAAAACGTAGCTGACAATGAATAAAATAAGTTAGATTCTTTTCAATTTTATTTAACATATAAAAACATATATTTGACACTCGTAAACGGAAATAAATCTTTGTCATTCGATATTTGAATCGCGTAAAATAGATCGCGAACCAATAATAACATTTGACATTCCGGTGACATTTTTACACCCCGATGACACTTTTTATAACTAGTCCTCTATTGAGCGGAACTTAATCCACAAAAATCGATATCCTAAATTGATCTTAAATTTGATCGAGAATTTTGTAAGAGCGTATTTGTGTATTAAAAGTGTTGAGGCAAAATTCCTACTCAACAGTTGCTCAGTTGGGAAGAACGGCCGTTAGAATAATTTAAAAAATACCCAATATTAGCAAAAATTAATCAATTTAAATACGTCTTCATTAAAGTCAAGGTTTACACATAAAAACATCAACTGAACCGATTAAACAAACCGCTAGTACGTACAAAAACACAGTTTCTCATAATAAAAAGCGCGCTCGCGGAAAATGTTAAGATTGCATATTCACGTGCCCGACCTTGTTCTTGTGAACATAGTAGTAACTGAAGCGTGCAATTATTTTAATTTACGTATTGAAATCTCAACGTAATATTCAGTAGTACTATACCTACAATAACAAATCCTCCAGTAACAAGAATGACGGAATCCGGTCGGAATATTTTCCTTTGTAATAATTTTGAAACTGAACAGGTATCCAAGTTATTGTTTCGCAAAATGCAGCAAAAATAATAATGATATTTTACCTGAGGTGTTGCTCGACCTTTGTTACCATTGCAACTTAAGTGTTGTAGTATTGCAGTAATTTCGTTATGATGACGAAAAGTGGCGATTCAAACGACGGACACGGGATTAGGTAACTCGAGTAATGTCGAAAATGTATTATTATCAAAATAAAAGATACTACAGCAGGTAGTATTAAAAACAAATAAATACCCGCATATACACGTTCTTCACTAGTTATTCCGGGCTGCAGTATGCATGATGAGCAGTGGCTTTATGTAAGCTAACCTCTGATAGGAAAGGCCACCAAAAGAATTAAATACAACTACAAAAACATGTATTTTTCATATTCGGTTCCTTTGAGACCTTTGGTACACTTACACTAGTAATTTTTCTGTGAATTTTGATTTTTTGTGTGAGGAACAGGAAATAGTCATATGGCGTAATATTTGTTTACTTGTGTTGCGTTTTTTCAAATTACCCTTCAGCACCGAAAAATACACACTTTGTAGTCTGCTAACGTAAGAAGTTACATGAATGATTTATGGGTAAATTCAATACAGGTAGTTAGGAAAATGTATACGGTTTCAAAAGACAAACATCCTAAGACTGTAATATTTTAATATCTATATGAAATATGTACTTGAATTTTAAGTAAAACGTTCGAAATTGCCTTCGCTATTTTTCAAACAAAACCTATTTAAAGACATTTTGGTATTTATTTCATAGGATTTAAAAAGTTATAGTATGAGGATTTTTGTTTTTTTTAAAACTTTACACATTTTCCTAGCTATACGTATTGAATTTACAGAAATTAATTGTAGTATTGCTGGAGTTAGCAACCCACAGAGAGATGATAAGGGCCATTTTTAAGAACTGGCCCTTAGGGGTGTTATTTATCATTCTTATCATCTTTTCATATCGGGGTAATAATGTAAAATCATTTCAACAATTTTCACTTGAAGCTTCAACTCCAGCTTCATACGGTGCGAGTTCCTAGGAACGGAAAATTCAAAAATATTTCTTCGTGTTATCCAATTTTATGAGTTAACCGATTTCATCTTAAACGGTTTCCACTGTATATTCACTTTATACGGTGCCGACAACTAGGACCTTTACATTATTTATGTGCAAGTTGCAATGGCGACCTCCATATTCGAACTTGCAACCACTTCGCAATAATAACCCGAGTATAGTGACCGATAAACAACTGGTTACCAACATAACAACATTAATAACATTCATAATATTTGGACGCAATACTGCTCCAATTATAGCTTCCATTCCGGCGTTTATAATGGCGGGTAGCTATCGGAATTACAGACACCGATTTCGATTTGATTGGAATATTTTCAATGTAATATAGAAATATATTAATAAACTACGCAAATTATTCGTAACCCGAAAATGTTTCTCTTCTTTTCGATAAAAAAATATCTAAAAAACTTTTTATAAATATATCTTTGACATTAAAATGACATTCATATATTTTTTTTATAAAAAATGCATAAAAATAAATTAGAAATTAAAAATTGTTGAAGAATAGCGAAGATATAATTAATTGTCATAAAAATCTCTCTTACAGTCCTATTTTGAATATATTCTCTTTCTTTGCATGAAGTGTTGAATAATATAAACGATTTTTATTTAAGAATTAAGAAAACTAACTGCAATCGGAAATGAATGAAAAAACCGCATTCCATTCAACTCAGTTGCAATATCAACTGAGGAATCTCAATAAAACATCAGGAGATTATTGATCGCGTGAATGAGGATTATTACTCGTTATTTGCCTCTGTAGAAATAACACTTATGTATGTAATTTGTAATTATTATTCTAAAAGTTAGTAGATAGAGTGAAGGCACGATATAAAATCCTCACCCATACTATTATGAAATTGAATCACATGTCTTCTAAAATCCGTAAGTCCATTTTGGCAACTTTATAGGAGAAACAAAAACTGCCATGAACAGTTTAAGGCGGGTCTACTGCGAATGTTTTTTTTAAACATTACACAATAAACAATGCACAAAAATATTTGTTTTCATACACATTCTACTGCTAAAATGTTTTGTTTTGGTTAAAAACAAAACATTTTGTAAAGGGCGTTTTTCTTAGAGGTGTACAAATTCAAAATGAAAATCAAAACACAAAAATAATGTTAATGTCCATGATATTGGCTTTATTAGCTTTATTTAATAGATAATATTATATTTTTTTAATAGATAATTTTATGCCAACTGTCAAATTGACAGTCTGTAGAAACAATGTTGCCAGTTTAAAAACCAAACCTCTAAAAAACCACCCTATATAATCGTCAAGATGAGTTCTTGAATAATATTTCGAGATACTACATATTTTCACAGATTGGAGAAAAATGTCATTGTTTTATTTATTGTTTGAAATAAATCGGATATTCATCCGAGACACTGTCTAGTTTACAATTGTGTTTGTGAAGAACTTTGTAATCATCATAACGATAGCTGCCAATAATATGAGATTAAAAATGGATAACAATATTGACTAATCTTGAATTTGAGATATGATATCGATGAAGATGACATAAATTGAACTGGCCTCATTAGTTAAGTTGGTAAAGCGGTTGCCCCGAATAGGCAGCGGTCCCGGTTTCGTGTCCTAGATGCGACTGAAATATTTTTATTTTCTGTTGTTTTTTCCGGTTTCTTCAATTATTAAATATTACAATGAGGTTTTTAAATTTCAATAAAAATAATTAATAATTAAAAATTGAATGCTTTTGTTGTTGTTTGTTTTACATTATGAAACACAGGCCAATAAAGAAATTGATTTTTCGCGATTTTAGAGGCATTTTTAACAATTATTTGGGGGCTAACAGTAATTTTAAAAAAGTTTTACGCCATCTGCTTTGAAAATATAATGAATATATAAAATACAAAAAAAAAATCAGAAATATATTAAAATAAGCATTATGGTGAACTTTAAATTAAATTATAAACGACCAATTTACGTTGGAACACAAATTTGCCGTACATAATTTAAAATATCGACCCGAAAAAACCTTTTTTTTTATGTTTTGTTTTTATATTTTTATTTACGTAATCATATTTACATATCAAATACGATATATTTTTTAAAAAAAGTACGATAAACCCGCAAATAATTTTCTAAACTGCCTCTAAAATTATGAAAATAGTTTTTTTTTATGGCATGTATTTCAAAATTTAAAACAAAAATTAAAAAAATACTTTTCATACGTACTAGATATTTACTTAACCATTAATTTTTAAAAAATGTATCATTCAGTTTGGATGGGTATTTTGGCTTCCAATCCAAAATCAAGTTATGTATGAAACAGGTAGGGGAGCTGTTTCTCTTAAGAACTGTGCCTCCCAATTATCATACAGATATGAGGTTCTCGTAGAAATATGCATTTTTATTGCTAAAAGTTGACATCCAAATATTATTTTGCAAGAAAATGGAATTAATCTGATCAGATCAAAGATCACGTTACTAAGTATTAAAATTGTTAACTTTCTTAAAATGTACATAAGTATTAATGGTAACTGTTACTTATTTCATCATAACAAGCGGTTGATATATCATATTATACCGGAGAAAATTGCTATCTCCCCGTGGAATTGCTACCTGCTTTATACGAAAAAATATCTGTGACATAAACACACGTGTTTTTAAATTGGAGAAATTGAATAGGTACAGGTTATTGGATAATGTAAACGAGTTTAGAATTTTATGTTATGTGATATTTATGGTGATTTCTTCCTGTCAGCTAGCAGCATATCAGACTGTCGGTCTAGAAATTATTCTTCAGGTTTCATAAAGCGAACCAATCTGATTTATTAATGGTACAGATATGGTGATCGCCAGATAGAAAAGATTTAATATTTTAACACATTTACTTTGTGTAAATGGGAGAAAAGATTAATTAATTCGATTAAGATCGATTAATTAAAACTAACGAAATTAATAAGATTAATATATATCTTGGTAGTAAAATAGTTCACAAATTTGTCTTTGAGTCCGAAGTTTGTGAGTTCAATCTCCGTTACAGCACAAATAACATACTAATATTAATTTTAAGTAGGTACTATAAAGTAGAAATTTGTTTCTGACGGTCTTCGTGGTTGAGTGGTTACGATCCTTGGCTACGAAGCCGGAGGTCGCGGGTTCAAATCCCGGCGTGCACATGTAAAATTTATTTTATTAAATTGTGTTATTTCACAATTTATTCACTTAAAATAATATTTAGTATGTTTGCGGTACGTTCCAGAGTGGAAGATACTCTCAGTATCGCCCTGATAAAAGACCACCATTCAGAATCGAAACGTTGCTTGAAATGGCTTTAGCCGTATTTGGTTACCAGATCTGAATAACCGGGTACTTCCCCACCTTCTTTCTTCCCCACCTCCTTCTCGTCCTCAATTCCTTCAGCCTCATAATATACCCCAACTGGGGATGCCATAGTCTGACTGGCTCCAGACGGTTGGGAGCAGTTGGGACTCTTTTGTGATTTCAATTTTTTTTTAATATTTAAAAAGGCAAAAATTCTAGGACGAGCTCTGGCATGATGAAATTTGCATAGCTTTCTATCTAAAAACAATTGTATTACTGCTATTTTCAGCTCGCAACTTACTTCCATTAAGAATTAAAACAGTAAAAAATAAAACTAGATTTGATGCCGTATTTTTGATTCCATATTTATCAATTTTCTAAAAGAAAAGCAAGATTTTCTAAAAGAGTAATTACAAGTGATAGACAAAAAAAACAGTGATAGAGAATTGCGAAAAATTGGTTTCTACATAAATACTATGGATGAAGAATGCCGTTTTAATATACTTAATAAGAAACACTCTTAACAATAAAATAATTAGGAATAAAACTTTAATTGGACAATCTCAATACATTGATATGAATTGACTTTAAAGCCTTAAACGACGGTTAATTTTCTCATTGCACGCCCTCTCGTGGCGAAATAACGAGGCAACCGAAAACAAGTCTCGGGCTTTTAAAGCAGGCATTAAAATTCGCCGGCGATTAAGTTGATTCTGCAACCAGCCAGATAGGCAGGTACTTGTACAGGTATATATGTACAGCCAGGTGATGTAATGTCCCCAGTCCCCTTTCTTACATTAGTAATTTTTGCATTGCCCGCGGTGGAATGTTATGTCACCTGTCATTGCACAGCAGGGGTGTACCGAAGTTTAATTTTCGCCATTATAAAGAACCAAAAGGGGCATTTTTTTAGCAGAAAAGTACAATAGTTTCAGATATTCAAGGTTATGAGAGCTTTTATGAAAAATATATTGAAATTATTTTCATCATAAAACCTGAACATGAATGGGATGCTGTGTGGAGGGTCTTTTTAAGGATATGAAAGAGTGAACCTGGGTCTCGAATAGACCCATTTTGTAGGAGGGAGGAAACACAGAAGCCGGCAGATCATTCCACACTCTAGCTTTTTAAACAAGAACGAATCGTAGAAGGGACCCGTTCTCATGTGACAAATTTCTACCGTGTACAAATTTTGGGCGCGCCTTTGGCATATTTACCGACTATACACCGGTACCGAAGATATCAATGACGTATCTTCCATTGAAATACCGGTAGAACAAAGACAGCTTTCCCACCTGACGACTGTGCTCCAAAGATTTCAATTCGTTTTTTAAGATAGGCGAATATGTCAAACGAACCGCCCTTTCTGCAAAAGAGTCAAGGGTTTTTTTTAGATATTTCGGGGCTCCCGTCCAGAGATGGCCGCCAAATTCTACAGTGGAGCGTACTTATTTATAATGTACATACTTATATTTCACCATTTTCAAGAGAAACGGGTTTTAAATTGATAGTTTTAAAGCCTAAAAAAGAATCGCATCTGTCAGCGTTCAATGACTAGTTGGAACCTGAAACCAACATGAATTCAAAAATAAGGAACTCCAATCCAATTCTTTATTTTTTTTTATTCAATAATGATGTTCAAACTTAAATACCAGTATATTTAAATTTTTTTCTAAAGTTACTTTTCATGGTTAAAATAATTTTCAATTTATTAAAGACCGCAAAACGCTCCAAATCTATGGCCGATCGGTTTTGATCAGTTTTGAGGTTAGAATATCAAATGTTAAAACAGGGATGATCTTTACCGTACATAATTGTATATTCTATTCATGGTAAACCATAACTCAACATAAGTAATAAAATTTTGTACCCTTTTAGAAACTTTAACTCAAATTAGACCGGTCAGTGGCTGAGTTGGCATCGCGTTTCGATCTCACGCTAAGGCTAAGTCCTTCATTTACGACACAAGCAACATCTTCCGCTTACTGTGATGGTAGTAGGAGATTTTCAAATATTATCGGGTTATTCGTAAACAGGGAATATTTGTCTTTCTTTAAAAAATATAAAATATTCCATACTTTTATCAGATCCTAAAAATTCTTTCAGTAAGAGCAATTCTGTGGTACAAAATTATATTTCAGCACATTAATAACCCTATATTTAATACAAATAGACTAGAGCACACTTACAATACTCGTCTCAATTTTAATGAAGGATTAAAGGTTTCTAAGCATACAAACAAACATGGACAAAGAACGATAAATTACACGATTCCTAGCTGTTTAAATATGTTACCTGCTGAAATAAAAATAAAAAATGTATCAAAATAAAACAGTTAATATATTGAAGACTGGGTTAGCTGAAAGAAAATATTTGTATTGGATAATTAGGAAATATTATTTTATGTATGATTTATTGTTAATAAGTAAAAATATTTTTGATTTAAAGATTTTAGTTCGACACTTTTTTTTTTCTTAATTTTATGTAGACCTAAACTGTCAATTTAATTTATGATAAGGTTTTGAATAACAAGCACCCGTTACTCAAATTACTAAAAAGTAGTTTATCGGGACATTCTATTTTTTTTTTTAAATAGAATAATTGGATCAGTTGTCCTGGATGTTCTCTAAAATCACTGGACCAGTTTCGCTGAAAATAGCACAGTTTGTTTTTATTAGTGCCGGGAAGGTTTAGAAAGTAGTTTGAATGAAATCCAATACGTAAAACTGTTGCTATAACGTTTTATTTAGGTTAGCCCATAGATATGACACTCTGCTTAGCTACAGATTGCATATTCAAAAGAAGAAGTTTTTTTTGGGTAGAATATTTTCAAAATGGAAAACACGAGTAGGTACCTACTTAAGAACTTTATTATTTAAATGCATTTTGAAAAAATAAACGTTTGGAATGAAATAAAATTTTCAAATGAATGTTTCTTTGTTTCTCACAGGGCATTACTTTCGCTGTCAAATTAATTATGGCACCCAAACAACAAGAGAGAATTCCAAAATTCATAACTTTATTAAAAATATATATATAATCCCGAGCAAGGCTGGGTACACTTCAGCTAGTTTGAAATAAATATTTCAGACAAAAATAGCAACCATTATATTTTTACTCTGTGAAATGTTATAAAAAATGCACACCACTGTCGGGCATTTCATTTGTATTATACGAATGCGGCATAAATATTAAGTTCACGCAGCTTATAATGCAATTTTAACATGACACGTCCAACACAACGTATGGATACAGACAGTAGGCACATATTTTTATTGTGTACGCTTAGAGTATAGAAAACGCGTGATCAACGGATAAACGGTTGAATGACAAGTAGTGGTCTACATGGCTACATTACTACTTTATTCCACGTGACATTATTATGTAATACATCATTTATTAGGCAGTATCTATAAAATGTTTGTTATTATTTACAGATTTAGAATGGCAATAAGATTAATATCTGTACCACAGAACAAATAATACACAGAGATGCCCTAACACGCAAGGGGAATAAATCAAAATGCCGCCAATTTTAGTAAAACAGCAAATAAGTAAAAAAGGTGCGGCTGGTTTAAAATACCCAATATTTTGTTAGAGTATTTATTTTGACTGTTTTTTAAATGTTTAATAATTTGCTTATCGCAATCAAAATCACGCGAAACAAACGTGAACAGCAGTAAACTAGGCTGGTGATACAATGGGTATCACGTGAATTTTGCCTCCAGCCGTCGAAATTGTACGTTAGGGCAAGTCTATTAATTCTGACGTCAGTGGTAGGTACCATTGAAAAAAGTACTTAAAGTAGGGGGTAATACATACATAGAAATTTGTACAACTTAGAGTAAAACGACAACATCGACAAGCGGAAAATTATTGTGTTTAATTTATCAACTGTTTTTGAAAAATGGTGCAGTAAAACTAACTGTTATTACCATACAATAAATAAGAACTCGAGAAAAGCGATGTGGGCGTGTTTCGTGATCCAAAATTCGGTCTATTCGGGTCTTAATTTCTAATACTAAAAATAATTTCATTATTATCAAATAGAATGGCAATATAAACGTAAGAGAGATAGTGCTGTATTTGCTGTATTTCCATTGGCTCTCTCGGGGCTAGAACCAAGGGGTGGTAAGTCAAAGACAGTTATACTACGGCTATTATAGTGAGCTCAACGAATAATATTTAAATGATATTCATTAGAAAAACGTACATAATGCATATAAATTAGAGATGGTGGAGAAAATTGGTTTAGTGTTAACCATTTTAAATATGGACGTTCTCATATTGGTTATTAAGATAAAAGATTGATCATGTAAAAACTGTCAAAAAATATGACCAAAAAACAAATGAACGCACTTTATTTAAGAGGAACGGCTGCGCGGCCTGTTTCATACAAAACTTACTTTGGATTTGGGGCCAAAATACCCACCCAAATTGAATGATCTTTACGGATTAGAAGTATTTTTTTTTATGTGTTAAATTATGAAATATAGGCCATTAAAGAAATCAATTTTTCATGATTTTAGAGGCAACTTCTGAAATTATTTGCCGGTTAACGGTAGTTTTGTTTAATTTGTCATATTTGCTATGTAAACATGATCATATAAAATAAAAAAATTTACATCTTTAAAAAAACATTTTTTCGGGTCGATGTTTTAAATTATGTACGGCAAATTTGTGTTCCAAACCAAATTAGTCATTTTAAATTTAAATTTAAGTCCATCATAATATTGATTTTAACACTTTTTAATTTTTAATTTTATATTTCTTTACATTTTCATAGTAGAAGGGGTAATTTTTTATCACCATTAACCCCCAAATAATTGTCAAAGTTGTTCTTAAAATCGTGAAATTTTTATTTCTTTAATGGCCTATATTTCATAAATTAAGACAAATAAATAAAATACTTCTAACCTGTATTATAAATTTGCTATACTTTTTGATTTAAAATAAAATCGTTCGGTTTGGGTGAGAATTTTGGACTCAAATCCAAAATTCAGTTTTGTATGAAACAGGCCGAGCAGCCATTCCCCTTAAGAATTGTCTAAATATGCGGTTAACGGTCACGATAACGCTTAGGCCCCAAATCTTTTGATTCCCATCGGTAACTTCGCAAACAATAAAAAAATTATCAACTTTGGCCAACATTGCAGCATTTTCGCAGTGTTTAATTGCATGTTCAATTATACGCGAATTCATATCACGTACACACAAACACACTTATCAGAAAGTCATTATTTTCGTTGAGCGCTTTAGTTCCGCTAATAACCATAGATAATTGGAGCAGTAGGTGACTAGGTAAATACCAATCTACGCAGAAGTCATTACACTCAGAAACCGTGGGAATTTGTTTTCTTCGTAATAATATCGCCTCGTCATATGGGTCAGAACAGTTTCATGTGAAATGTAAGTCATACTTTTGCAAACAGTTGTGAAAAAATGCATGTTATCTGGATTAGAACCGCGATTAAATAATTAAATTTCTTTACGATAACACGACAATTATCCCTTTTTTTATAGCGAGCTTCATCTAAAATTTCCTTACCCCTATAATCATTAGTCTCGACACAACCTGTCACACAATTTATAAATATACACACGAGGTGTGTTCAAAAGAAAAGGTGAATTTTGAATTTTCGCGGGCTGTGTACATCCGATTATCGATTTTTTTATGTTGGCACACATATGTTTCTTCGATACCACCATTCAGAAACGAAACGTTGAATGAAATTGCTTTTGACGTGTCACTTTGAATAGCCAGGTACTTGTCAACCTTCCTCTTCCCCGTCTCCGCCCCTTCCCCACTCACTTCAGTTTCACAATATACCCCGATTGGGGATGCCACAGCCCCACTGGCTCTGGACAGTCGGAAACAGTCGGGACAGTCTTGTGAGGAAATCAGAAAAAAAAATTACTCTCGTGTTTCCGAAACTTCGCTTTTCCTGTTAAGTCTTTTCCTTTTAGCAGCGTAATTAAGGACTGAAAAATCTGTGGGAAATATCGAAATATCTAGTTAAAGTCACGGAAACATGCGTTGAAAGATAAATACTTTTGCCCCGGGCATCTTCCTATCTTGGACGTAGTTTCAGCAGATTTCATCATTCTTTCAATCATTTCACGTTCTTTCCTCTTGGAAATATATAATTTTATCGAAAAATACCAAGCTTTACGCAAATTGAGGAGTGGCCGGGTGACTTCATTGATTACATAGAATAAAAAATGCACACTAGAAACGCACACTAAAAATGCACACTGTAAATTTGACTGGAAGCCTGTGTAGCCAATGACTTAGTATCTTTAGGTTCTAGCTCCGAGAGAGACAATTAAAATACAGCACTCTGTATCTCTTACAGTGCTTGCATTCTATATTGCCATTCGATTTAATCAAAATGAAATGATGATTAAATAATTTTGTTGTATTAGAAATTTAAGACCCGAATGGTGGATCACGAAACACGCCCACAAAGCATTTCTTGTGTTCTTTATTCTATGGTCGATTACCACATCGATATACAACGTCTATACAAAGTAATGGGTTGATTGAGGAAAACCGCAATTAGTGAAAGAATTTGGAGAAGCAATTTTGCGACACGTCGGTCTTTGTCGCGTATGCAACCTGTCGGCATCGGGTCAGTAATTACCTAGCCATAAAAACGTTATGTATTCACATATGCCAGGTGTATAGGAGAGATAATAATAGTGAGAGAAAGCTGCTGTTCTGTCGGATCGGAAAAGATCTATAAGGCATTTGTCATTTCTGCGGCTTACATAATACTTTTAATATTATCACATATTGTAATGTATATGTGAAACTTGTCCGCAATACGCAAGCGGGAAGTATCAAATCACGTTATTTCTTCTTGGATTGGACAAAACCAGCGGTGGATTAATGGAAGATATGCAGGGGCAGACTGGGCAATAAGCTAATGAGGGAGAATGAGATTGGGTCCACATTTTTGGGAGCTTATTATACGTGTTCTAATTAATGATAAATCTTTTGAATCAAGTTCATCTTTATTTTTTTATTTTTTTTTACATGAATACCGCACAAGAGTCTCAACTACTCCCAACCGTCTGGAGCCAGTGAGACTATGGCATCCCCAATTGGGAAATGTTGTGAGGCTGAAGGTATTGTGAAGGGGAAAGAGAAGAGGAAGAGGAAGGTGGGGAAATAGCTGACTTTTCAGATCTGGTCACCAAACACGGCTAAAAGCCATTTCAAGCAACGTTTCAATTCTAAATGGTGGTCTTTCACCAGTGCGATACTGAGAGTATCTTCCACTCTGGAACGTGCGCAAATATACTATATATATATATATTGTTTTTAAATGAATGAATTATGAAACAGCACAAATTAATTAAATAAAATTTACTTGCTCACGCCGGGATTTGAACCCGCGTCCTTCGGATTCGTAGTCGAGAGCCTTACCCCTCGACCACGAAGGCCGTCAATCCCACAAGAATAAAAAACTTAATTTCTAAGATCCACGAACTTTCCCTATCCCCGCCGAAGAATATATATATTTGTTTTTTTTTTGACCACCACACGATTCATCGCCCACAGCACAAACAGGCGTATCTCATATTTAGCAAATTTCCAGAAGAACCCAAAAACTTTTTGCGAATTCTCAAACATTTTATTACGTGTTTGCCTAATGAGGTTTTAATTAACCATCTGTCTTTACCCCAATACTGAAACATGTAATAAATAATAAAATAATATGTATAAGAATCCGCCAAAAAAGAGTGTATTTTGCTTTTCCAGGAAAAAAATATTCGAGGCAACTAAATCGGTACCTACTTAACGATAGCTTACTACCTACTTACCACTTAACGCACGATTCACACGCGGACAGTGACTTAAAATAAATTAACTAAACTATTTAACTGCCTCTTATCACTGTCCTTGCTATTGGCTACGTGTACCTACCTACCATAAGTGATTTTTAAGTTATTTTCCCTTGTCGGGTGATATTTGATATGACCTGATTTTATTTTAGGATCGGATTTGAAATAACTTACCCATTGCGTATCTTTTCAACGTACCCTGAATACCCAGAATATTAAAAAATATATATTTTCAACACGATTGATTGAAGTTGGTAAATTTATTTTCCTAACAATTCTTAAGCCTTCACATTCAGAATTTCTGTTCATAGATATTAAAAACTTCCCCTGAAAACTTGAAGTTTTTATGCACATAAAAAGTATAAGTTCTTCTTAAGATAATATCATAATATAAGACACAAAGTTTCCAATCGGTTGATGAAATTATATCGTATTTTATTAAATACTGGCTGATGTGTACCCGGCCTTGCTCGGGATTTTTTTTAATAAAGATGTGTTATGATAAGTTGCGAATTTTTGTTTGTTATTAGGGTGCCATAATTGATTTGATAGCGAAAGTAACTATCTCCAAATAAAGAAACATTCATTTGAATATTTTATTTCATTCCAAACGTTTATTTTTTTCAAAATATATCTAAATCATAATGTTCTTAAGTAGGTACCTACTCGTGTCTTCCATTTTGAAAATATTCTACCCAAAAAAACCTTCTTCTTTTGAATATGCAACATGTGGCTAACCAGAGTGTTATATCTATGGGCTAACCTAAATAAAACATGTCAGGTTAGATGTTTTTCATACTAGTTTTAAAATGTTATAGCAACAGTTTTACATATTGTATTTCATTCAAACTACTCTCTAAACCTCCCCGGCACTAATAAGAACAAACTATGCTATTTTCAGTGAAACCGGTCCAGTAATTTGCGAGAAAATCGAGGACAAACAAACAAACAAACTAACATTGATTTTTATATATGTAGATATAATGCTCACTCCGTTATAACATATCTCCTTTTCAAGCAATGTTCAGTTTCCGCCCAGAGGGTATTATATATAGTGATATTTTTTTAAAGTATTAACACTTTTTTACGCATTTTAAAATAATATATCTATCACGTATGGTTGGATCCGATGTTAGATTCTGCATGGACTCTTTTGAACCTGTATAAACATAAAAAAGAAAAATACTTGTTAATGTGTTTTTTTCATACTGGAGTGCATTGCTCTTTGAGCACAAGGTAAGCCGTGGCTTTTAATGGCTGTTTTGAAGCGGGTATTTGATATAGTACAACTAAAGCTAGTTTAATCAATTGTTGTTGAAGCACATTATTATTTTATTTATTTTAAGACTTCCTATGAATACATTTTTATTATTTATATATATTTTATTTACTTTTTTTTATTTCTTATAAGTTGCATTACAAGTAATTTACAAAATATATTTAATTAAAGGGTATTCCTGGTCGTGTATACCTTATCAGAAAAGAAGAGTTCTTGTGTTTGACTCTCTTAGTCACGATTCTTAATTTGGTAGTTACATAATATTCCAATTGTTTCTATTTATGAAATGTTTTGTATGAAATACTTACGTAGATAAGTTTTTTTAAAAGAGAGTTTAACTTTAATTATTCGTTTTGATTTGTCATTAATACGGCGCATTTCAATGGGGAGGTTATTGTATTTTTTTGTGCCTTGATAAATATAATGGTTTTGCTAAAATTAGGTGTTATAAATTGATTTGTATTTCTCATAATTTTGTGATATTCATGATTTTATTTAAGATTTTTCTCTTTACACATTTTTATAATAGAAACATGCTTAAATACATCTTCCACTTTTTGTACCGGAAATAGTGTGAAAAGTGGTTTCGTCGAGAAGGTGGAATTTTTTTTTAACTATTACTTTTATGATGATTCTTTGTGAAACTTTTACTGAATTTAAATTATTTTTATAAGATCCTCCCCAACCAATAATGCCGTAGATAAGCAAAGAGTGAACAATGTAATTCAAAATATCAAACGTGGTGGCAATTAGTATGCAAAATGTGACCAAAATAATCTATATGTGAATTCCCCATTCAAGTATTGTAATAAATAAGAAATAATACTGTACAAGACAACATAATCCAAAAATTCAATAGCAGTGATGTTGTCCCGTAAAACTGAATTTCATATTATTTATAAATTTATCATATTATTTATTGCAATCTGATGACAAATATTTTTGAATTTTTAGAATATATCGAATAGTACCTACCGAAGATATAAGCCGCCAAAATGTTGATTATCTCGCCGGCCGGCCAATGAGCGCGTGACGTCACGGTTCATAAAATGATTGGCGCGGCCATAAACATCATATGCGCGGCAGTATCCATTACTGCCATTCTATGAGTGAATTGTGAGTCGTGACGTCACGGGTATACGTTTTTCCTAAGATCGCTTTGAAAGCTCATAACTTCGTCATTTTTGGAGATATCGAAAAACTAATTTTATTGTCGTTAGATATAATATATTTCATTAAAAAATGAGACAACCTCATTATACATAACATAATGTTTGGAGTAATGGACATCATCGGCATCCATTTTCGTATAAATATTTTAAATATTGATAAATTATTATTACGTAATCATTCAGATAAATAAAATATATACGTTTACATAGGTGTATAAATACAAACATGAGGAACCCGTTAGTCGCTTATTGATAATTGCGATATTTCTCTATTTGTAATTTTTATAGCTAAAAAACTTTGACAACATATTTTTCAGAACCAGTCAGTACAGTTAATAACATCGTAAAACAATCACATGAAACGAAAATAACTCTACGTTTTATCGTATTTTAATACCCTTCCGCACACGCCGCAGTACCTACTTTGTTATTCACTCAGAATACAAATTTCCCATTGATTCAAAGGAATTAACTTTTGATAAATGACTGTAAGGAATCAAGCGTGTGTAAGGAATTATTATTACGTGTCTTATACATAGATAGCCTTCTGTTCAGAGTTTAATGGGTAAGTAATATTCATTGAAAGTCAAGAACGTGAGGCGAGCCGCGCCTGTGGTATTTTTTGCTGCAATCTCATTAGCATATTACGTTCAACGTAGGCAGTGCCGGATCTACCATGGGCGCTGATGGAATAAATACATAAATATCTAAAAATCGGTGATATTTTTCCAAAATAAGCGAAAATCATTTATTATTTACGTGTTTTTATTAACATCTATCAACACTGGCGGTTTCTACTCTCAAGCCAAATTAAATTATTTTCGAGCGTTGCATTTACATTTCAGGCATATAAACTAATACGTACATGGTTAAATTTCATTGTTTATGTAATTATATTTTTACAGCAAGAATAACAATTATTTTTTAATACATTCATTCTTCGGATTTTCGGGCATCTCATCGTACATCTTCAATTATCTATACATTAAGCAGTTCTGAGATTCTGTTTTTCTCATATGTAGTAATATAATTGTATTTTCATTTCTGGTTTCATAACCATGTACTTTTTTTAAAACCATTTCATCATGACGGCCTCCATGGTCGAGGGGTAAGGCTCTCGACTACGAATCTCAAGGTCGCGGGTTCAAATCCCAGCGTGCGCTAGTAAATTTTATTTAATTAATTTATGTTGTTACACAATTAATTAATTAAAAATAATATGTGGTATATTTGCGCACGTTCCAGAGTGGAAGATACTCTCAGTATCGCCCTGGTGAAAGTCCACCATTCAGAATTGAAACGTTGCTTGAAATGACTTTCAGCCGTGTTTGGTGATCAGATCTGAATAACCATGTATTTCCCCACCTTCCCCTCCCCTTCTCCTTCCCCTCCCCACTACTATCAGCCTCATAACATTTCCCAATTGGGGATGCCATAGTCTCACTGGCTCCAGACGGTTGAGAGCAGTTGGGACTTTTGTGCGGTATTCACATTAAAAAAAATAATAAAAAAATCCTTAAAATATTTTCGCATTTGATTATTCAGAATTTTAGGTATAAAAATTAGCATTTTGTATTGCCGTTACTGTTCTCATCACATTCGCTTCCAAACGCCGCTCAAGTCGACAGCTCTCCCTTTATTATCTTTGTAATTGTTGTCATTTTGATAATCGTTAAACTGAATTTCTTATTACAGTCAAGGATTCTTTTAATCATTAATAATTCGACCAGTTAGTGGGCGAGTGAATAAATGCTTATTTGAAATCCGGGAATGTTTGACTTTCTTTTTAAAATTATTGTTATTATTATTATACCTCTTTTACATTGATATCTATCTGTATTAAAACACAAAAGCACACACTTCGGACTCTCCTTATATTAATTAACTCCATCAACGATAATTATTTAATCATTGTCGAAAATAATATTAACAGGGCCTAAATGAAACATGAAAACAGAAAAAAACGACAGAAAATAAAAAGATTTCAGTCGAACCTGGGACTCGAACCCAGGTCCTCTCCCTATCCTGGGCAACCGCTTAACCAACTTAGCTAAAAATAATAAATTATTAAAAATTAATAATTATTTATTTTATTGTTGTCATCTTTAATTCGTAGAACTCCATTATAAGTTAAGGTTTTAAAAATGTTAATAACTATTATTATTCAGTTTAATACTTGCCGATATTTCGATATTATTTTGGAGTCTAGTATCACTGTAACAAAGCTGTTATGCTGTTTTCATATATTTTTTCCAACTTATGTACCATTGATCACGACTTGCATGTACCTACGAGTATATTGTTCTATTATTGCGCTACATTTGAATGATGATTGTTATTTATTGTTGTATTATATAATATTGTTGAACTAAACTCCTGCTGACAAGCTACTTACAGTGGCAGTTTTTTTTTTACAAATCTAGGTAATTATTATTACGTGTGACAGCTGTTTAGCCTTCCGGAGGCATTATCAAATTACAGTCACTAGACTAGACAGTTTGATAATCCATTTGGAAGGCGTAACAGATGTTACGCGTAATAATAATTACCAAGCAGAACTTTTATTAATAAATAAACCGTATTTAAACTAAGTCGCAGTAGTTATTATAATTTTATTATTATAAAAAAAGATAATAACAAAATATTAAAAAAATATATATATATGTCACATATTTTAACCTTGTTATATATGTTCGTAAAGAGCAAATCACACCTTTTTAGTATAATACAAATTAAAATATTTATTGTCTGACGAAAATATGCTGTTTGTACTCACTGAACCGGACGCAAACTATATGTTGATTCGGCCCTGTAAATCTGAAGGCAAATATTACTGAGCAAATATTCCACGATGCGACGCAAATTGTAAAATCGTAAGAAAAACTGGCTTTATGCTATGATGTATCGAGTTATTTATCAATCTTCAGATTTCGGAGGCCATCTGGGTGGAGTTTCAGAGAAGATATAATATTTGTGCAATGACGAAATATGAATTCGCAAAAGAAAAAAAAAACAAATATTCTTGACCACTTTTAAAATTGCTGCAAATTCTTCAGATGTTATTTTATAATATCTTCCCCCTGCAGAAAAAAGGCACCAAATACGATTTTGGTAAAAATTAACTTAAATTTCAAAATGGATCCCTTTGAACATTACCTATTCAGGAAAAAATCACCAGATTACTGCTGGCTATTTTTGTTCTTATTGTTTGATTATCTTAAAAGGACTTATTGCACATTTTGAAGCCCCTTATCACTGTCCTTGCCACTGGCTACGTGTTACCTACCCATAAGTGATTTTAAAGTTTCCAAAAATTTCCCTTATCGGGTGATATTTGATAAGACCTGATTTTATTTTAGGATCGTTTTTGAAATAAGTTACTCATTGCGTATCTTTTCAACGTACCCAGAATATAAAAAATATATTTTCTACACGGTTGATTGAAGTTGGAAAATTTATTAAATTTATTTTCCTAACAATTCTTAAGCTTTCCCATTCAGAATCTCTATATATATGTATTACAAACGTCCCCTAAAAACTTCAAGTTTTTAGGGGACGTTTTAACGCACTTTGATCTCTTTGAACATTGTCTATTCAGGAAAAATCACCAGATTACTACTGGCCATTGTTGTTCTTATTATTTGATTTTCTGAAAAGCACTTATCGCACATTTTGAATCAGTAAAAACTCACTTTTCTCAAACAAACTGGTTTTTTATCACTAGTTTTTTTTTTAATCTAGCACACGCAAAAAATAAATACTCTATAACTCTTCACTTAACGTGATATGGAAAGCCTTGAAAGTTGACATGAAACAACATTAACGCCCCCTTGTGGCTTCATTGGGTTTTTGTAATTTGATGACTATTTGCTGCAGAAGGACGAAATTATATTGTATTAACCTACCGATTTGAACACACTTCTTTATTAGGTCAAAAGAAATTGATACAAATTTGGATTAACATAATTATGTATTAAACAGGTACAATATATTATTGGAGTCACTCTTACAATACGCGTATTGTTTTTTGTTGTTGTGTCATCTTTCTATCCGGAACCAATTGGACAATAACTCCATGAATGTTTGTGGAATGTTGTGGGGGGGTAGGAAATATAATATGGATAGGGGAAGTGGTAGTACCTGGTTATTCAGATACTGAACATTTCATTTCAACTATAGAATAAAGAAAAGTACAAGAAATGTGATGTGGTCGTGTTTCGTAATCCAAAAGTCTGTCTATTCAGGCCTTAAATTTCTAAAACAATTAAAAATATTTCATGGTCATTTCGTTTTGATTCAAATGGAATGACAATATATAATGCAGACAGTGTAAGAGAGACAGAGTGCTGTATTTTCTGCATTTTCATTGACTCTCAGGGCTAGAACGAAAAGGTACTTGGTCAAAGGCACCGGCTTCCATTTAAATCTACGTGAAAGGCTCTTACTTCTAGTGTGTATTCTTTATTCTACGATTTCAACAAATAACCAATTTTTAAATTCTGAATGAAGGTTTCTCATCAGGTCAATACTAAAGAAAATTCTTGGCATCGGAATCTACGTGTTACGAGTGAAGTTCCACAGAGTTTGTTGCCCGCAAGATGACGATTGCCCTGATGATAGATAATCAATAAATGATAGATAGAAGAGGGTATCAGAAGAAGAGTTCAAAACTGAGGATTAATGTTATGTTTCCTTTTCTTCTAGCGACCACTCCTCGCAC
Organism: Halesus radiatus; assembly: GCA_022606495.2. Lineage (NCBI taxonomy): Eukaryota > Metazoa > Arthropoda > Insecta > Trichoptera > Limnephilidae > Halesus > Halesus radiatus. The sequence continues at coordinate 251,006 of JAHDVE020007334.1, read as the reverse complement.
CACCACCGTATCAGGCCAGTCTCCCGAGACCACCACCAGGAGAAGTTTCCGCGTGGGCATCAGGAGGCGGGTTGTCCCTACCCTAACCACCAGAACCACCACAACCACCACCACAAGCGCTCCTGCAACAGTGCCCTCCTCTACGGACTCCATGGCCACTACTAGTCCTGACGAGGGCACAACGGCGGGAATCTCTGGTGAGTGATAGCAAATACGGTAGGAATATGACAATATCTCCAGCTCCTGACATTTACCACATATTGAGATGGCTACATGCTACACCAGTGTCCGTAGCAGCACGGGCTATAGCATTCCCAGACTGTATTGCTATTATAATAAATATTTTATTCTCTTTCTAAACAATTTAGACAGTGCTCAAGCAACGAGACTTTAACTGTTAATACAATCCTAATAGCCTCTTTAAAAAATATATACATACATGAGAAAAAAAGGAGTAAAATCATATGTATATGTATCATATTTTGACAGCCTCCATGGTTGAATGGTTACAATCCGTGACTATGAATCCAGAGGTTGCGGGTTTAATTACCGGCATGCGCATGTAAATTTACTATTTATTATTACACATATTATTCATAAAAAATATAATGCAGTATATTTGCGGCATGTTCCAGAGCGGTAGATACTTTCAGTAATGCCCTGGTAAAAGACCACCATTCAGAATCGAGACGTTGCTTGAAATGGCTTTAGCCGTGTTCGGTTACCAGTTCTAAATAACCAGATACTTCAATACCTTCAGCCTCACAACATACCCCAATTAGGGATGCCATAGACTCACTCGTTCCAGATGGCTGGGAGCAGCTGGGACTCTTGTGTGGTATCACATAAAATAAAATTAAAAATTAAAAAATATGTCGGTCACCTCATATTTAATTTTTGAATTGTCGATTTCTATAATTTATTAAGAATATATTTCACAGAAATTCTATTAAAATATTTGAAAATGACCAATTTCTATAACTCAAGCCGCTATATGGCGCTAGTGTAGCATATTGCCATTAAATGCCAGGAGCTGGAGGTATTGTCATTTTAGAATATTCGCTGATAGATACCAAATGCCATAAAAATAACTAATACGTCCAGCTTCTGACATTCATTGGCAACATGCTTCACTAGCGTCTCTAGCGGCCCGAGTTGGACGAATTGGATTTTAGTAGATTTTCGGTGAAATATATTCTTAATAAATTATATAAATGGAAAATTTATAAAATAAATATTAGATAACATACATATGACTTAACTGTTTTTTTGCTCATAAGTGAAAAAATATTAAAGAGTCTATTAGGTTTGTACTAACCATTATAAGCCTCACCGCTCGCCGCTCGCGCTCGGTCAGGTGGTTTAGAAATGGATTGAGAGAAATTTTGTTTAATTTCTTATTTTCAGACTTCTTTTGACCTAACGTTACACTTTTTTCAATACTTGTTTTAATTATTTATTTTTTTTATATTTTTACACTTTAATGAGGACTTTTAAAAATTTATATCTATTTAAAGCACATATAAAATTTATAAATAATGATTAGTAGATACTTAATGATTGCTGGTAGATTTTTTTTTTGATGCAACGTTATTAAATCGAACACTGTAATATTGCGTATAACACTTTATTTTATAACAACGTGGCTTCGGCACAACTGTCCTTTTGTCAGAGCAAATATCTACTTCTGCTTCTAAACTGCCATAAGTAAACTGATCTAATGGCCTTTGAGTTTTGCATTGTTCTCTACATAAAATAGAGAATACACACTAGAAGTGTTTTCCATCTAGATCTCAATGGCAGCTTGTGTGCCTTTGACTTAGTACTGCTTGGTTCTAGACCCGAGAGAGCCAATTAAAATACTCCAAATACAGCACTCTGTCTCTCTAATACTGCCTGCATTGTATATTGCCATTCCATTTTATCGAAATGAAATGATGATGAAATGTTTTTTTTTATTAGAAATGTACGGCCCCCAATGGACAGACTTTTGGATCACGAAACACGCCCACATCGCATTTCTTGTGTTCTTTTTTTCTATGGTTTTCTATGCATGTACCTATATGGATATACAGGGTTATTAAAAATGATGGACTCAATTTCGCACGTTCTCTTCTGATACACGCGGTCGTCCCGGGCTTTTTCCTTTATAGAAACATCCAGTTTGTTCAAATTGGTGATACCAATGACAAGTACTCTTTCTAGTTGGAGGTTCGATGGTAAAATGGAGACGAAAGGTTCACTGCACTACAGTTGCCGATTCAGCTTTACAGAACTCACGAACACAAAAAACCTTGTGCTGCATAGTAGCCATTTTACTCATAACTGATGGAAAATGGCTGTTTGGCAGTGCGAGCACTCTAGCTATGTGCGATCTAATGATAGGATTCGAATCTTTCAAACCTTCTGCTTCAATTGCTACGTAGATCATTCGCATATAACGTATATTTCAGGAAATATAGTGGAACGAAATTAAGTCTATCATTTTGAATAGTGGCAAGGATTTGCTGAAACCGGTTTGAATCTTGTTATAAATAATTGATGTAGGTATACAAAATTTACCGTCTAAGTAACATTTTGTGATAAATTAAATCACAATACTAGTTCAACGAGACAAAGAAAAGACTTCACTGGCAGAGCGACAAGTTCAAAGCGAATTGACACAGAGAGTCATACTGAAAATTTTGCGATATTCTACAATAAACTCTTTTTTTTTCCTTTCCCTGTTGCTATTGCTTTTATTTTCCTTCTTTAAGAGGTCAGGGGCCTTCTGGAAAGAGCTGGACATAAAATTATGTAGGAAAATGTATAAAGTTACCAATGAATCAATTGTTTTCAGAAACCAACGATCAAGAAACCCACTCAACGGTGCAGCAGATTCAGGAGAAGGATTCCTCTGCAGAAAAGAATAGATTTAACACGAAGCGACCATTCTTCAACGGCTTTAAAAACAATCAGTTTGAAAGCGGCGAGGACGTTCCTAGAGACGGAGAAAGTATCCAAAATACTGGAAAGAAATACAGCTCTGTTATAAAACAGGATAACAGTTTGGTGCAGAGAGAAAGAGACAGCACTGAGAATATACAAGCTGAGTTGAGCATTGATGGTAAGACATTATATTAAATTATACTTATAAGTAATTACTTTCAAACAAATGTTGCAAATGAACCATATTGTCATTATTAACAAAAAATAGGGGGAAGAGTCCAAGATGGCTGATGATGGAGTGCAACTAGAGATGTCTACATTAACTGTTATCGGTATTGATAAGGTTTTAGTCTAACTGTTCATACATCTGTAAAAATTAGTTCTATCTAAGTCCTAAAATAATTCACATTATTATTATAGATGAGAAGATGATCCACAAAGTTCTCATAAGCACTCGGGCCATCTGCACAATGTGACATTTCCTATGTGTAGGTATAATTCCCTTGACAGTACAGTAGCCCAATCATCATAATAAAGTTCACGAGGGTGGTTATTGGGTATTCGGCCATGTCTCCTAGTGGTACCACAAGCTCTAACTTAACAACTGGCCTTGGAGAGATATGCAAGGGGCATTAAATTTGTTACTATTCCTGCATTATTCGGACTTTAATGTGACCTGTAATATGCATTCAAATCATTTGAGAAGTTCACAAATTACCTATATTAATTACTTCTGTATTTTTCAGATATTGGTGGAGACGTAACAGCCGCCGTGGCGGTAGCGGCGCACCAGTTGAGTGCCGCTCCTCTGCCGACCATTCCCCCATATGCTCAGGGCGATGACCAGGGGGACACGTACATCAGGACTACGCCATCCTACAGCTTGGGAGAAACCAGTCGATTCCACGAAGAGGAACCCCTGACTAGGGCGTACCTGCTGGCTTCCCCATCTTCACCGTTCGTCAGTCCAAATAGTAAGTTATAATATAAAAATTTTGTTACAAATTCTGAAATCCTTGTATGTAAATCATAACAGCAGTGAAGAAATCTGATTTCTAAAACAAAAAAATCTCCAATGTAGCGTCATAAATGTCCATAGCTTTTTCTATCTAGAATTTCTAGGTCAACACAACTATTTTCAGCTAGCAACATTTTCATCATGAGTTATGGAGCTTTGAAATAGCGATTAAAATATTTTTAAAAAAATACATAAGACACCTTACAAATTCACTTGCATTCAGGGCCAGCCTTGAGCCAAACGGCGCCTGGCCCATGCAAAATTTTGTCACCTAACCTAAATAACACGATAATTGTTTACAATGAACCCGTGGTCTACTATGTACAAACCTACAAAACAGCGAAACCCATACTATTTGTTGACATGCTGAAGAAATGCGTACGCGAGCTGTGTTCAGTATGATAAATTGATTTTTTTTGTTTATATGCACTTTTCTTGTTCGGTCAAAACTACTGGAAGAATGAGACAGTATTATGAATATTCATATAGCACCGACTCACTCTTTTATTAGAAGTTCTCGCTCATTCTGCATTGCTGTTTTTTGTATCTGTCTCGTTTTCAAGTTCGCGTGTGTTCACATCAAGAAAGTGGCAAGTCAAAACCACTAGGAGAATTAGATGGCAATATTAATTATTCATATGGCTCGGTCTCGCTCTTTCATTCGAATAGGTACCAGGGTACATGCTTGTAAATGTACAGAACGATTGATGTGAGTTTTGCTAGCGCGCTCCTCGAAAAGCAAAGTCTGCTAAAGTAAGGTAACGATTTGCAGCGCAGTCCATTTTGGAACTTCTGCGCAGTGGCCAGGGTTTGGAGCGGCGCGCAGAACGCTCGTTCCAAAATGTATGTGTAAAGCCTGGTATTGAGTTTTACGGGTTTTTTATTTAAATAATTTTAATTTACAGGCGCTGGGCGCATTAACAGACGCCTAGGTAGTGATCACTGTAAATAATAATATTTGGATTACTCGTATAATGCCGTTTTTGTGTAAACACCTCAAGGGCGCTGTGTTAGGTGTTAGATAATATTATCGCCTTGGTGCCTTAAAAAGATAGCGCCCCTGGAGCGGACTGCTCCAATGGCCCTGCTTTCATCAACAATCATCATATTTTTCAATCCAAATTTCTGGCAGTTAAGCCAGCTATTTACAAAAGTGTCTTGACCGAGACTTACAAGTTTTAAATTTAGGAGAAAATGATATTCAAACCAAAAAAAAAAATTGTAAATACATTGTACCTGCATAATAATTATGCAGAAAATAACATTTCATAAAATTCTATTGCATTCTTTTTATAGACTATCTTTCCACAACGGAAAGATTCCCCGGCCGTGGAAAGAACACCTTCCTAAGCAAGGGCAGACGCATCTCCACAACAGTATCACCCCAATTGGCCTTCACCCCTCCCACCCTGACCACTCCAACCATCAGGAGAAGGAAGCCCTCTTCCCCCCCAGCCGCCTTTGAAAAGATTAAGCCGGTCAAGAAGAGCTACAGAACAGTCGTCGATTATGAATATTATGACGAGGATGATATCAGAATTGTCGGCAAGACTCCACTCACGGGAAAAGTGGTACTTCTACATGAAACAGGTAAATATTTTATTGAAATTATAACTTAACAGAATACCTACTACAAAATTTTGAGGATGTAAACGAATAAAACCCAAACGGTGCTGATCGGGACTGGTGGCAGCGAACTATAGTAAAAATTCGGTTTTACGTCACCCCCATTACGTCACTTAATTCGGACTGTACTCGACGTAATTGCAAAATCCTAAAACTCCAGCACCTGAAGAACCTTTTTCTGCAAAGTCAACATTATAACATTACAAGCTGAAGTACCCGGCGTCACCTGGGGTTATGAATGGTTTGGAGAAAAATTTTAAGGTTGTGATTTGTTACCCCTACCCTTTTTGAATTAAATTTCTAAATTAACGTAAAAAACATACCCACATTAGACACAATCGAAAATCGGCGCAATTTTCTACAGAGATCACATTATTTGTCTAATACCACTGAGCATCATTCAAGGCGACAAATGTTCCAACACGGGAGATTTGATTTGACTAAATAGGAAATATGTCCTTGGTTGCTTTAAATCCTTACCCAAGATAAACAAATAATTAGGGTTGGTGGTATGGGTAGAGGTAGGGGTAGGGGTAATACATCATAACCTCAAAACTTTCCTCCAAACGTGCTCATCCATAATAAAGTGAGGACTCAAACCCGTACGAAGTACTTGTCAGAATTATAGAACGAATGGATCCAGCTAGCAGCCAAGTGGGCAAATGCATCAGATTCCCACTAAGACGTCGCGGGTTCAATTCCTCTGCTAGCTAGTCCTCTTATCATTGCATAAGAAACATTTTTCACTCATTATGATGGTAGAAGTTTTTCAAATATTGTTATATTAATCGTAACCTAGGAATGTTGATCTTCCTTTTTAAAAAAAATTATTTCTTGCAGGTGTAATTCAATGCCTCGATCAGGGCAACTTCCCTCATCCCGAGTCCTGCAAGAAATTCATTTCCTGCGCCAAGATGGAGAATGGCCAAGTGACGGGATGGGCCTACACTTGCCCCAAGGGACTCAGCTTCGATCCCGTTGGAGGCATCTGCAACTGGTCTGCGGGATTGGGATGCCAAGAATGAGGAGTTTCATCGCTTTAGTTGATAGTTGAAGTTTCATTTCAATACTATGTAAATAATATTATTTTGTAGGACGGTGAAATAGAATACCTAGATAATACGTTGTTTTGTGAAGAATCAAAACCTTCTTATGGAATTTATGTTAGAAGGTATTTACATTATGTAAATACCTAAACAATGCCAAGATGGCTGCCGATTTCTTTCATAATGCATGTTTATTAATTTATTTTCTCAAGTTCTTATCCTAAATAAGAGAGAAGCCAGATATGAAAATACAGAAAAATAATTTTAAATTAAGAAAAAAGTAAGAATTTTATATTGCGTAAAATGGTTTTGGCTATATTTAGGGAGCAAATCTGAATAGCCAACCTTCCTTTTCCCCATCTCCTTCCCTCTGCATTTATTTCAGCCAATTTATCCCACTGGCTTCAAGCAGTTGAGAGCCTTGTATGGCAATTACATATAAATAGGCACCATCAGTTTCAGGCATTTATAATGGAACATTTTGGTAGAAAACACGTTTGATTAAAGAAATCCAAGTGTGGAATAGCAAACTCAGTGTTTTTCATTGCTGTAACCTAAATTTCTGTGCCAATGAGTACAGGGTCATTTTTGACAGTGATAGCGGCATATCCAGGAATTCTATATCATTGTCATGGGCGTTGTCAAAAGAGTGAGTGATTGAACATTTAGTTGTAGTCAAAGATATTGTGAGTTATATTTATTACCTAATTGAGATTGCACAGCGAAGAATGAGTGGTTACCATTATAAAATTACCATTAAATTTACGAAAAAGTACAATAAAAACAGCGGATGAAACTAATAATGAAGGCTACGTAATTTATTTGATCAATATCAATAGATGATAGTAGTCATACATTCATTTTGAATGTTTTTATGATATGAATATCATAACAGGCATTAGCTGGCTAAATAAACACATATGTATGTATATAATTGCTTTGTGATAGTACTATTAAAGCAATGGGTGATTTAACAATTTGCCGCTGATTACAATATGCTAATACAGTGAAACGAAAGAAGTTTTCCAAGGGACCGAAAAAGAAACTTTCTTATGTGGGAAAACATGACATGTGAGAAAAAATGGGCCATTTTTCAAAATGAAAACTTCTTAAGCGAGTTTTATTCTACACATGTAATTCTTTTCAAATAATCATGTACCCTTCTATCACAATACATACATATGTATATATATTTCCAAATAAATATTTTTGTAATATGTATATACAAACATGCAACATTCTAGTTACCTACATGTCTAGTGAAAGAATCTATAGAGAATTGTTAACTAGATGCAAATATTATATACTTTCTCAATCCAAACAATTTGATGATCATTAGGGACTAAAAGTATGCCAGGGTCCCGCCGCAATGATCGAACTAAGTAAAATATTATCAAATGCTGTATTTAGACTTCAGAAAGTGCCTTAACATAACTCCATAAAGAAGACGGCATGAGTGTGTTTGTTAGTCAGTAAGATGCAATAATTATTAAGAGAAATGTGTGACTGTTTTTATTTACTTATTTTGTATTAAAAAACATTAAAAATTAAACACGCTGTTTTAATTCAATCACCTATTGCCAGAAAACTTGTACGACAGCATTGGATAGATAAACCAAATGTTGTCTAGTGGAACCGTTGTACATTGTTGTGCCATAGGATTCCAGCGTATCCCCAGCGGATTCGCTAGGGATAGTTAGAATATAATATTTAAATTAACCATAATCGCTTATCAATAACAGAACCAATCAGAATATGAATTTGCATAGCTTGATGTTTGGTACAAGTCAGGTAATAAATGTTTGAAATTGGTGGGTGCCATGGCAAAAAAAAATTCCGATTTTCAAAGTTACATAACTGAATTATTTACAGGAAAACCTCATACGATTTTATTTTTATTTAAAAAGTCACATTTAGGCTTACGAAAATACAATTTTTAAAATAAATATTTTCGTATTTCTGTGCTTAACTTTTTTTAATAACATTAGGAAGATAAAAATCATTTCTCTGAATATAAATAGCTATTCTGGGAAAACCGCTTATACGACATACGAGTATAAACATAAAATTTTGGTAAATAGATAGATATGTTATCTGATAAAATTTACAAAAACAAAATTTTGGAAAACACAAATGAGTTACTACGAAATTAAAGCCAGGAAGCGCATGGTGTGCAGAATGTCTTTAATGTCTGGCACACGAGGGGTTAAGCTTCAACATGACCTAACTCATTTTTTTACCAAATTTAAACAAGTATGTATGCAAAAAGGTTCATAGCTTCCTTCTGCATTGACCTGCATAATCAGATTTAACAAACTCCTGCTAGAGACACCACAAATCAACTCTTATTAAAATGACATATAAACAGCTTCCTTGACAACTCATTCAGTTTTATGCCTTTACTATAAAGTACAAAAAATGAGATAATGCCGCTTAAGCAATGCAAAGTACGTATGTAAGCTGTAGTAGATGTAAAGGGGACGAAGAAACTCTAATTCGTCTATGGTGCTAATGTCCCGCCTTTATGGGAAGAAGGCTCAGATATCAGTGAAGACACATTGTGGAACCAGAAGACATAGCCGAATACCAAATGAAGACCCTAGTGAACATTATTAAACTGAACTGGGCTACTCTGCCATAGTAAGTAAAAACACAGTAATTACCATGGGAGTCATTCTCCAGAACGAAGGTTAAGTTTTGTACCTTTTAGCATATTTACAATTGGCCTATTGAACTGATTTTTTTCCTAAACACTTGTAGACACTTATTCTATCATCACAATATATTTTGTCAAAAATAATAATATCTTTTGAAAAAATGTATACGTTTTACTGTTTTTACTTACCAATCGTGAATGTTTATCATGTAATTGTGGTACTTAAAAAAGCAGTATAATATTTTACTGTGTTTACAAGTTTAACAAGATATTTACCTCTTGGCATCTTTATCTTACGTATATGCAATGAAAAAAACTTTTCTTAAACGTCAAAAATCTAGGTTATAAGAACGGCACCATAGAGTGAAAGACACTGCAGGTATGTATTTCAAGATGGTAGATAAAACCACAGAAAGTTTGTAAATGTAAGTATAAAAGCAGTAATTTCAACGTAGGAACTGTGTTTTTACTTACAGAAACAGAAATACTGCATTTTTACTTACCAACAGTGATGAAATTGCGATAACATGAAAAATAATGTATGGGGAATATATCCCTTCTACCACATGGGTCCCTTCAAGACCCATGTTGTAAGAGGGAGGTTCACTCCTTATACCCTAAAAGCTAAAAGACCCTACACGCAGCATCGCTAAAAACGATATAGGCCTTGAGAGAAATTATTTCACTTAGGGCCTCCTGTAAAAAAAAAATCATAAGTAAAAGAAAACTTATTCATTGATAAAACGAAATAAGGAACTCCAGTGAAAAATATAATGACTTCAAAAATATATATTCATCAGCAAACGATGATTATGAATGTATAACTTTCAATACATAGAATTTATAAATCATTATTTAAAAGTGAATAAAAAATCAGCTCATAAAAAGACCATGTTATGTTGGTACCATTGTATTTGGAAGATTTGACGTCACGTGAGCATTCTTTTTTTGGATTAGTATGAAAATTTTTAATTTTCGATATTGTGTGGTATTTAAAATGTGTATTCTTTTAGTTTTGGCGAAATTTTTACTTAATTTGGGTGACTTTAAGCTCTATAATTGTTTAATCATTGAAGAAGATAATATTAAACGAATCCGAAAAAACAACAGAAAAATAAAAAGGTATCAGTCGCATCTGGGGCTCGAACCCAGGACCTCTGTCTATCCGGGACAACCGCTTTGCCGGCTAACCTAATGAGACCAGTTCAATTTATGCCATCTACACCAATATCATACTTCAAGTTCAAGACTTGTTAATATTATCTTCCATTTTAAATCCCATATTATTGGCTGCTATCCTTATGATTGCAAAGTTCTTCCCGAACACAATTGCAATCGGAATAGAGTCTCGGATATACCTACCCAATTTTTATTTATACGAGACATCTATTGACTTATTTTACAAGTCTGGAAAGAAATATTATCTTTTTTTATAACTTATTGGTGTTTTTAAACCTCATTGTAATATTTAATAATTGAAGAAGATAATATAAACACATCCCAAATGAAACACGAATCCGAAAAAAGAACAGAAAAATAAAAAGATATCAGTCGCATCTGGGGCTCGAACCCAGGACCTCTGTCTATCCGGGAAAACCGCTTTGCCGACTAAGCAAATGAGACCAGTTCAATATAAAGAACTATCATTCATGAAAGAAATTTGAGTATTCGTGATCAAACCAATTATCAATACGAATATTATGATATTGTTAATGGTCAATACTATTATTATTAATTATATAATTGAAAATACACTTTGTATATACCACTTTACTTAAAATATATAAATATTTCTATATGTTTCGATAGCAATGCTATCATCTTCAGGAATAAATTAATACTATTATTATTCTTTGAGTTAAAGTTTCTAAAAAGATACATAATTTTATTACTTATGTTTAGTAATGGTTTACCACGAATAGAATATACAATAAGGAACTCCAGTGAAAAATATAATGGCTTTAAAAATATATATTCGTATAGATCAGCAAACACCGATTCTGAATATATAACTTTTATTGAATATAATGATACATAGAATTTATAAATCGTTATATAAAAGTGAACTAAAAACTGTACCACCAAAACACCATGTTCTGTTGGTACCACTGCTTCTGACGTCACACGTGCCGTTTTTGAGCCCAACTATAATTAGATAAGTTTTTTCCGCTCTTAATATAGCTTACGGCTCATAATTTCGCTGATTACAGTATTAATTTTGCCCGTAAAATCATTGTTTGTTTATTGCGACTACTGGAGAGTTTTTGCTTGAAAATTCATACCAATTTTAACGAACTTGTATAATAATATAATAATCTAATCCATGCACAAAACAGTGTCATTGGCACTTTCGTTATTATTTCTTCAGTTATTCTGGAAGAGGAGGATTTCTAATGATACCTCAAACCTGTTATTTCTTATGATGCGTAACATATTTAGTTTTATTTCAAGCCATTAAAGGTACCTCTTGCAAAACTATCTACTGTCATTTTTTGTCATGTCCGTGATAAGCGCGTGCGTGAAAAACAGCTAGAGGCTTATTAACGCAAGCGATTATAATTTCCCTTTCATACATAATTCAAAGCACTAAAGGTTAAAATCGCATCCTAAAAATTCTAATCAGATGGTAACAAAGTTCAAGATGAATAGTTCTGTATCATTCCCGTTTTTTTGTGATATTACCTAATATTGATATATTAGTCTGTCGGTATGTTATTCATGGTGGGTCCTTTTTCCACATCATTTTTGCAATGATTGATTAATTCTTCTGCCATTTACTTTCACATTATGAATTCTCCTGACACTCCTATTTTTTTATGCGAATACAGCACAAGAGTCCTAACTGTCCGAAGCCAGTGGGACTATGACATCCCTTATTGGGGTATGCTGTAAGAGTAAAAGGTATGGGGAGGGGAAGGCGATGGGAAAGAGGAAGGTGGAGAGGTACCGGGCTATTCAGGTCTAAGCACGGCTAGAGCCATTTCAAACATCTTTCACTTCGGAACGCACCATAAATATACTGTATATATTATTAACGAATAATTTGCAAAAGAACGCAGGCCAATTAAATAAAATTTACGTGCGCACGCTGGGATTTAAACCCACAACCTCCGGATTTGTAGTCGAGATTAAAAAAATATATATTTTTTCGACCATTCTTCAGTTTTTGTCTATTTTGAATCCGAATTTTTCGGGATAAATCATTTAATACTTTTTGAAGTAGACAAAATTTGCGTACAATTTGAAATTAAAATGGTCTCTGTAGACTTAATAGTGTCTGGGACATAACGGTTTAAAATTTCGTAATATTTCTAGCTATTTTAATAGTTTTTTTTCATTGTTGACACCGAAGGAATATTTTTTATTGAAATATCAGCCATACCAAAGATTTATTAATATTAGATAATGATGAATATCGAATGTATCGAGCACGGTCAGTAATGCCAGTACTTATTATCGATATGATACTGTCAGTGATAAGATGTCTACGTCACATTGTACATTACGTATATTATATTATGATTTTAACTTCTAAAACAAAATTTGTCGCTACGCACTCCATTTTTTTCTATTAATTAAACCACCAACTCTGTAATATAATCATGTAAACCATTTTATTTTTATTATCATTATTTTAAGCATCTTCTTGTGACACTTTAGGAAACATTACTGTGTAAATATATAACCATCTGAACACAATATGTACACTCCGCTTCTCTACACAAGCATTGCTTAAAATAGAAGTATAATATTGCAATGAATTAAATTCTACTAAATTTCAATAATGAAAAAAAGAGCATTGGGAATAAAAACATTTGTACAGCGTCCTTTAAGTAATTTTCGCCAAAATGGCACTATAAAAATCATCAAAATATTATTATTATTATTGTCACGTACCAAATCATTATTCAATAGATATGAATAACAAAATATCGTTTAATATCTCAGAACGGTCAGAACGCAAATATCTGTGGACCCGGTATCGATATATCAGATATGCGGCGGTATCATAATACGCATTTCTGTTACCAACATGTTAGGTTATGGCCTAGTCTTCCAGTTTAGGTTTTAAAAACGTTGGATATGGACTTTCTTTGAACGCTGATAAATTGTTAATTAGTTGCGGATATGAATGTATTTTTGCACTTTGGTACAAAGCACCTACAATAGTAATGAGACACTGATATTCTACAATGTTTCCTTCAATTAAAAGCAGTTAAATTTGAGTATAAAGTTCTCGAAGTTTTGTATGGAACCCATACAATATCGATTACTGCCTATTGAACCGCTAATCCGACTGGCTCATGTGACGTCACACCCAACAAGCCATAGATTTCGTGCGTTTTGGTGGGCATTAAAAAATTGAAACTTTAACAATTATTTTAACCATGAAAATGAACTTTAAAATTTAAAAAAAAAAAAACCCAAAATTAAGTTAGGATGTCAACATTAATAAAAAAAAATGGACTGGAGTTCCTTATTATGAACGGTAAAGTTTATCCTTGTTTTGACATTTGACATTCTAACCTCAAAACTGAACAAAACCGACCGGCCATAGATTTGGAGCGTTTTGGCGGACTTTGAAAAATTGAAACTTTGAAAATTATTTTAACCATGAAAATTAACTTTAGAAAAATACAAAATATATTGGTATTTAAGTTTGAATGTCACTATTGATAAAAAACTAAATTTAAAAAAAATTGGACTGGAGTTCCTTATTGTACAACAATCTGGACCGGTCGGTGGCTGAGTTGGCATCGTGTCTGGGTCCCACTAAGGTGACATGAGTTCAATTCCTCGGCTGGCTAAGTCCTCCATCATGACACAAGCAACACCTTCCGCTTACTGTGATGGCAGTAGGAGATTTCCAAATATTGTCAGGTTATTCGTAACCTGTGAATGTTTTGTAATTCTTTAAAAAAAAAATCTATGTAAATTGAACATTAAAAATACAAAAATGATTAACTCCAAAGAAAATGCCTGTTTAATCAAAACATATATTTCGTCCCATTCAATGTGAAGAACCAATAAGATTTACATAAGCACAAAATTTTGCATATTACGCAATACATCTTGTACAAGGTCATTCTCAAAAAGAGCAATAATTTTCAAAGGGTCTTTTTGCTGATGTTGCTGTAGCCGATTCCTATGCAGGTGAACACCACCTTCTGAGTCCCTGGTGGTCTATCATCATCATCAGAGTCATCTGCCTCTTCCCCTCCGTTCCCGGCACTCTTGGCTACCTCCAGCTTGAAGGTACAGCCGAAGAACTCTTTCAGGTGTTGGAGGAAGGCGATTGTGTAGTCTGATAGTGGACCAACCTGAATAACAATTAAAAAGTTGATAATGTTACCTCAATCAGAATGTCAATCAAAAATAAAACTTTTTTTAAAAAATGTAATGTAAATCAAATTTAATAATGTTATTATTGAGTTCTGCGAGTATTATACTACTATAATTACAATACTAATATAAATACTAATACTTTCAGAACTTAATAATAACATTATTAAATTTTAAAAAAATAAATAAATGGAGTTCTACGAATTAAACACATAACAATTAACAAATAAAACAGCCTACGCAAGAAATTATCATTTTACATATCGATACCTTAGTTCAATAGAGAAATAACTAAAAAAAAATCTGGGTTTTGAGTTAATGATGAAAAATGGTAAAGAAACTCTCCCTTCTCATATTTCAATAAAAAAAAATAAGTCTAATTCGTCCTAATTATATAGGCCCATAATTCTTTATGGAATTATAATGAAATCAGCACATTCTTAGTTCAATGGAGAAACATGTCAAATGTTTACGCTTGGAACTTAATAAATGTAGCCATTTACACCTATCATATGATAGGTTGGTAAATTACTTGCATGTTGCATCTATTGTTATGTTATAGATGGACAAAATAACTTTACATCGGAGCGATGTCTTTATGTAAAATTTTCAAATCCAGTTTTCTCAAAATGAGGTATTTTGAGTTAGTTCCCTTTTGAACTAAGGTATCGATATGTATCAGTATATAATAAAGTGTAAGTAGTTTTGTAGTACATAAATATTTGAGATGAACAGTAAAAAATACATATATGCCCAAATTTAAAAACTACCAAAAAAGTGAGGTTATCGATAAGATTTTTTTTTAAATTTTGATGGGGTTAATTACAATAAATTAAAAGAGTATGCAGGTACTATTTGTGAGATTTACATCACACATAATATTATTTGAATGTGTTAAAGTCTACGTAAACAAAAGAAAAGCAGTTACTTTCACCAAATACTCTTAAATGACAATACCACCAGCTCCTGACATTTGATGGCAACATGCTACACCATCGCCCTCTAGCGGACCGAGTTGTATGAATTGGTTTTTATAGATGTTCTGTGAAATATATTCTTACGAAATCGAAAATTCAAAAAATTAATATTAGGTGACCTGCATATAATTTTACTCCTTTTTTGCTAATGTATATATATATTTTTTAAAGAGGCTATTAGGATTGTTTTAATGTTTGACATTTTCACCGCTGCAGCATACACGTATGTATAAAAAAACTGTGCCCCCAGCGCTACGCGCACACATGTATATTTTCATATTCATGGGAAATGTATGAATGTCACAAAAAGTGCAGCACACACCCGTAATTCTATATACATCTGGCAGTGGTGAAAAGGATAAGCTCCTTGCGCACCGTGTGAATTATTTATAAAGAAAATAAAATATTTATTATAACAGCAACACATTTTTTTTTTTTTAATTTAATGTAAATCAAATATAATAATGTTATTATTATAGGCGTTCTTAGACGACACCTATTTTCATCCAGATTGCCCGTGATTTGTCTTTTTCTATGGAAAATTCCATACAAAATTCAATAGAAAAAGACAATTCAAGTCCAATCTGTATGAAAATAGGTATAGTCTAATTACCGCCTAAGTTCTGCAAGTATTTTTAGTTTTTTATTATTGTGACAGCATATAGGGCAGACGGGAAGGGCTTTCTTAACTAGATTCAAAGAACATATACAATGTTATAAAAATAAAAGCACGTCTTCAAAATTCGTAGAACATCTCTTGGTAAATAATCACGTCCTACTTGACAACAACAAACCTAAACCCTTACATATAGAAAGAAAAGGTCTTTGATTAAATTTACTTGAACAATTAGAAATTAATAAACAAACAAATGATTCTAATATAACATTAATAAATAAAGTAAGGAAAATTATATATTCACCGCTTCTCAGTATGTTCACATTATCTAATCAATATAACACATTATAAATGTTAAAACCTCACAGAATTCAGAATTTTTATTGTTTTCTAACTAAATAATAAATCATTATTACTTTTAAAAACCCGTCCAAATTAGACTGGGGTGGGAGTAAATAAAATCATATAAAAAAGTCGTCACAATGCGGATAAACGACAGTTCGAAAATGGCCCTAAACGCCGAAACAGCTGTCACAATAATAAAAAACTAAAAATACTTGCAGACATTATTAAATTTGATTCACATAAAATTTAAAAAAAAATTAAATGGAGTTCTACGAATTAAACACAAAAACAATTAATAACAGCAATACAGTCTGGAAGTGTATAGCCCGGGCCGCTAGGGGCGGTAGTGTAGGATGTTGCCAGTATTTTGACAAAACTACATGTCTAATCAAATATCATAGACGTCAAAATACTGGCAACATGCTACGCTACCGCCTCAAGCGACCCGGGTTAAAGCACTTCCAGACTATATTGCTATTGTAATATATATTTTATTTTCTTTGTAAACAATTTAGATAGTGTGTGAAGCTATAAATGTTAATAAAATTCTAATAGCCTCTTTTAAAATATATATATATATATATACATGAGCAAAAAAGGAGTAAAATATGTAGGTCGACTAATCTTTATTTTTTTCAATTTCGATTTCTATAATTTATTAAGAATATATTTCACAGAAAATCTATTAAAATGTATGGAAAAAACCCAATTTTGCCAACTCATGCCGCTAGGGGCGCTGGTGCAGCAAGTTGCAATCTCAATGTATGGTAAATGTCAGGAGCTGCAGATATTATATTTCCATGGTATTTGCTTTGACATGATGATTAATGGAAGGAAAAGCAATAAAGAAAAAAAGAGAGGTTTGAGATTGATTGGAGGTTATAAACATCTTGTATTGTGGGTCATTGATGGTAACATGGATAAAATAATGTATTATGGGTACTGGAAGAGAAAATGTAGAAGTGATATCGTTAGCAGGAAACCAATACTACTGTAACCACCACTACACACAAAAATGCTCTGTATACACCATTCCACGGGGGGTTTTTTTCTGCGTCGATCTATCTGGGTCTAGTGACTCTACAATGAGAAATAAGACCTCTATGACTTTGGAAAAACTCTTCGTTTTGTCAATATTACGTTTTTTAATTTATATATAATCCTCAAAATCGTGCAATTTTTTTTTTACATGGCTTTAGCTGTTACAGCAATAATTCTTTCCTGCGTCGATATGTATTTGAACAAACAATATTAAAAACTTACGACACATTTGCTGACATCTTTTTGTCCCAGGGCCATCCACAATGCCATGAGCCATTGGAATGCTGAGTCCACAGTGCCGCCGCGGTATATTTCATCTAGTAAACCCTGGGCACATTTTCTGCCGAGTTCTTCGGGTACTGAATTATCTACACCCGGTCCAGGGACAGCTGAAGTCTGTTAAAAATAAAGAATAAATTAATCAATTAAACAAAACACAGATTATTTATTAATCTGTCTTCCCTTCATTTAAGAACAAAACCCAAACAGGTGGTTCCGAATATGAACTAGAAAGCAGAAAATCTGTTTGTATGTCTTACAAAAACTCAGAAACGGTGAGATGTGAAATTTGGAAAGCTTCATTTGTTTGAAATTTCTAGATCAACTATTTTAAGCTGAAAACATAATCATCAAAAGATATGCCATACTGTCTGGTTCGTATTTTCAAATTTTGAGTTAGAAAAAAAGAGTACTGTAATTTAGACAAAGTCAGGTAGTAGGAGAAAGTATAACAAATTTTGTCAGATCATCCAAGAATAGAATGTCTATTGAGAAAAGAGTTAGTTTTTATATCGTGTTCTGTTTACAAAGATAGATATTGGGAATACGGTATTTGTGAAAATTGCTAAAGTTTTGTTATTCTGACCTCTTCATTGCAATAAAAGGTTCCTATATTGGTTTCTGCCACCAAGCTGATTCCGAATCCCGGACTTTTCCCCGCTGCGCCTCCTTTATATTGGTCTGTGTTGATGTACACGTCAGGTAAGAAATTCAACATAACCTACAAATTAAAATAATACATCAAATTAATTATAACAAAAATAAAGAATATAGATTATACAAAAATAGGTTATTGAATGTATAAATTAATAGGAGTAGTTCATGTTTATAATTTGTTCAGAAGATAATTGATTCGTTCATCCAACTCCAATGATTTTTTTGGCAAAAATAACACTTATCTGGTGATTCAAAATTGAAATAATCAAATCTGCTATTATATCTCACCCCTTTGGAAGATTCGACGACTCTGTTAGCGATGGCTGGAGAGACTCTGAGAGCAAAGACAACTCCTCGAATACGTTTCACGAGGCCCCACTTCTCCCATTGCAGGGGACGTAGTAGTCTTCTGGTTGGACATGTGAAGTGGACCTCACCTCCTCCTAGAGGTGGCGCACCTGAAATGAACATAAAAAAATCTGAGTACTTAGGTACCTACCTACATGCTTCAATTTTGATTTGAACTATAATTAACTCTTTTGTTAATATAAATTTCCGTGGTAACGATGGGGATCATTGCCAACATTTTTTAGATGCTGTCGAGAGTGGGAAAAGATACCGGGAGTTTTTGATACTGTCAAACGTAGGAAAAGACACTGAGAGTTTTTAGATGCTGTCAAGCATAGGAAGAGATACTGGGAATTTTTGGATACTGACAAGCGTACGAAAGATACTGGGAGTTTTTAGACGCTGTCAAGTGTAAGAAAAGACACTGGGAGTTTTTAGATACTGTCAAGCGTAGGAAAAGACACTGGAATTTTATAGATGCTGTCAATGTAGGAAAAGATAACAGGAATTTTTAGGCTATAAGAATGTAGTCTGACAACTATGTGGGGAATTACAGTCAAAATACAACGAGGGAGTTGTCGATTCAAACAGATGCCAACGGTTTCACCTCTTCCTCATATTTGATAAAGCTGGCAACCCACGGGGATCGATACGGTCTCCAAATCTGTTTTTTTTGTACATTTATGATCTTTTGTAGTGTGCACCAATATATGTATCATTACACATATGACAGTAAAGTTCTTGATAGGTTTTTGTGTGACAAGCCCCTGAAGAGCACAGAAAGTTGAATAGCTCTGAAGACTTTGATGCAGAGAATGGATGGTTACCTCGAAAGAGTAAGAATTTAACTAACTAACCATCACACCATTTCACACAGGGGTAGGCAGAGATGACGACCTTGGCATACACTCTTGCTTCTTTCACATTCATACAACGTCTCATACATTCTATTCTGTTATTCCAACTTCTGGCATGATCCGACTCAAGTATTTTTTAAGTATCCTCGGACGTCCCCGGTTTCTTCTTTCATTCACATTCGCGTCATATATTCTCCTTACACTCCTTTCTTCGTTCATTCGCTCTACATGCCCAAACCATATAAGCGGCCCCTTCTTAATCTTACTCATAACGCTTACATCAGCCTTCCATTCTTTACGAATCTCAACATCTTTCACACGATCATACATGGTTTTACCAAACATTTGTCTCAAAGATCTCATTTCTACAGCATTCAGTCTACTTTCATCCTTAGAATTACTGTTTCAAAGAGCCAATCGAGCCTGATTATGACTAAAGAGGATTGAAATGATAGTCTAGTCTCCTTCAAAAGAAGCAATCTTCCCAACAAGCCTTCCATTGACATGCTCGGTAAAACCCTAAGTGACCAGCTCAGGCACAGGGGTATTTTCAAAGCCAGAGTTAAGTTAGCCTCTCAGAAGCTGGACGTATTGTACAGATCCCGCAGATACAACAATACTGGTAAACTACTGACCATAATAAATATGAATGAAGCTTACCTCGTTTGTTTACTTTAAGGGATAGTCCATCATCGACTAATATGAATTTCAACAATATTGGGAATGCTGCGGCTTTGATTCTGTCCACTGAAACATCCGTCGCTGATTGGGTGATGCCTCGCAGGGTGGCGTTCAGTGGTTCTTTGCAGAATGGACCCAACGCTAGCAAAATCTCTAAGTAATAACCTGGAAAAAGGCACAATTATTTATTAGTTCTAGTGCACTATAATGATCAAATAAAATTGTATCGTTCGCCCAATTGCGGAAAGATAAAAGTTAAATTAATTAATCATATGATACTACAAAGTCCAAAAAAACTAGTAAATCATAGGTTTCACCGGTAAATCATGGCATTTGCCAAAAATCTGTATGAAAGTTCGTAATGGAAATGTTCAGAAGCTTTTAAACTAACCTAACTTAATCAATTCGGGAGGCGGGTAAGGGTACTGATGCTGCGAAAAACATATATCGGAAAACCAGCACCTCTGCCATATAGTCATGCTCATATCAGAGGTGCCCAGATTCATGGGATGAGTTTTGTCCAGGTCTTGACAGCGGACGCGTCTACCAACTAACTGCGTGGTGGAGTGGATCGGGAGAAGCCGGTTGTGGGAGACCTTTTGACCTATCCAGTCGGACTCCCTCGACCCATCGCCTTGCATTGCAAGGGAAGGGATGGATTCATACATCCATCACTCCTGAACACACTGACCCTCCGATTCCTACCCACCCCTCATACTATTTTCCTTTCCAGAACTTATTCTCCTTCCTTTCCCTAAAGAACCTTCCACACAGTATCCACAAAGATGACACAGGCCCTGAGGGAAATTATTTGGTAATCTTTTACAATCGTATAGTTTTCTTAATACGCATTTTATTTTTGAAAAACATTTTGATTGAACTTAATAACAATAAGAAACAGCTATTTCACATGGGGGAGACACCAAATAGTGCATTTAACTTTACTATTTTGGAAAAATTTATACCCGTAACAATTAAGAATCACAACGCGCCATGTTAAAGGTTTTGTTTTTTTTTGTGACGTTTGCCGATAGGTACTGCCAACCTAAAAAAGAAAATAAACTATTTCAGTTGGGGGAGACATTTTTCTTTAAAACCCAAACCATGAATCTATGAAATAACTAATAGGTTCTTAGTTGAACCGAATTAGGTTCTTGGGTTCAACTAAGGGTATTAGTTTGGGTTATTTAAAAATGGTTATATGACATCATATACCTATTGGAAAAAGTCAAATCAAATAACTTTGAACGTGGCGTCATGTGGTTCTTGTGATTTTTACATGTATATTAATTTTTGTGAAATATTAATTAAAGTGCATTGTTTCGTGTCTCCCCCAAGTGAATTTTTTTTTTTTATATGAATACCGCACAAGAGTCCCAACTGCTCCCAATCGTCTGGAGCCAGTGAGACTATGGCATCCCCAATTGGGGAATGTTGTGAGGCTGAAGGTATTGGGGAGGGGAAGGAGAAGGGGAAGAGAAAGGTGTGAAATACCTGGCTATTCAGATCTGGTCACCAAACACGTCTAAAAGCCATTTCAAGCAATGTTTCAATAAGGAACTCCAGTTCATTTTTTTTATTTTTTTTATTAATGTTGACATCCTAACTTAATTTTCTGTTTTTTCTTTTAGTTTTTTTTTTTTAAAGTTCGTTTTCATGGTTAAAATAATTGTTAAAGTTTC
This sequence comes from Halesus radiatus, assembly GCA_022606495.2. Taxonomy (NCBI): domain Eukaryota; kingdom Metazoa; phylum Arthropoda; class Insecta; order Trichoptera; family Limnephilidae; genus Halesus; species Halesus radiatus. Next base: position 228,906 of record JAHDVE020007334.1, on the reverse strand, counting down.
AATTTTTTAAAGCCCACCAAAACGCACGAAATCTATGGCTTGTTGGGTGTGACGTCACACGAACCAGTCGGATTAGTGGTTCAATAGGCAGTGATCGATATTTTATGAATTTCATACAAAACTTCGAGAACTTTATACTCAAATTTAACTGCTTTTAATTGAAGGAAACATTGTAGAATATCAGCGTCTCTATACTAATGTAGGTGAATTGTACCAAAGTGCAAAAATACATTCATATCCGCAACTAATTAACAATTTATCAGCGTTCAAAGAAAGTCCATAGCTCACTTTTTAAGAACTAGCTTAAAATCAGAATCACTTGCGTTAATAGCCTCTTTCATTTTTCTGCGCATGCGCAGAAAACAGACGCATGCGCACTGCGCATCTGCGGACTTCAACAGTAGACAGATATTAACTTGAATGTGTTAGATAAATTGAATAGGTTTGAAATATTGGTGTAACTGCAATGGCTTGAAATAAAAATAAAAATATTAAGCATTGTAAGAAATATTATGCATTAGAAATCCCCCGCTTCCAGAATAACTGAAGAAATAGTCACCAAAGTGACAATGACATTGTTGTTGGAAGGGGTATAGATTATTATTACGTATACAAATTCGTTAAAATTGGTATGAATTTCCAAGCAAAAACTCTCAACTAGTCACAATAAACAAACATAATGATTTTACAAGCGAAATGAAACTATAAACAGCGAAATTATATGCCAAAAGCATGATAAACAGCGGAAAAACATCTTAGCTTGTTATAGTTGGACTCAAAAACGACATGTGTGACGTCAGAAGCGGTGGTACCAACAGAACATGGTGTTTTGATGGTACAATTTTTAATTCACTTTTATATAACGATTTATAAAATCTACGTTTAATTATATACAATGAAAGTTATATATTCAGAATCGGCATTTGCTGATCTATACGAATACATATTTTTAAAGCCATTATATTTTTCACTGGAGTTCCTTATTCTGAATGGTGGACTTTCACCAGGGCGATACTGAGAGTATCTTCCACTCTGTAATGTGGGCAAATATACTATATATTATTTTTAAATGAATTAATTGTGAAACAATACAAATTAATTAAATTAAATTTACTTACGCACGCCGTGATTTGAACCCGCGACCTTCGGATTCGTAGTCGAGAGCCTTACCCCTCGACCATGGAGGCCATCAAATTACTTGCTCCTTATTGTAAATAAATTCAACAAATGTTTTTTTTTTTTTTTTTAAATATGCGAATTAAGAATGCTATACGATTGTAAAACTTTACCAATGATTTTTCTAAGTTAGTGGAGTTCAGTAAAAAAAAAAAAGTGGTAGGATTTACCAACATTTGTACTTTTACGGACACATATTTTTCTTAGTATTATTTCAACTTTAAACTTGTCAAGCACTGAGTTTTATGACAATGGCGAAAGTATTAAGAATATTTGGCTTGAGTATTTTCTTACCTATTCCTCGCTGAACGCAGCATTCGTGAGTGAAAGTTCCTCCAATAACTATTCCGGGGTGATAGTATATAGATGTTCCAGTTTCACTCAATTCCACTTTAGTGCCATTCGTTACTTTGTCAAATAGACGAATTAAGCAAATTTCATATTCCTTTAGACCCGGTTCATCTTCAGAGCTGCGAATTTCAACGATTCTGATCGGTTTCCCGCTCAACGTGGATAGCAACAATCTTTGACGTAAGAAATTGCTCCCTTTATACACAAGTAAATTGTTATCTCTCGATATAGCGGGCATTTTGACGTATGTTCACTTAAAACTCTTCTTAAAACATTCCCAAACACTGGACAAATGCTTTAAAAAAACACCTAAGTTCTGCTATTATTGAAACTAATAGGTTATATCAGCGTTAAGACGGGTAACGTAACTGACAGTTCATAAGCACGCTTGTTTTGACAGTTTACTCCATAGAATTCACACGGTAAGTAGTAATGGTCGCAGCGAATAGAGATGCCACAAACGAAATATTTGTTTCCGAAACATTACAAGAAAATCATTTTTCGGATTGGTTCGGAAACTCTCCGATTCAACCGAGATATTATTCTACAATGCAGTTATTATTTTCCGAGTTTTCTACAATAATAATATAAGCAGTCCGATTTTAAAATTACGTTTTTCCAAACGCGTTTCAGTTTATGTCCATCGCAAGTTATACCAATCAGCTGCGAGATTAAGTAAATTGAAATTACGACTACTTAGGCTATTCTCTGACGGTCCGGTAGGGAATTGACATAAACCTCATGCGTGATACCGACAGGGCACTGCGCCATACATTTCAATGGGTGCTAGCTCATGACTGGGGGGGGGGGGGGGTAGCGGGAGCGGCGCGACATACTTCTATTATACCACAAGTGGGACAACAATTCAGTAGCTCCTCGGTAAACACCCATCTATTAAATCTATGTACTGCGTTTCGATCGTTTACGCGCCATTCATCCCTTGAGTTTAAATATGGAGCGGGATATGAATTTTCGGCTAATAATGGAGGTAGAGAAATATGCACGTCTTTATAACTATAAATTACCGGCATATGCAGTAAGGGGGACAACGGAGAAAGCTTGGTATGCAATAGGAGGACTTTTTATATATGGAGTAACGTGTTGGACCAGTTCTTGTAATGTTTTTTTTTACATTCGGTACACTTGCCTGAATTTAACATCATCTCCGTAGACCTCAAACCTCCTCCTTTTTTGTCTCACTTGAAGGAATAAATAGCATACTAGAGCCTCGTCTTCACTTGATTCTCTTGACATTTTTCGATTTTGACTTTGAATCCTGTAACGTGACAACAGAAATCTGCAATACCAACAATTTACTGACGGCTACAAATCACCGCAGACCCGTCAGAGAGTCGATGGAGGAAATATCGCGAAACATTTCCTGCATTTTTGCTGCACCCGGTTTATGTCGTTTCCCTACCAGACCGTCAGAGAGCGGTAGCGAAAGAGCTCAGTAACGTCCTTTGTTTCTTTTGTCAGTGCGAACTTTTATTTTTAAAAATCAAGGGAAATATACGATTTCAAAAATTAGGAAAATAACAGTTATTTTTCACTTTGATGACAACCCCTTTTTAATATAAATCATCTAAACCATTTGTATGCCCTTTGAGGCTTTTTGTGTCATATTAATTAAAACGGAAGTTAAACTAATAAAATGAAGCTGTTTATTGAAAATAATTCTTACCTTCCAGCTGTCTTTACATAACATTACACTTGTTATGAATAGCATTATAACCTGTAAATAAAGTTTCTCGTTGAAGCAGAGAATATAAGATAGTATTAGTACACGAAGCATAGACTCACTTGTACATGCACAATGATAATTATGATTGAAGGGGTTTTTTAGCGTTTGCAATAATAACCAAGCTTGCCTGAAATCTTAGATAGATGAAAAACATTAAGATAGTTTTTTCGTATGCTGCGTCTAGATTAATAAGAAAACTCCCTCCCACAGAACACAAAACTTAAAATTTACAGCCAGCGCAAAAAAAATTACACTAGACGTATTGTATCCGTTCAAAGTTTTCCATGTTGCGTTTGAATGTTTGATTGTGAATCGGATTATATTACATACTTTTTTATTATAAATATACAACATCATTGTCATCCTATCGGATAGGATAGAAAAAGTCCCAATCATAATATTTGACGTGGAGTCGTACTAATTTTACCGGCCATTGGTCAGTTGGTCAGTAGAAGTTGGATCAATGCTGAGTAAATTAATACACGCTTGCGGAATAGACGAAGATTGAATTTAATTTTTGTCGAAATAAGTTGTCATGAATGGGCTCGCACGGATAATCTAGTGCGAGATTTACGAGATTCTCACGAATAAAAATAATAGTGTAAACAGTAAACATACATAAATTAATTAGCCAAATAAAGTTGTAGCATATGAAACGTCTTATCGGCATGGGATGAAGTTAGCCACACAAATACTTTCAAATTTGTTGAATTCTTTGTTTTTTGACATTATCGAAGTAGTGTCAGTCGTATCGCGTGTAACATTGTTTGTCAACAAATTAATCGAATTGCTCATTTAGAAATATCTCTTCGGTTGTGTTTTATTCCTGTTTTGTTGATTGTTGATAATTACTGTAAAATGTGACAAGACAGATGCAAGGTCATCCAACATACGATAGACCCAAGCTTCGAAACTAATAATTATTCAAAGTTGACGTAGATCAAAAGAAGTTTGTGATAATTGAGTTCGTCATTTTTTTGTTAAAATATGATACTGCGGTGATTACATAAGTGAATTATTGTGGTCAATATAGTATAAAATAATATATCATATCAATGTGTGCAGTGTGGTTTGTTTAGTTTGCTATAATTGGACTTTCGTCGACTTGAAGGTGAGTTTATTTGGTTTTTGGCACGGAAATCAAGCAATTTGTATTATATTTTCTACAAAATAATCTCAAAACGGTTGTTAACTTATTTATTATAATAATACTTAATTTAATATAGTTAATTTTCAATTTGTTTTTATCAGGACACACTTGGGGTATCAGTGGTGTGTCATAAAAAAAACCACAATATTTTGTTATGATAGTTGTCTTTTTTAACTCAATAATGTAATTTAGGATATACAAAACGTACCTTAGCTTATTTTTTCTGCATTATACTGACCAAATTAGGAAGATCAAATTTACCGAAGTTCGGTAAAGATCAAAAAGTTTTATACATTTGTAAATAAAACTTCTGCCTCTCAGTTTTATTAAATATGGCGGTCGAGCAAACGTGTCTCAATTGCTGTGATTGCACCCAATAAGTGGCTAATTTAATTGCTGCAGTTCATCTGAGGTCTCTAATATAAATTAATTAATTGAAGTCATTATTGCTTAAACCACTTGAGAGATCAATGGATCACTGTTTTATTTAAAATTCGATATAATAACCCACGAATCCTCATTTTCATCCCCACGAAAATTCAATATTTTCTTTTGTATTAAGTCACTTATTATTCATATACAAAATTAACTAATAAATACATAAAAAAAAATTGTATCTATTTTTCTATCCCAATCGGATTTAAATGGTTATAGGTAGTTCCTATATATGTTATGCTTTTAGTAAGTAAATACTTGATAAAAAATAAAAAAAAAGTAATGTGTGAGTAAGTAACCCAACTTTCTGGTGCAAGTGGGACTATGGCATCCCATCCTCAATTGGGATATGTTGTGAGGCTAAAGGAAATGGGGAGGGGAAGCAGATGGGAAGGAGGAAGGTTGTAAATTATCTGATTATGTAGGTCACCAAACACAGTTAAAGTTAATTTTTTATTTATTTTTTTATATGAATACCGCACAAGAGTCCCAACTGCTCCCAACCGTCTGGAGCCAGTGAGACTATGGCAGCCCCGATTGGGGAATGTTGTGAGGCTGAAGGTATTGGGGAGGGGAAGGAGAAGGGGAAGAGGGAGAGGAAGGTGGGGAAATGGTGTCAAACACTGGTGTAAAAGCATCTTCCACTTTTTTACTAGCTACCTGATATATTTTACATAATTATTATTTTGTATTTTTTTGCAAGATTTCTAAATATAGCAATAAACAGTTTGTTGCGAGGTGCGGTGTAAATATGAATTTTCTTATACCCGTGGTGGACCTTACGTGCATTGAAATGCAAATATTTGTTAAAAAATAACAATGATCTGAATAAAATCATCTGTTTTAGAATAATTTATATATTGTAATGTGGCATTCGTTCGTAACGCTTAATACCATTTTTGACTAATATTTGGACTACCGCCCGATTTCACTGTTTTATAAATGTTCGTCAGATTACCGGTCGTTTGGCAACTGTTAGTTGTTGCCCGACGGTCGCTTATTTGAAATCGTGTACTATTTTAATTAAAAATACAATATACAATTTGCATCTGTGAAATGGACTCCTCGTCAAGGAGTGAAAATGGTGACAAGCGAATGGAATTATTCAAGACAAAAAATTATCATTGTTCATTACGTAACAGAAATTTGGTGGTTCGTCTATAAAACTGGCCCTAAAATGTATTAACGTATTTCATTCATTACTGTGAATACAAGAGTATGACCAAATTCTGGCTCCTTCATAATGATGGTTATGAAGGAGCCGGAAACCAAACTAAATCTAAGTCAAAGACTATGACAATTCGTAAAACATGGAACCTGAGATAGTAAGTGTTTTAAAAACCCCTTCAAGTGGATCTGAAGAAATTTTAATGAATTTTTGCACACAATATGTACACAATTTTTTAATGTTTTAATAAAAAAGGTTATCCTTTATTTGTAGGTGTAGTAAACTTCAGTTACAGTGTTGCACTCTAAGAAGTGGTCAATTATTAATGGTTCAATGGCCTGTATTTCTCATTTTTTTTACATTTTTAAGGTATAATTTTTTTACATTTTTAAGATATTTTTTTACAGGCCTCAAGAATAGTAAGGTACTCGTTTTGCTACCCAAAATCTGTCACAACTCAAAATCTCGTATTGTATTCACGAATCGTATTTTGATTTGATTTTAATTAATTCATTTGACTCAATTTGTACAAATATTTGTAACATTACATTTTTTAAATATAATTCATTATAATTGTTCCGACAATGAGTGTATATGCATTGCCAAAAACCCTGTAAATGTGTTATAAGACCTAAAAAAAGATCGATTTTTTGAACTACCGCATTTAGTTAAGTACCTACGTAGCTCTCCCCACAGGTGAAGTTCAACATAAGTTTGTGCGGCTCGTTCGACTGTACAGGAGGTTGTGATTACACTTCCGATAGTGAGATGTTGGAAGAAATAAATTTATTCATTTTATTTTTAGAGCAATACCTCTGCGTGTCTCTAAGGAGTGGTATTTGGTCATACCCAAAATATAGATAGATGGGCATAGCCGTGGGTATGGTCGTCCGCAGAGAAAAATAAAATCTTAAAAATCTCCTGTGAACTCTTTCAATGCACAAAATGTAAGTTAGTTCATGTAGGGTACAAATAATAGTATTCGACTCCAGTACACCTAACACTAGCGTGTTTTATAATAACCTCCGTTTTTGCGTGTTGTGCAATGAATTTAAATTTTTAATTACGAAGCCTAGAAGCTTGTGTGCTCTGATTATTAACCCCTTGAAGCATAGTGGTATCAAAATAACCCACCGTTTTTTATCTTTTGCTGCATGGTGGGATGTAATTTATACCACTTCGAAAAATTAAAACCACTTGAAACACAGCTGTTTAAATTATGTCCCGCCCACTCCAACAGCTTACTATATCGGCCAATAGATGGTACGTAAATACTTTTCAAAGTTTTCGAAATTCTGTGCAACACAAGCATTTTTTTTTGTTTCAAATCTTGTGCCTCAAAAGGTTAAATTGTTGATGTGTTGGTGAAAAGATAATTTACTGTCGTAAATAACCCCTAGTGATTTGGTTTAGGCGTTGGAATTTTTTTAGTTATATTTATGTTCAAATATCTACCAGGTCTCTTCGATTCTCATAAACGAGACGATATTGCACTTGGGTGTACAAGCTTGGGTTTGGGTACTCAAGCAGTTTATTTTGCACCAGTTTGAGACGCAGTCGATATCATGTTGAAGAAGAACGCAGTGAAGTAGGTTTTTAAGGGGTTGGGGTAGGGGTAGCCGATATGGGTATCAAACTATGCGTATCGACCTAGATAAACCGATTTGCTCAATGAAAAATTGAGCGGTATACTCCTTGGCTCCTTTTTGCGAAATAATGCATATTTTTTTCAAATATAATATTTTATTATTTCTTTGACACACACTCCTTGATTCATCCACATTACAACACAAATTCATAATATACGCAAAGTAATTAGTTGCCTGCAACGGGCAAAAGCTAGTCGTTAATAAAAAACAGGAACCGAAGCGGTCCGAGGATAGATCCCTGGGGGACTCCAGAAAAAGACACGAATTTGATAGAAATGGAACCCTTATAAAAAACGTACTGTCTACGATTCCGGAAGTATGAAGCAAAAAGGCAGAGTGACCTTATGGAAAAAACCAAACGCAGCCAGCTTATTTAGAAGAACATCGATGTCAACCTCGCCGAGAGCTTTTTCGAGGTCAAAACAAGTAACTTCAATTTAACCACCCTTGTCAAGAGTTCGTGATATGAATCTACTTCGTAGAGGTTTGATTACTACAATACTTTATCTAACAGCTAAGTAGGGAAAGAGGATAGAATTCTACACGTGTGTCCTTGCACATATTCATGCTTCATTCATAATGATATATGGATACTCGCGTATTGTTTCAATTTCTTACATGACCCAATTATTTGATACACTCGATTGTGCCTCGTTTTATTGGGACGTCCCCGACTTTCACATATGCCTGTGTATATAACAGTGGCGTGCATTGCTCTATTACCATAGGTAAGCTGTACATAGTTTTTCAAGTTCGGGTATGAATTATTATGCATTGCATATTTAAAAATGGCCATATTATTATCGTCTTTCGCTGATTGCTCAGGCCGAATGAATAAATTACTTACCAACTACATGGAAAAAATAAACATTTAATCATAAATTTAACATATTCAGAAAAAAATCTTTTAACATATTTTTATGGTTCGTTTTTTCTTAGGGTAGGCACAGCTTATCAGCCTTTATGGACTGCACGCCACTGGTATATAAAGTTCAAGGAAACACAAATAAGCAATAAATTTACCGCAAATAAATAAATTGGAAAATTACGACAAAAATTGGTCGAAAACTAAGCACGGTAAATTTTCCCATAATTTCTTTTGGCTTAGAATATTTTACAATTCGCTCAAAATACCTATACTCGTATATTACATTCTATACGTACATATAATTAAAATCGTACCTTTCCGAGTACTATTCATGCGCTTACCCTCATTTTTATCCCCTTCAAGCTTCCGCATTTGTAATTCTATAAAATTTATTAAAATTTTTGAATCTAGAATACAATCAAACTGAACGATTAGAAAAATCGAATTAAAAAATTTATCAACCCTAATTCCTTTTTTAAATTCTCATCCACGAGCACCATCCGATATTACGTATTTTATATCCATAGGTAATTATGTAGTTTTTTATTACACTTTAAAATTATCATGCTCGGTTTTATAAGGTAAGCAAATATTTGCTGTTATCTTTAGAGTTTTTAGGATTTTACTTACACCATTAGCAAACATAGTCAATGCGGCTGGTTTGAAGAATAAATTGCTATGCCTTAGTGGGAAAACGTTGGTGAGAACGATTATTTTTTACTCAAATACTGGGTGCAAATAAGTCTTATACCGGATTTTATCATCATAATGTACGATTTTTTGATTCCCGTAAAGGAAATTTGCTTTGTGCGTGCATATCTTCTTCTTCAGTTATATAAAGAAGAATATAATAAGTCCTCCATCACGACACAAGCAACACCTTCCGCTTACTGTGATGGTAGTGGAACATTTTCAGATATTCTCAGGTTATTCATAACCTGTGAATGTTTGTCTTTCTTTTTAAAAAAATCTAAGTTTTATTCCGAGCTTGATGAAATTGCGCACACTTGACTATCGAAACAAGAGGAAGGTCACTGTCTACACGAGATTTCGATTAAAGCAGAATTTTGGTACTTGATGAAATTTTGCACACCAGACCGTTCAAAATAAGAGGAAAATTATTGGGTGGGGTGAGGGTTGGGATAGGGGGTAGGGGTAACACGTCACAACCTCAATACATTAATCTAAACCATTAATAACCCCGGGCGACGCCGGGTACTTCAGCTAGTTTCTAATAAAAGTAATCATTTGGAGGGTGGTACATACTCTCAGTATCGCCCCGGTGAAAGCCTACAATTCAGAATCGAAGTGATGTTTCGAATGGTTCTAGCCGTATTTAGTGACCAGGGGCCCGATTCCGGTTCTTTTAAAGGATAATAAATTGTCCTTATTCTTAGGGTTACAGACATTTAGGTTAACCACGGTTCCGATTCCATGTCAATGACAATACAGTTTCAAAGGAGTTTGTGGTTTAATTATCACAGTATTATTAAAAAAATATCAGTGCACCACACATACTTAACACGTTTAGTTTATTATAATTTAAATAACTTATCTGACACCCGGGCTTTTGGCATAGGGGGACACTTTACAAACTTACAGATGACTCACTAATAATGTTTAAAGTCAATACGATAATATTGAGTTTTTATTTTGTTAAAACTATACAAATATTGATATTTTTAAACAATGTCATCGTCGAATGACAGCTGTCATCCGAGAGAACCGGAACCGCAGTTAATTAAAAAGTCTTTAAGCCTAGCGATGAGGACAATGTCTTAGCCTTTAAAAGAACCGGAATCGGGCCCCAGCTCTGAGTTTGGAGACATTTCCCAACCTTCCCGTTCCTCATCTCCTTCCCCTCTCAACTTCCTTCATCATCTCTACTTGGTAATATTCCCTAATTTGGGATTATAGTAGTCTCACAGGCTCCGGCCAGTTCAGGCCCGGCCCTGACCCAAGCGGCGCCTGGGGCGGGTAAATTTTTGCCGCCCCTTCAAAACCTAAATGTAAAATGATTTTAGCAGGTTTGTGGGAAAATAACTAAATTTGTACTAATAATGAATGACCGAATGTTTTCTAATGAACCAAAAATGTTTTATTCTGTCAAATTTGCAAAACGATACATATTTTGAATTATGAATTAACGAAACGAAGGAAACCAATAAAACCTGTCTGGCAGCTACTAACTGTCAATGCATAGATTTTGTCAATGCAACGACGGGCATGCCATGCCACGAGTAGCTAGATGTTTCTACTGCATTGTCTATATCTTAACCTTTTAAAATATTTATTATGAAAAAATGAACTTTATGTTCATTAAAATTCGTGTCAAATTTTTATGCATTTGTCATGTACGAAACAAACATTGTTCAAATGGCTGGCCGGGAAGAATGCGATAGCTCTACAAATTCGTATAGCCGTGTCTCGTTTCATTACTTTATTTTTGCGCCTAGCCGCCTGTTTTTCTAATTTTGCACTGCGTATTCTGTCTCTTTTTCTCACCACTTGTGAATTTTTCGTTCGAACAAAGTATATCTACATATAAAATGGGAGAAGCAAGTTTTTTCTGCGCCGTCAGTAGGATAGGGAATTCAGATAATAGAACAGTGATCTGTGATCGAGTTTTACGGGTTCGATTGTCGCTCAAGTAGGTATTATATGGATATTTCAATTTATTATGTAGGTGCCTGGGTGCTGACGGCACTGAGCGTCGGGGGCTGGATCCGGAACGGAATCAATTTTTTCTAACTGATTCGGAATAATATAATATTATAAACAATGTAACATTAAAAAAAGTGGTACTATCAGCGCCTTGGAAATGGGCCGTCTGGAGGGGACTGCTCCAATTGCGCCAGGATAGGGCCGGTCCTGGGCCAGTTGATACTCTTTTGCGGTCACCAGCCCATTCACTCCACATTATTGTCATCTCACAAAAAAACGGAATAAAATGCATGTCGAAATGAGGATAACATATGAATTATATTATATTCTATTTATATGTAGTGTGACTGCACTGGTGTGATACTGGACCTATTCAGCTTGATACGCGCATAAAAGGTGCAATCAAAGAGACAAAGTTCAATGTACCGCAACACACGGTGGCACCATTTTGCCATTCAGATATTTATTAAGGACGACGGTTTCAATCTCCCGAGAAGTATTATGTGTAGAACACTTTATATTTATTATTGTTCTGTTTATAGTACAACTGTGAAATAAAATCTTATTCTTCCATCTATTTATAGTACAACTATGATGTAGAATCTTATTCTATCTTCTATCTATATTACAACTATGATGTATAATGTTCTTCTTCTATCTATAGTACAATTATGATGTAGAATCTTATTCTATCTTCTATCTATATTACAACTATGATGTATGATGTTCTTCTTCTATCTATAGTACAATTATGATGTAGAATCTTATTCTATCTTCTATCTATATTACAACTATGATGTATGATGTTCTTCTTCTATCTATAGTACAACTATGATGTATGATGTTCTTCTTCTATCTATAGTACAATTATGATGTAGAATCTTATTCTATCTTCTATCTATATTACAACTATGATGTATGATGTTCTTCTTCTATCTATAGTACAACTATGATGTATGATGTTCTTCTTCTATCTATAGTACAACTATGATGTATGATGTTCTTCTTCTATCTATAGTACAATTATGATGTATGAATCTTATTCTATCTTCTATCTATATTACAACTATGATGTATGATGTTCTTCTTCTATCTATAGTACAATTATGATGTAGAATCTTATTCTATCTTCTATCTATATTACAACTATGATGTATGATGTTCTTCTTCTATCTATAGTACAATTATGATGTAGAATCTTATTCTATCTTCTATCTATATTACAACTATGATGTATGATGTTCTTCTTCTATCTATAGTACAATTATGATGTAGAATCTTATTCTATCTTCTATCTATATTACAACTATGATGTATGATGTTCTTCTTCTATCTATAGTACAATTATGATGTAGAATCTTATTCTATCTTCTATCTATATTACAACTATGATGTATAATGTTCTTCTTCTATCTATAGTACAATTATGATGTAGAATCTTCTTCTATTTTCTATCTATAGTACAACTATGATGTAGAATCTTCTTCTTCTATCGTCTATCTATAGTACAACTGGTGTGGCGTGTAAATAGCCAACATCTGTGTGGGCTTTATACCATGATTATAATTATGATTAAAAAACAACAATGAAGATTATCTCTCTAAAACAACTGCAAGAACTGCCCACATACGAGGAGGAAAATCACCACTAACCAGCATCGGCGTTCTCATCTACAGCCAGAAGGTCCACTTCTCAAAGTCACATTTGTTGTTTTTCTAGTTATAAAATTCACAGCACAGATCACTTGTTCAATTCGCATAAATTAAGCTGTATTTTAATCAGCGAGTAGCAAGGGGACAGTAATCCGAGAAATAGTAATAATTTCATGGAAAAAAGTCAAGAATCTTCGAGAGAAAAAATAGCTTTCTGCCTTTCATGTGATGGCCAATTCGTGGCCAGTTTATTCTAATCGCCTATCGTCAGCACATATGCAGAAATTGAATTAATTTACCTTTTTAAAACAATCACGATTATCCTCAGTACAAAAGATTTTATTAATATCTACATGGCTCTCTGCCAATCACTATTAGAATATGGTATTATCGGATGGGGCAGTGTTAATGATAATATTCTTAATTTACTCATTAGAACAATAGAACATAGAATGCCATCATGAATATTATACTTAAAGTACCTATAAGAACTAGCATTGACGAAATCTTCAGCAAACTGAACGTTATGTCATTAAAACAATTATTCTCTAAAACAATACTACTTTACATTCATAAATACAAAAAACAAGAAATAACAACAATCACACATATTAGAAACACTAAATCAAAACACATACAAAAAGGAATTACAAACACAACATTTGGATAAAAAAAAAACTTCTTGTACTATGGTACTAAACTCTTCAACAAAATCCCACTATCCTTTAAAAATCACAACAGCCATAATAAATTTAAAAATCAAACAAAACACTGGATACGTTACATATGGAGATCTGAAATAGAAAATATATTATCCCCAAATACGGACTAACACGGAAACCACTCAACTGCACTTAAAACACCTCACCTTACAATTACAATTATTTATTTTTTTCATCCAGCACATCAATTTAATATAATGTAATTTCATATTTTGTAAATGAAATCCTCAGCACGGGAAATTCCAATGAGGATATCATTATTTGTTATTTTGTTATAAAAAAAGAAGATAATAAAACATTATTATTATTAATTGAAATATCCCTTGTTACCGAAAACGCGAAATTTTCATGTCTCTAATTATAGCTTATCGGTCCAAAGGCAAAGATATTGCCGCTTTCAGTGGAGGTCGTCCAATATAATATAGAAATACATAATTAATAACTCCTGGGGCTGGTTGGTTTCTTGCTACGCCTCTGTTAAAACTGGGCTTGACTCTTGTCGGGATGGTCTCATTAGCTCCAATGAAAAACAAACATTATTTCCCTGTTCACATAATCTAGCGGACTTATTAAGGGTGGGTTTTTTTCCACCCCCGCGATTCACTTAAGTTAAGGGGGGATCCGGTACTGCCCACCCCCACACTCCTCCCAGTAACAAAGCCGGATCAGACGAGATTAAAAAAAACACCGAGGCGTCTTTTTCTAATCAATGAAATGTGTTTGGTGACCAGATCTGAATATACTTCCCGACCTTCCTCTACGCCATCTCCTTTCCTACCCCACTTCCTTCAGCCTTACAACATACCCTAATTGGGGATGCCATAGTCAGTATAGGCTGAAAAACTGTGCCTACCCTAAGCAAATGAGGAACCCCAGGGAAATTTAAAGATAATAGACTTGTGCAGTCATTTAATCAGTTGGCCAAAAAATCAGCGGAAGATGATAATAATATGGCTATTTTCAAGAATTGAATCTACAATTCATACCCGAACTTGAAAAACTACCCACAGCCTACATTTCGTCATAGAACAATACACGCCACTGCTCCACAGTGGGGAAAAAAACCACATCATTATTTTATTGTTTTCGTTATTCCTGGGAATAAGGATCTAGCAATGGAATAACCCTGTTATGTTGGTACCATTGCATTCGGGACATTTGACGTCACGTGTCTTGGTTGCGCGTATTCTTGTCTCGAATTTGTATGTACATTTTTATTTGTCGATTTTGTTTTGTATTTTAAATATGTGGTTTTTTAGTTATTGCGAAATTTTAACTTAATTTGGGTGACTTCAAGCTCTTTAATTGTTGTTCAATATAAACAACTATTATTCATGAAAGAAATTAGAGTATTTATGATCAAACCATTTATCAATACGGATATTATGATAATGTTTAATGTTTTGATCAGTTTTGAAGTTAGAATGTCAAATGTCAAAACAAGAATGAGCTTTACAGCACATAATTGTATATTTTATTCAGAGTAAACCATAAGTAATCCAATTGTGTACCTTTTAGAAACTTTAAGTCAAAGAATAATAACAATATTCAACATTAACATTATCGTAATATCAGTATTTATTAATATTCTTATTTCTTTCATTAATAATGGCTTATTTTATATACTAATCCAAAAACAGAATGCTCACGTGGCTTCAGATGTTCCAAATGCAATGGTACCAACATAACACGGTGATTTTTTATTCACTTTTAAATAACGATTTATAAATTCGACGTATAATTGTATATAATGAAAGTTATATACTTAGAATCGGCGTTTGCTGGTCTATATGAATATATATATATTTTTGGAGTTCTTATATTTTTCACTGGAGTTACTTATTATCAGGAAATTCAAATCTAAGAAAATAATTTTAAAATTAAATTAATGTTACGAAAAATTATAATTAAAATATTCATGTATCGGATACAGGTATGTATGATTTTTATTTTAAAACGATAAATATAGCGCGATTTCGCTCAGCGGAGACAAGAAGTATTGCCATTATTGCCAAATCA
Organism: Halesus radiatus; assembly: GCA_022606495.2. NCBI lineage: Eukaryota > Metazoa > Arthropoda > Insecta > Trichoptera > Limnephilidae > Halesus > Halesus radiatus. Next base: position 213,308 of record JAHDVE020007334.1, on the reverse strand, counting down.
AAAATAAAAATTTGATTAATATATTTTTTTCCGTCGGCCACACTACTGGCCCGCCTGATGACGCTTGGTTTTGACCTTAAAGTAAAATACTAGGTCTAGTAATTCCGTTCTCATTTCCTGTGGCCCGCCTCTTTTTCTCGGCCAGGAATTTGCTATACGGTTCGTTTTGCCCATTTATGGCGAAACCACTGGTCCACGCGCTCGTCTGGAAGCTACTTTATTTTGATGAGCTCTGAGCATACTTACTCCTGGTAAACCGTACCACGGCTCAATTGAACTGTGACTCTGTTTGACAAACTTTTATTTATCGAAAAAGATAAACATATCCCAGATGTTCGATAGCATTTTTACGCATTTATACGATGGCGCATCTTTAAATAAGATCCCTTGTTCTAATTTGTTTATATAAAAGCACCGTATAGTACGTGAATGGCACCTGAAAGTCTGGCATCTGGATGTTTTGTACCTACACCTACCTACCTATACGCTGGGAGTTGTATGAACTGGGGTATGAGCTCATGATCCGGGAGTCGGCTCTCAATATGTGCCGGCTCTTAAATGAGCCGCCGTTCAATTGAGTCGTACGAAAATATTGAGCTGGTACCGTGACTCCCTCTCTTAACAAAACCAGTCATGACCCATCGCTACTTTCAAGGTTTGAGGCTTTCTGGCTACTGCCCAATATGCTTAGGCGGTCGCCACGCTACTGATATTTTTCCTTTTTCTAGTAAAGGCGCGGCAACTCGATAAAAGCCATTTTCTTCTCTATTTGCCAGTATGGGGACGTAATTGGTTACGAACAGGTTCTGTTGTAATTTGTAATATGTTTTCCACGATTTATGCTTTTCTACAGGTTGGTTCATTAGGTTTCAGTTTATTTTTTTTTCTCAATTATTACTGATAATAACGAATACAGCTGTCTTTACTGGCTCGAGACGATTTTATGAAAAAAAAAAGTTGCGTAATTTATTTTCTATATATATTTTTTTATACAATCAGTACCTATCTAATGTTTCGATGTCGTGTCAATGGGGTATTTTCACAAACTACGGATACCGATAAAAATGTGTGGAAGATTTAAAGTTTATATTTCTGATTCTGATCATCGCAATAAAAATGAGTAATTTTTATATTTTCATTCGCAATTGTCGGGCTGCAATACAAAACTGCCTATTTCCAGAATGGGTGAAATTGAGTTACGCATGTAGTCAGGGTAATTCGAGGCTAAGGAATCGACTGGCATTATTATTTTTACGCAATTGTCGGGCTGCAATACAAAACTGCCTATTTCCAGAATGGGTAAAATTGAGTTACGCATGCAGTCAGGGTAATTTTTTTAAAAACGTACTATTTTCAGCGATTTTTTTTTTAACAGTTTTCTGCAAAAGTGACTATTTTTGATGTTATGGCAATGTGTACTATTATTTCCAACAGAAATTAGAGTTTTTTATCTTCAAAACGCACTATTTTGCCTAAGATTGACAGATTTTTAATTTTTTTTTATATGAATACTGCACAAGATTCCCAACTGCTCCCAACCCTCTGGAGCCAGTGAGACTATGGCATCCCCAATTAGGGAATGTTGTGAGGCTGAAGGTATTGGGGAGGGGAAGTAGAAGGGGAAGAGGAAGGTGGGGAAATATCTGGCTATTCAGATCTCGTCACCAAACACGGCGAAAAGCTATTTCAAGCAACGTTTCAATTCTGAATCGTGGTCTTTCCCCAGGGCGATACTGAGAGTATCTTCCACTCTGGAACGTGTGCAAATATACTATATGTTATTTTTAAATGAATGAATTGTGAAACACCACAAATTAATTAAATAAAATTTACTCGCGCACGCCGGGTTTCGAACCCGCGACCTTCGGATTCGTAGTCGAGAGCCTTACCCCTCGACCATGGAGGCCGTCATGTATTTAACAGTCGTCAAATTTGAAAAAATGGTGAAAGAAAGGATTTTTTTGTTGTCTTCCTGGCTCGAAATTGAAACAGGAAAAGGACCTAATAAAGTCTTCTCCGTACTCGCAATTTTTTTTTTTAAATGCTTTGAAGGACAGATACAAGGATATAAAGGAAATAGTCATGTTTACAAAATAAAATAATTAAAATTATGAATTTAAAATATTTATCCAATGTCAAGTTAATAAATCACAAATCAAATTTTTTCAATTATTTAACAAAAAAATGTTTGTAGTGATATGCTTGTGAGAGTCGGTACCGTTTTTTGGGTCCACTGAAAAGTTCGATTTTTGGAAATAGGCAGTTTTACATCACAACCCCACAATTATTGATTTAAAAAATAATCTAAAACCGCACATCCCGAAATGGTTCGATCTGGCTAAAACGTCATTATGATGCACTTACATAACGCTACTGGCTGGTAAGACGGCTGTCAGCGACGTTGGTCGGCGTGGCATTAATAACACCATATTCACAAACAAAACTGAACATGTCGTTTTGGCGGCATATCAAAAATGGCACAGTTTAAATCGTTATTGAAAATTTATTCAAGATAAAAATAAAATAAAAATGCCGTCATTGTGATAATTTTCGCCTTAATTTTTGTAGACAATGAAAAAAAACAGTGAAAATACGGTATTTAGGCAAAACAACAGCGTTTATCAAATATATTGTGGGTCATTTTTTTAATAAAAAAAAAACTTCAATCTCATGTGGCGTGTCCACACGGAGCCAGTATTTAATAGAGGTAACTAAAGCACTGTCCCGCTAGTGCTGTCCAAACGTGTATTTCAGTAAGCTGATACCCCCACCCACTACTAGGACGGTTCGCGCCACTTGCATGACTTTGCCTACTCATTGATTGCACCATAGGCACTCGTGAACTCGAATGTGATCGAAGATTAGTGAATGTCCAAACGCTGCTAGTGGACAACAGCTGCCCCCACCTACACTATGAGGATGCGTGCGCAGGCAGTGGTGGGGACCCATAAACATTTAATACATTCTATTCCAATCAACTAAAATGCTACTACTACTTACGACTAATGGTGTGTGTCCACATGGAGTCAGTATTTAGTAGAGTAGTTAGTGGTAACTAAAGCATTTAGTAGAATTTGCGGGTTATGGCCACGTAAGGGTAAAATCGACTGCTACAAACAATACGGGTATTTGATTAAGCCCATCGACAATATCGATGGCCTGGCCTGCTGGTCGTAAGTTACAAATAATGTACCTGTAATAAATTGCTAGCCGAATAAATAAACTTTAACATTTGGAACATTAAAGTTTTTTTTCATCAATTCCAGATGTTTCGAATTCTTGTCTTCCTCCTGCTGAGCAGCCCCTGCCGCGGTCGCATAGCTGAGGAGCTTCTGACCAAGGAGGAACCCCCGGCGCCCGCTCCAGCGCCCCCGCCACCTCCACCCCCTGCCCCTTCGGCGTCGCCTGCCGCGCCGCCCCCCACGCACGAGTGCTGGAGCGCCCCCCGTGAGTTGTGCCCTGAAGGCCCCCTTGGCTGCACGAGGATCGACCAGTCGTCGGTGCTGTGCTGCGATGTGGACAGCTTTAGGCTGAAGGAGGGACTGGCCGCTGAGAGTAAGCACTATCATAACATCTTACCATTTCTCTGCAGGGGTAGGCAGAGAGGATTAACTGCCACACAACTCTGTCTTGGCACACACACTTCTCGCTTCATCCACATTCATGTATTGTCTTTAGCACCGCATTGTGGTTTTACCCTGGTGAAAGATCAGCATTTATTCGAAAAATTGCTTAAAATGGTGTTAGCCGTGTTTAGTGACTGGATTTGAATAGCCAGGCACTCTCCATTCCCCATATCCTTCCCCTCCCCAATTTATTTAGCCTCACAACATGCTCAAAATTGGAGATACCATTGTTTCACCGGCTCCAGGCAGTTGGAACTCTTGTGCTATGATCACATAAAAAATGTAGGATAGCAAACCACTACAGAATCTCCTCTATTAAAGTTCTATTCGTCTCCAGAATGAAGGAGTGTTGGTTGGGAGGCCTAAACTTAAGTGGGTAGATGGTGTGGAAGCGAACACCGCATCCTTAGACATTTGATGGGAGCACTCTCTCCAATAAAGACTCCATTGAAATGCTTCGGGTAAGTATTTCAGACCAGCTTAAGTATTGGGGCTCTATAGAAACCCAAGTAAATCTGGCCAAGTAAACCTGCTAGATTGCCATCTCTAATGCACAGACGCATGTTGAGTCTGTTCTACAGATATTTCAATGGAGCCTGCTTGAAGGAGCTAGCAGCGTTGGTCCCCTCCGCGCTGGTGCATGCGTGTGAAACTCGACGGACATGTGCACCATTAATGTTGTCTTCTTGAGAATGGGTCGTTTCGTCGACTCGTTTTTATGTAAGTCGTCTCATATGTGGAACACGCTACCGGGATCTGTTTTTCCTCCTAAATTTAATCTGGGCCTCTTCAAGGCTCGTATTAACAAATTCGTTCATACAGCCCCCTCTTTGACCCGCCTCACAACGTTGCCCAACTGGGTGGCGATATAGTTCCCCTGTCTGCGCTCCATACAGACTAGGGTGTTCTTGTGAGGTGTCAGATAAAAATAAAAGGAACTGGAGGGAGACAGCGGGAAACTTACAGGAGTGGAAGCGTTTCTGATGCTGATGATTCTGTGAAAGGTGTGTCGTTATTTAATAGGATTACATTGACTGGATAACATGTACCTCATTTGACAGTTTGCATAACATTTGTGCATGATGGACATAAGAAATTATATCCATTTCAGTAGCGTTTGCTTTTAAAACGCTACAATTAGAATGGTCAATATTTTCCAAGTCTATTTGTGGTTGATTAACACTCTTAGCAAGTTGCACTTATTCTGCATCTATTCTGGTATTTACCTGTAATGCTACCCAAGCATTATTATTTATCAACTGTAGTCAAATAACAGTCGCCTTATCTAGTTTGCTTTTTAAATACAGAAACTGAAAGTCTGGAAGGACAAATAATATGTCGGATAATAATTTAAATATATACTACACTTGTTTTCAGTAAGTGACATATTTTTATTTTGTTTTATTTTTGGAGGCGGGAACCATTTTTTGGATGACCGACACCTCTGCCATGGTCACCCCAAGTGGTTTGCTACGTTTGGTGACTATTGTATACCCGAGCTGACGTCAACTGTGTGCGATTGTTGAGTCTGGAAAATTCCAGATTTGACGTAATGTGGGTGCCCATTAGAGGTGGGCGTTTAAGTTTCATTTTCAAAATAACCGAAACCGTTTCGGTTTCTCAAAATAAACGGTGTAATGTAATTTTTTTTTCATATACATAAATATAAAATACATAAAAGTTATTGTCTGTTATAATTACGTTGAATGATAAAAACTAATATATGTAGGTTGTTTAGATACTATAAATCATAGGCTTCATGGCTTCCTATTAAAAATGTATATATATGAACTTACCAAAATGTGAGGACGGGGTTGGGGTCAACTTTAGCGATAATTTAAAATAAAGTCAATCACAAATAAGGCCACAAAAGTATGCACACACTCTGATAATATTATATACTTCAATTATAATAACGGCCAACTGAGATTCAATATTAGTACTACAGCATTCATTTATATTATTATTACATCACTTTATTTTTGGGTTAAATATTTTAAGTTAACTATTTTTATGAGTTTTAAAAGATTCAAAATGTATTAATATTCAAGAACATCAGTTGCTCGACTTTTTTAGATTTTAATCTTGTTCTTCTATCACTTAAAATTAATTCTGTCTTTGAAAACATTCGCTCACAAGGAACTGACGTCACCAAGAAGTTGCATTTGTTGCGGAATATTTTGGATAGATTGGGGTACACATATTGATTTTGTCTCCACCATTCTAATGGGTTATTTTGTCGTGGCAATAAGGGCTCTTCCAAAAACATTATCACTTCTCGTCATGCTCTGAAATACGAGGAACTGGCGATGCTATGGTGTTCACAATCGGTATCAAAGTCAAATAGAATTGATAGTTCGGGACGTTTTGTGGGGGTAATATTAACACATTGTGGTATTATCTTAACTTCTCCCGCTTCTGCATCTAAGAGTTCAATGACTAAATCGATAGCTTTCATCTTAGCATTCTCAGCCGCTGACGTTCTTTTAAATGCACGCGCTTTGAATCTCGGATCCAATAATGTGCACAATGCTAAGGAATCATTTTGATCAATGTCGTTGAATCTATCATTTATTCCTAATATTAATTTTGCCACAACTTGTTTTGCTTGTGCACCTAAAATTCCACAAACTTTCAATAGGCCCGATGTTAAAACAATAAGAAGACTGCCAGTCATGTATTTTTCCCCGCTGATGTTTTTCGTAACCTGCTCAAACGGTTCCAAAATCTCGATTAATTGCTTGCAGTTTCCAATCTTCAGGTGCAAGACACGGTAGATTTTTGTTAATTACCGCTATCGTACATTGTACAGGTTCTTGAAGCTCCGATAAGCGTTTTAACATATAATATGTTGAATTCCATCATGTCGGAACTTCTGGCAGTAACTTCTTTGGTTGTACAACTCCCGAATTTAATTGATATTTTAATCATTTTTCAGTAGACAGGTTACTTTTTTTGAAATGTCTAACGATTGTTTTAAATTTATTGGTTGTATCTGAAACAATTTTAAACGCATCTAGAACAATTAAGTTTATTTTATGTGCATAACAGCCAAAGTGTTTCCACTAGAGAATGTCATTTATAGCACCCTTGATGTTGGATGCATTATCGGACACAACAACTAGCACCTTTCCACCTAACTCCCACTTTTCCACGATCCTTTTTAATTCTTTAGCCAACTCTACACTTGTGTGGGGCCCGCTAAAAGAGGCACAACCCAGTAAAACGGTTTGAAGTTCAAAATTTTTCGTAAAAAAGTGTGCCGTTATAGCCATGTAACTCTCGGTCGTGGAAGAAGACCAAAGATCTGTAGTTAAACAAACACTCGTTGCCTCAGTTTTTAACAAGTCTACAACTTTAATAACACATTTATCGTAATGCAATGACAACAAATTATTTGACACGTATTTTCTGCTGGGTAAAGTGTATGATGGAATTACACCAGCCATCAATTTGACGAAACCACTATCTTCAACCATGCTGAAGGGTTGAAGATCTTCTATAAAGAGGCCCATAACCAAATCGTCAATTTGTCTTTTCTCCTGCGAACTAATGTTTTTTGGAATAAAAGACATAATATTTTGCTGTCTTTTTTCCTGAACCTGAAGTACTGGCTATGACCTGTGTTTTTTCAACTGGCTGAGCTGATAATTCAGAAGCACTCACACTCACACTTGTTTGATCACTTTCGGTTATAGTTTGACTAGCCACTCTAGCCAGTGGAAGAATCACATTTTGCCGACCGGAGATTTCCGAATTATTTTTATTATTATTACTTACTTGAGACAAGCCATAAACAGATCTGTCGGCTTTTTTGTAAACATTCGGGTTTGAATTACCTAGCCAGATTAAGTAAAGGCGAATAGTAAAAATTAGAACGTTTTGTTTAATGAGCCACAATTCACTACGGTAAATAGTTTAACCTTTTTTCTACGTTACTAACATTAACTGGTGGTGGTTCATTATATTGTATTTCATGAACACTCTCTTTTTACTTCAGAGATGGATTTCACTCGATGAAGTACGTACCCACGAAAGGAAAAGAGATCGCATCAAAAGGAACCGTGTTTGCTTGAGAATATATATTTTTTTATCACTAGTAGGTCTGTCGTTTCTGTACATTACAATCATTACACTTTTTTTTTCTTCTAGTCTAAAAAACACTTTACATTCTTCTTTCAAGTCGAGATACCCCGGCTGATATTATACGCGAATATACGGCATTTATTACTACGCTAACTAATTAACCATCATGCTTTTGCTCAGCAGGGATAGGCAGAGAGGATAGACCGCCACACAACTCTGTCTCGGTATAGACTCCTTGCTTCATTCACATTCATATATCGTATTATAACCTACTCCAGTATGTATTTGATTCACTTGATTATGTCATATATTCTTCGGGTGTCCCCGACTTCTTATACCATTATCTTCCACGCCATATATTCTCTTTATACCTCTCTTCGGTCATCCGCTCAACGTGCCCAAAACATCTAAGAGTCCTTTCTTAATCTTAACAATTACGGAGAAAATAGTTATCATGTAAAAATGAAAATAGTTCATAACCACGAAAGATAAAAATAATACCATGGTTGTAGGACAAATTGATTTTGCTAGATTCGTACTTATCTGCAGTTCTGAAATACTAAAACATAACAAAACAAAACAGCTAAAATCCTTATAAAATTATTTTTAGAAGTTGATGTCCACGAAAAATTAAGGTAAAAAGTAGCTCCCATACTCGAAAACGTTGGAAACCATTCTATCGTGATTATTAAACTAAAACATTTCGCGGTGAACGATGCGGCGAAAGCGTTTGTTTGCAACGGGTCACGGCAAATATCGCATGGCGTTGCGGTCGGGCGTTTAATTTTTTCGAAGCCGTTTTTCGAATAAGCGTTTCACGAGAAAGCGTTTTACAAGAAAGCGTTATTTGTAACGGGTTACGGCATTTCGCGTTTAGCGTTGCGGGAGGGCGTTACATTTTTTAAAGCGTTTTGCCGCAACGGTCAGAAACGGGGTGTCCGGAAAAAGCGTTTCACGCGAAAGCGTTCGTTTTCAACGGTTTACAACGGTTACGAGTTTAGTAAATGTTGCGGGGAGCGGTTTTAAATGTTTCGTTCGTAATTCTCAAGCGAATTATCCTCTACTGGAATCATTTCGCGCGGGTTTATTGCAGACGTAGTTACAGATTTTTTAAAACGGTTTTTCTAAAATCCTCGAAACGGTTGCAACCGTTTCCTAACTTAAACGCTTTCATAAAAACGGTTTTACGTTTTTTTCCTCACCTCTAGTGCCCATCAGTCTTGCCAGTACGGTAAGATTTTATGCGTGTTTATACCGCTCACCAAACCTCAGCGAATCAGACTCATCCGAGCTATTTAAACATTTGAGCGAAACTATTGATGACCTCTTACCCCGCTACCATTCGGCCGAGTTTGTTGTTCTGGGCTCCACATTTATACATAATCTTGACATGATCCACACAGCAAATAATACATAGAGATGCCCTAACACGCAAGGGGAAGAAACCAAAATAATAGGGGTGAGCTAGGCGTGCCGCAAATCTAAGTAAAATAGCAGATAACTAAAAAGATTTGAATTGCTTATGAAAACTGAATATTTTATTAGAGTATTTAGTTTGACTCTTTTATAAATGTTTTATTATTTGTTTACTGTAGTCAAAATCACGCGAAACAAATGTTGACGGCAGTGAATTAAGCTTATGCTAAAATGGGTGTCACATGACCTTTGCCTCCAGCTGTCGAAATGGTACGATAAGGCAAGTCTATTCATTCTGATGTAAGTGACATGACCCAATTTTCTTTTTTCTTTCAGTGAACCAGACAATATTGAACTTGCACATCCTGAACGCGACGCTGGATGAGCTGAACGTGTCGCAGCCAATATGGCGCAGGCTTATTTCTATGTCCATCACAGATGGAAATATTAAAGAAATTGTCGGTAAGTTCTATGCATTTCTTTATTATATTATAAATTAATTAACCGATAGCCATTATGCGATGGGAAGAAGGGTCGGATTCATGGGAAGCCGAATTGTAGATAAACTGATGAATTTGGGTAGGCGAACTGGACCAGCCTGAGAAAATGTCTGTGTAGGTTTGGTCTGTAAGAAATAAGTGTAGCGAAGTGATGAAACTGTTTTCTTCATTATATTACAATGAAATATGGAACTCCAGTTCATTTCTTTTAATCAATAATGACGTTTCAACTTAAATACCACTATATGTATATATGTATATGTATATTTATTTTTTTCTAAAATAAGTTTTCATAGTTAAAATAATTTTCAGAGTTTCTATTTTTCAAAGCCCGCAAAAACACTCCAAATCTGTGGCCGGTCAGTTTTGAGGTAAGAATGTCAAATGTCAAAACAAGGATGAGCTCTACCGTACATAATTTTATATTCTATTCATAGTAAACCATAACTACGCATGAGTAATAAGATTATGTACCTACCTTTTTAGAAGAATAATAATAGTATTTAACATTAACACAATATCCGTATTGCCATTTGTTTTGCCCATGAATATTCTTATTTCTTTCATTAATAATAGTTTTTTTTTTTAAATGTTGTGCATCAATTATAGAGCTTAAAGTCACCCAAATTAAGTTAAATTTCGCCAAAACTAAAAAAATTCGTATTTAAAATACGAAACAAAATCGACAAATTAAAAAATCCATACAAATCCAAAACCAGACTACACCCCGCCGAGGCCCGTGACGTCAGATGTTCTGATGAGATGATTTCTTATTCACTTTGAAATAATGATTTATATCTTCTACATATAATTATATATAATAAAAATTGTATATTCTAAATCGGCCATTGCTTATCTATATGAATATATATTTTTTTAGCTGTAATATTTTTCACTCGAGTTCCTTATTCCACCATAAACAGTTTTAAGAAAAGAAATGTAACAAAATCTTCTGAGACTTTAAACAAACGGTTGTTTTATCAAACTTTTGCGCATGACGTCCTGGTGCGGGCCCCTTTGAGTCCAAGACCCCTGGCGATCAATTTAGTAACGAGAAACATTTGAAGTGGTGATAATAATTCGTCTTACTTTCAGGCGAATTCTTGAGAAATTCCCCGGCCAGTTGCCTGAACATATCGAACAACGGAATATACAGTATCACAGCCCCCCGTGCCCTGGTCAATCTGTTCAAGTTGACCACTCTGGATATGTCCAAGAACAACCTTAAAGTGATGCCCAACTTCAACGGAAGGCAAAGCCATTTCGCCCTCGACATAAAAGGTGCCATAATAATTATTGTACTTTTATTTTATTTTTTTTTCCAGGCAATTTATGTTGTCAGGTGAAAGTAACAACACGTCATAAAGATGATTTTTTTTTAATAAAGAACATACTAAAATGACATTTTTTTCCACTCTTAGAATAATAAAGATTACGAACCTAATAAAGTAAATGCTGAAGTTTGACTAGAGTCAATATATTGGTGCCAGAGTATTACAAGAAGAATGTAGACTATTCCACTGAGGTTGTCTTAAACTCGGTAACCAGGTAAGAGAGAACAGTGACGAAACAGAACATGATAAAAAAATAGTTTGGGCTAAGTTAAGTTATGTTAGATTTGTTCATTTTTTTAACTTTTCGTCAATGTTCTGCTTTGTCACTATGTTTTTATTTTATTTTTTTATATGGATACCGCACAAGAGTCCCAACTGCTCCCAACCGTCTGGAGCCAGTGAAACTATGGCATCCCCAATTGAAGAATGTTGTGAGGCTGAAGGTATTGGGGAGGGGAAGGAGACGGGGAAGAGGAAGGTGGGGAAATACCTGGCTATTCAGATCTGGTCACCAAACACGGCTAGAAGCCATTTCAAGCAATGTTTCAATTCTGAATGATGGTCTTTCACCAGGGCGATACTGAGAGTATCTTCCACTCTGGAACGTGCACAAATATACAATATATTATTTTTAAATGAATTAACTGTGAAACAGCACTAATTAATTAAATAAAATTTACTTGCACACGCCGGGATTTGATTCGTAGTCGAGAGCCTTACCCCTCGACCATGGAGGCCGTCATGTATTCTGTTTTGTCATGAAACTCTTAACTTTAAAGTTTTATCCTAAAAATGGGCTTTTGTATTAACTTTTCAGGTAATAACGAGATGCTCTGCAAAAGTGTTCTGGACGCATTAGAGAGGTATAGCAAGGGACACCTGAATTTCATCAACGTGAATACAACATTCTGCACTTCGTCTAAGACCTTTCACTGGTTCAACACAACCGAACTGGTCCCCATCCGGCAGGTGGAAGTCATTCATGAGGTAAACATTATACATAACCTCTTTTATACATTGTTCACTATGAAGCATAAAATTTGTTTACATATTAGTTTCTGAAGCAGCGTAGACTCTTGAACAGTGAGCTCTGGGCATCGTAAAATTAATACAGTTATTAATAAATTAAAAAATGAATAGGTATGGATATTTAAGACACCATCTATGGGCGCAATCATGTTCGGTCAGAACTTTGTGCTCTCATACAAAGATGGCAGCCAATATATGAGAAATAATTTAAAAATAATATTAATGATTCTCAAGGGAAGTATGAGATTGATAGAAATGACAAAAACTCAATTGGTAGAGATGCAAGTTCCGGATAGACTAGAGGTTCTGTTCGAGTCTCAGTCGCAACCGTATCTTTTTATTTTCTTTGTCTTCTTCTGTTTCATATTTTCATTGAGAGTTATTGATGTTATTTTTAATAACTAACGGTTATTTCTGTTTGGAATTTCCAGGTCAACACAACTATTTTCAGTTTGCGGTATCATTTACATTATGAGCTATGGTGCTTTAGAATATCATTGTACTATCCGAAACTAAGACAAGACGCTAAAATGCTGCTGATAGCTCCATTGCATCTTCATCTTTCTCATAAATGAGGCATTTAACAGAAAGAGTGGTTACGATGGAGTTCTTAGCGTCGGGACTATATACCGTTTATTCCACATTTTTCAATTCAACTTTGCCTCTTGTAAAAAGTTAATTTCTTTAAAAATCTCCACAAATACAAATATGCATAGAAATTTTATTATATATTTAATAGTGGTATTATTTAATGGTAATATTTTGTCAATGGTGTCAACTACAAAGCATCCATCATTGTGTCATTCGAGATAATCCCACCAGCTGCCGACACAGCCGTGTCATCTCTAGTTATACTAGTAGGGGTTATCTCTAGCAGTGGTGGTTCATGCAATTAGGCAGGGAAGATTGTGCCTCCCCAAAAAATAGAGGAGGAAAAAGGGAACAGTATTAGCCTCAAAGTTGCTTCAAGTTAAATAATACTAATAAGAAAAATTATTTATTGTTTCTTTACATATTAACGTTTATTACATACAATTCAATATTTAACCTCACTAGGACCAAAGCCTGTATCGAGATTAACATTTTTATAAGAAATAACACATTAACAGAAGTAACAAGAAAATAAAGATTTATAAATCGGTTAGAAAACATTTGTATAAACGCATATATTCGAATGTCGCTTATAATATTCTAATATCGAAAGATCATTATTGTCACAAAAATGTTTCATATGGATGGTAACTAAATTAATAAACTGTATAAGCCATAAAGTTACTTCAATTTAAATATTACCTTCCATTATATTTTCATAATTTACTAGGATTGGTTGTCTTTATAAGTAACCCACCATACCAGTGCGACACGGCTGGCCACACGTGGATTTTCGCTCTCCCGCTGACCTCCTACACAATGCAGTACAATAATACACTAGGGAACGGAGGCAGGCATAGGTCCCGCCTCAGAATGCCGATGATTTCATGCAGGCGGAAGGGGGCAGGGAACCCACTATAATCGAAATGTACGGTCTGCGGCATGGTCACGCATTCTCGAGGTGGAGGCAAAAAAGCAAAATTTTGGTAGACACGTGCAACGTTTATTCACATTTTGATGTTACAAATAACCATTTTATAAAATCGTTAAAATATCAGTGGCACAATTCGAGATATTAAAGGTCAAAGTTTACCAAAATTGGTTTTTCGTGAATAAATCACCTCCTATGTATGTCGATGAACGCTGGATGAAAGTTATAGAAAATATTATTATCTACAAGATTGGTCATTTGCATTTTTTCCTTAAATTTAATCCTTATCGAGGTATAGCGCGTAGGTAATAATTTTAGAGAGAATTTTATTAGATCAAGACAGAGTGCGAATCACGTGATGCGCTAGGTTGTACCCGGTGGCGACGTATGATGGATAAAATTTTTATTTTTTAGCAATTTGATATTTTTACTCCAAATATACTCGAGAATCCCTGGTTAAAGTCTGTCTGACATACCCTGTATACATAACACTTCTAGAAATATGTTTCTGCCTCCCCATTTTTCAATCCCACAAACCGTCATTGATCTCTAGATACTAGTTTTTATGTGCAGAATAATCTGTTTCCAAATTACTTTGCTCTGCTTTATAATGTACCTGAAAATATCTTCTCTAAAAGACAACTTTGCCCCAGATTTCGAACGTTGCCCAGGATTATGAATGGTTTGGAGTAAAGTTTTGAGGTTGTAATATGACCTTTACCCCTGCCCCTACCTCTACCCAGTAATTTTCCTATTATTTTGAACATCAAATGTGCAAAATTTCATCAAACTCGGAATAAAACTATAGATTTTCATACAAAACAAACAAACGCTGCTCTCCCGGAACTTTCTTCTTTATATAATAGATTAGCTGAAATACCCGGTGTTGACCGAGGTCATGTATGGTTTGTAGTAAAATTTTGATCATGTATTAACCCTACCACTGCCCCAGTAATTTTCCTCTTATTTTGAACGTCAAGTGGGCAAAATGTCATTAAGAAATACCAACATTCTGCTTTAAGGGGTAGGAAAGGGGGATGGAGGTGGTTTTCAAAATCTCATGTAGACAGTGACTTTCCTCTTGTTAGAAGGTCAAGTTTGCAAAATTTCATAAAGCTTGGAATAAAACTAGATTTTAATACAAAACAAACAATCGCTGCTCGCTCGGGGCATTCTTCTTTATATAATAGAGTTGCTAAAATACCCGGCGTTGCCCGGGGTCATGTATGGTTTTGTAGTAAAATTTTGATGATGTATTAACCCTACCCCTCGCAGTAATTTTCCTTTTATTTTAAAGGTCAAGTGGGCAAAATGTCATTAAGAAATACCAACATTCTGCTTTAAGGGGTAGGAAAGGGGGATGGAGGTGGTTTACAAAATCTCACGTAGACAGTGACTTTCCTCTTGTTTGGAAAGTCAAGTTTGCAAAATTTCATCAAGCTCGGAATAAAACTGTAAATTTGTATACAAAACAAACACACGCCACCCGGAACATTTGTCTTTATATAATGGATGTACCGCCCTTCGCTCTTTATTTTGAAAGATATACCAAACTCCAAGAATATCCTATCTCTATTCTATAAATTAGTATTTTATGTCTTAATTGACACTTTTCTGATGAAAACCTAGTTTTATGAGAAGTTTCCTTGCATGTTCTCTGTGGCTATCTCAAATTATATATTCATTTAATATCACCTGTAGTTTTTTTAATGTGAGATTTTTTCTCATTGTGTATTTATTGCACTTTACGAAAATCGTTAACAATAATTTTCATCTATTATGGAAAGTGGAAAAATTGTTTCCCTTTTGGGAGTTGAAGTTAATCCACGAATAGTTGATTCACTTTTTGATTGCTACCTGTTCAAATGTTAACTTGTGCTGTAATCGCGAATAAAGTGTTATTATACAACATTACTACTATCATTTGATATTCTCTCCTATCTTATAAGATAATTACTATTACAAAAGTTTTTTTTTTTTAAATATTATTTTTCATAACTAAAAATACATACATATACATACACACAAAGAAAAATGGGACAAAAGTGGAACAAAGTAAGACACTTTTATGATTTTTAAAAATTTAATGTAAATCAAATTTAATAATGTTATTATTAAGTTCTGCAAGTATTTTTAGTTGTTATTATTGTGACAGCTGTTTCAGCGTTTAAGGCCATTTTCAAACTGTGGTTAATCCACATTGCGACAACTTATTTATATGATTTAATTTACCCCCACTCCTTTAAAATTTGGATGGATGGGTAATGATTTATTATCGGTAAAACCGATTTAGTTAGAAAGCAATTAAAATTCTGAATTCTGTGAGGTTTTCACATTTATAATGTGTTTTTACTCATATTTAACTGACAATGTTTTCTTAATTGATTTATTTAAATGTGTTGTATTGTTTTGATAATGTGAACATACTGAGAAGCGGTGAGTATATAATTTTCCTTACTTTATTAATTAATGTTATATTAGGGTCGTTAGTTCGTTTGTTAATTTCTAATTGTTCAAGAAAATTTAATCTTAGGCCCTTCCTTTCTATATGTAAGGGTTTAGGTTTGTTGTTGTCAAGCGGGACGTGATTATTTACTAAAAGATGTTCTGCGAATTTTGAAGAAGTCCTTTTATTTTTATAACGTCTTATATGTTCTTTGAATCTAGTTGAGAAAGCCCTTCCCGTCTGCCCTATATAGGTAGCATTGCAGTCGGCGTGGTCACATTTTAATTCATATATGCCACTATAATTAAGTTTGGGATTTTTAACCACAGTTTGAAAATGGCCTTAAACGCCGAAACAGCTGTCACAATAATAACAACTAAAAATACTTTCAGAACTTAATAATAACATTATTAAATTTGATTTACATTAAATTTAAAAAAAATTAAATGGAGTTCTACAAATTAAACACAAAAACAATTAATACACTTTTATGATGTTATTTAATTAGCAATAAAGTTGAAACTGGGGGGAAGGTCAGTTGTTTAGTAATGGCGTTGCAAATCACTGATGATGCTTTCAGTAGATAACATGATATAAAAAAAATATTACCTATGCGCATATACTTATAGATTAGAGTGAATTAAAAAATAAATAAATCTATGTATATCAATTTCAGTTACAATACGACTGTCCCGACGTATCTTCAGGTGGAGTGAAGTGTCAGTGCAACATGGTTCGGGTGGACATAGTGCCTGGAAAGCCCCCCACCTTCTCCGTGGGTGTGGACTGCTCCAACCGTCAGCTCAAGGAGCTACCCCACAGGCTTCCGCCCAACACTATTCAGCTCAATGTTTCTTATAATAATGTAAGTCAAGATAATTGAACATAATATTGCATGGAAAGAAGCGAATCTGGCAGTCCACAATGGGGTGCTGATAACAACCCTGATGTATGGCATTGAGTCATGGAACTGGCAGAGGAAGGATGAAAATTGATTAAACGCTGTAGAGATAAGATCCCCGCGGTGTATGCGTTGTAAAATCTTGTACACCTTGTTAAAAATGTGGATATTCGGAAAGATTACAAGGTAGTGAAATGTGATGTGATCTCTCCAAAGAACCTCTCACTTTTTTTTTTATACTTAAGAAGTACCAAATGATAGTAATATCACATGAAATTAAATCTCTCTCCAACTTTGAGGTTCGCTATTCATATCTAATGACATGAATTTATTTTGCGTAAAAAGAATTCACTGGATTGTGTACGGATTCCAAAGTACATTAGCACATGACACTTTAAATCCGATTTTAGAGAAAACGAATAACTGCGCTCGAAATATGAATGAAAATGGTTTCTATCCTGAGTGCGTCAGCGTGTTTCTTGTTAAATAGGATTTTAGAAAACACAAATAACTGTAATCGGAACATGAAAACGATTTCTATCCAGATTTCGTGAGCCCGTGTCTCGTTAACTTGGATTTTCGGGAACACGAATAACTACATTTGGAATATGAGAATGGTTTTAATCCCGATTGCATCGGCATGTGCGTCAATTATGATTTCTTTTTAAAAAAAAAAAAATAGAAATATTCCTGGGTTTCGAATAATCTGACAATATTTGAAAATCTCCAACTAACATCACACTAAGCGGAAAATGTTGCTTGTGTCATGATGGAGGACTTAGCCAGCCAGCTGAGGAATTGAACTCACTACGCGCTACCAACTCAGCCAACTACCAGCTCATCATTACTCGAATCACTAAAATTGAAACATGAGAATGGTTTCAATCCAGAGAGTATCATGACATTACTATTTAATGATGATTTTCAAGAACATAAATAACTACATTCGGAACACGATGTCCAGAGCGCGTCAGCATTTGACTTCTGGAATAATTCACCTTTTGAGAACACAAATTATTGCATTCGGAACATGAGAATCGTTTCAATTTAGAGTGCATAAGAATATATCTACGTTTGATTAACTGTGTTTTTTAAATATACGGAGTTCCCTGACTACCCTCCATGGTGGGAAATGCCGTGATGGAATGTATGTGTGGATGGATTTTTCGATCCCGCCACTCGGAGGAAGAATGGCAATCCGACTCTAGACAAGAAAAGGTTACCCGTGCCTGGTCTAGGGGATCAACTGTCAGGGGATGAAGATTCAGATCACCAAGAATTATACATAATATGTATTATGCATCTGCATATTGTTCACAAGCTATTTTTTTTTTTTTTAAATAAGGGTAAATAATTTTTTGCCATGTTTTCAGATAACATCCCTCGCACCACTGTCCGACCATCCGTCATACGAACAAATGAGGGAATTACACGCCGACTACAATAACATTCAGTCCATAGTCGAGCTGGAGGGAACTAAATTCATAGACAACTTCATGATTCTTTCCCTCAGGGCGAACAAGCTGAAATCTGTAAGTGTAGTTTCATCTACCATCATAACCTGAATCACCATCATCATACCATTTAATTTATTATTTGAACTACATAAAAATGTTCTCCGCTGACTCCGGACCTAACCATTAGTTTCCAAATCTCAAGCCTTTCCATTCTGCTCCAAACTTCTTCCAGTCCAGTGCACCTCTTACTGGTCTGCTTTTAGACCGCTTCTATTGGGACAACCCCTGGCATTCTTTCCATATGTCCAACCCATCGCATTCTTTGGGGCTTTAGAATTTTACAATGGTTTTATACTTGCGTTAGATTTTCATGTACATGACACAATGGAACTACGATAGAATTAATTTTTTTTATTAGTTAATTCATAATTTATTTTATGCCGCACATGAAAATTCACCAGTGTAATTCGATTTGTGCTAAAATAAATAATATAATTTCGTATTTTTACAAATTTACTTCTCATATCGGAATTTGAAGGGTCGGCTGCGAAGTTTAGATTTACACGGGATTATATCGTAATTGTATTAATTTCTCAGTGGTTAAGTGGTTACAATCCTTGGCTACGAACCCGGAGTAAATTTTATTCGATTAAATTGTGTTATTTCACAAATCATTGATTTAAAATAATACATTGACGGCCTCCATGGTCGAGGGGTAAGGCTCTCGACTACGAATCCGAAGGTCGCGGGTTCAAATCCCGGCGTGCGCAAAATTAATTTGTGCCGTTTCACAATTAATTAATTAAAAATAATTTGTAGTATATTTGCGCACGTTCCAGAGTGGAAGTGGAAGATACTCTCAGTATCGCCCTGGTGAAAGACCACCATTCAGAATTGAAACGTTGCTTGAAATGGCTTTTAGCCGTGTTTGGTGACCAGATCTGAATAGCCAGGTATTTCCCCACCTCCCTCTTCCTCTTCTCGTTCCCATTCCCAATACCTTCAGCCTCACAACATTTCCCAATTGGGGATGCCATAGTCTCACTGGCTCCAGACGGTTGGGAGCAGTTGAGACTCTTGTGCGGTAAACATGTAAAAAAAAAAAAAAAATATTATATTTGCGGCACGTTCCAGAGTGGAAGTAGATACTGTCAGTATCGCCCTGGTGAAAGACCACCATTCAGAATCGAAAAGTTGCTTGAAATGGCTTTGGCCATGTTTGGTGACCCTGAATAGCCATCTCCTCTTCTTCAATACCATCAGCCCCACAACAGACCTCAATTGTGGATGACATAGTCTCACTGGCTCCAGACAGTTGGGAGCAGTTAGGACTCTTGTGTGGCAACACTTAAAATATAAAAATTTCTTTTAAAATCAGAATTTTAAAATTTTCAGTTTTTTTAATTTATTTCAAATTATGTGGGAAATCGCCAATTCGAAATTTGGTTCTTTGAGATCCCGTGGATTTTGAATTAACGAGGTTCTAATGTACATATGTTATTTATGATAGGTTAATCTTTGTTTATTCTTGCAGCTTCCCACATACATCCTCTCCAACACATTTGATAGGAATTTATACGCTAAAACTATTCACCTGGCTGATAACTATCTTCATTGTGACTGCACCTCAGCTAAAGTTCTTCGGGTATGTAAAGATTTTTTATGCCACCGATGACAAATTTATTTATTCAAGTATGTATTTCAAATGAGGTGATATGAAAAGGATGCAAGACCAATATAAGTGTAATGAACAAGATTAAAGGATGACAGTTTAGAGATGTAGAGTGAGATGGTTAGAGAAACAAGTGTCAGGAGAATATAGACTTAATAAGTGGATGGATGAAGAAGTCAAGATCAGTGAATCAAATACTTAAGTTGGGTCATGTCCCTCGACTATGGCTTCCGTGGTCAAGGGGTGAGGCTCTCGACTGCGAATCGTGCGCAAGTAAATTTGAGTTTATGTTGATTCACAATTAATTAATTAAAAATAATATATATGTAGTATGTCTGTGGCATGTTCCAGAGTGGAAGATGCTCTCAGCATCGTCCTGGTGAAATACCACCATTCAGAATTGAAATAGCTTTAGCCATGTTTGATGGCCAGATACTTCAATTTAATTCTTTATTCATTTTAAAAATTTACATTTTAAGGGTTTTTTAAAGATATTATTAGATAAGACAGGATGTACACATCCAAAATAATTACTTATAAAAAATAATAAAATTAAAAGAAAGAAGGTAGACATACATAATCTCAGTAAATTGCATATAACACATACTGGTATTATACAAGTAGCAACAAAGCTTTATGTTTAAACGCAGCTTCATTGATGCTAAATACGAGGTTTGTTCAAAAGAAAGGGTGAATTTTGAATTTTCGCGGGCTGTGTACATTCGATTATCGATTTTTTTTTTGTTATGTTGGTACACATATGTTTATCATATGTTAGCATTATCAGCCATTTTGGATTACTGGTTTGTTTTTGACAACTGGAAAGGTTAGTCACGTTTTTGTGTGTTCTTCGATGTATTAAATTTTGCGTTAAAAATGGAATAAAGTGCTCCAACGCACTTAAAATGTTGACTGTGGCATTCGGCGAGTACTTTGTCTCAAAAAAGTGTTTATAAGTGGTACAAGTGCTTTACAGAAGGCCGAGAAGATGTTAATGACGATGAGCATCCTGGAGTTGCAACCACGTCAACAAACGAAGAAAACATCGGAACAGTGAAGAAAATGGTTTTGGAAAATCGTTGAATCACTATTAGGGAAGTTGCAGAGGATGTTGGCATATCAATCGGCTCATGCCATGCAATTTTCTCGGATGTTTTGGGCTTGAAACGTGTGGCAGCGAAGTTTGTTCCGAAATTGCTAAATTTTGAACAAAAGCAATGTCGTATTAGTATCGTTCAGGAGTTGTTGAATGACGTCAACGACGATCCAGATTTGCTCAAAAGGGTCATAACTGGTGATGAAACGTGGGTATATGGTTATGACGTCGAAACCAAGGCCCAATCATCCCAATGGAAGCAGCCAGAAGAGCCAAGACCGAAAAAAGCACATCAAGTTCGATCAAATGTGAAGGTTTTGCCCACTGTTTTCTTCGATTACAATGGCGTGGTACATCATGAGTTCTTGCCAACAGGTCGTACGATTAATAAGGAATACTACAAGGAAGTTATGCAACATTTGCGTGAAGCAATACGACTCAAACGATTGGAATTGTGGAAAAACAAATCATGGATTTTGCAACACGATAATGCACCAGCTCACACATCAATTGTTCGTGATTATTTGGCCAAAAACAACACCGTAATCATGCCTCAACCACCGTATTCACCAGATTTGGCCCCCTGCGACTTTTTCCTATTCCCGAAACTGAAGAGACCAATGAAAGGAAAGCTTTTTGCCACAATTGATGAGATAAAGTTAGAATCGAAGAACGAGCTGATGGCCATACCGAAAAACGCATCCAGAAGTGCTTCGAGGATTGGAAGAAGCGCTGGCATAAGTGCATTATATCTGAGGGGGATTACTTTGAAGGGGAGAAAATGGATATTGATGAATAAATAAATACTTTTCGAAAAAATTTCGAAAAAAACAGCAAGATTGCCCTCCCCAACAGCATGATCATTGGCAAGTTGTAACGTGTAATGTGTAACAATGTGTACATTTCTTCCAACCCGCAGATGGTTAATTCCGAGAATACCTAGGGGAAATTCAGTAGATAGAGCCACGGGTAGTAGTAGCCATACTCCCTTCAGGTAGAGAAATCTCAAAAATTTCTTCTGAACTCTCTGCAACATGAGGGGATACTTCACCCGATGTGGGCTCCAAACCACCGACCCACTCTCAAGCCTACTCCTTATGAGTTATATAATATTATGAGAACCCGGGTGTTTTTAAAATTCCTTGTAGGATAAAACCCAGCATTTCTTCACCTTCCTCTTTCCCTCCCCACTACCCACAGTTTCACAACATACTCCAATTGGGGATGCCATAGGTTGGGACTGCTCCAGACAGTTAGGACTCTTATGCTGTATTCACAAACAAACAAAAAATGTCAAGATTTGAAATAACAGAAGAGTGTATTTTTATTTATTTATGTGAATAATGCACAATAGTCCCAACTGCATAGAGCCAGCGAGACTATGGCATCCCTGATTAGGGCATGTTATGAGGCTGAAAGGACTGGAAAGGAGATGGGGAGGGTGAAGGTTGAGAAGTAGCTGGCTATTTAGATTTGGTCACTTAACATGACTAAAGCCATTTCAAGTAAAGTTTTGATTCTGGTTGAATGTTTTTTTTTATCTGGCGACACTGAATGTAACAACCACCGCGAGATGATGCTTGAATGTAACAAGACAGAGTTGTGGGGCATTCTGTCATCTCTTCTTACACCAGTGGGAATGATGATTGGATAGTTTAAAAAAAATTATGAAGAATTAAACTTTTTTTGTTGCCAGTACATAATAGGTTCATATCATTATTGCCTTGAAAAAAAAAACTGCATATTAATAATTAAGATTTAACTTAAAATTTTGTTATTATCTCTTAGGTATTGTTTCATTTTCCAGGTGTGGCTGATAGACAAGACCAAATACATCCCGGACTATGAGCAAATCTATTGCGAGAATAACCCGGCACGTGTCATCGACCTGGTGGAGACTAAGATGTGTCAGCAGCAGCGGGACTGGACCGACTACATCTTCTACGTCATCGCCCTGGAGATCCTGCTGCTCCTGGGGCTTGTCACTAAGGTCACCTACGACTACTGGGTGTTCAAGAGTGCGGGATACCTTCCCTGGCCAGCTAGCAAGATGCCCAAGTTGCCTTGTGACTGGCTGTGCGAGTAGATCAGAAGTTAAGCCATAGAATTCTCCATAATTTAAGTTTGTTAAATGTTTTATTTTTGCTAGGATCTACTTATCTGTATGTGATAATTCCTCCAAGAACACTTTACGCTAGTGTGGTGATTGGAGGTACACGTAAGATATTTAACTTTACTTTTAAGTTTACCGATGAACTGAACATTTGCCTACTAGCTGGAAACAGATCGACGGACCATACTATTTAAGGACTACTACGGTTGTGAAACGCGGTGTCTTAATAACAAGAAGAGACTAAATTAGCAGTCTTTGAACCCAATAAATAAAAAAATTTGAACATACATTAGAGAGCGGAACTTACAGAATAAAAATTAACCATGAACTCGAAAAATTGAGTATGAAAACATTTTAAGATTCTGTGGGTCGCAGTAGAAAGAATGACAGGATACCAAAGATCGTGACCGAGTGGGTAACCCCAGTGGAAACATCCTGGAGGCAGACCAAGGACAAGATGGACTGATTGTAGTAGAAGACTAGCAGTACGGGAAGGTCGGGGAACTGAAGAAGTCTAGGGAGGTGGAGAGATTTAACGCTGTGATGCAGAAACGAAGAAGAAAGTAAGCACATTTCTTATTCTATTTTCCTTTTATTATTAGTTATGTACTCCACTGGACTATTTGTATGGACAGAGTTGTGTAGTCGTTAGTTTGCTCTTTGCTCTCTCTATCTGTGCTTGAATGTTTATACATTTATGTAATTCTTCAACGTTGTGATCAGTAAGACACAAATTCATAGTTTATTTGGCAGGACAAAGCCATATGTGAATGTATTTTTCTATACATATTTAAATGTATAAAACCTATTATATATTTTATGAAATATTAAGAATTCTTTATCTAAAATTTCAGAATGAATTACTGAAAATGATTGTTGAAATTACATGTATCAAAATGGCTGTTCACTATAAATTAAATAGGATCACAAATATCATAGAATTTAATGATAAAATATTTTTAAATGGCCTTAAAATATGTGCCTTGATGTTGTTTTGTATCAAAAATTATAGTTGTTAAATAAAAGTGTTGAAATATTAAATTGGTATTTATTATTATTGGTTTTATTACACCTTACTTCGGTGCACCATTTTATGCATCGTTCTTATTGAATTGTTTCTTATTTTTGAATTTTTTATTCTTGTTGAGTCCCTTGTCTCCTTTATTTTTGTTTCCCATTGCCTTTTTCATAAACTCTGGTTTTTTCTGGGTCAAGACTTTTCTGGGTTTGAAGTCTCCCTTTTTAGGGCTCTTGCTATCCCCTTCGTTTGGTTTCCTCTTTTTGAATTCCTTGTCTGGTTTATTATCCCCGAATTTTCTCCTAAAAAAATAAAACAAAAATAATGAGACACAAAAATGAGAGAAAGTCTAACTTAATGTGCACATAATATGATTTTGAGTCAAATCCCAGCAATGGAATGAATGGGAGAAAGCAACAGAAATTAGGCAATCCAAAGTGCTCGCAGATGGTTCAAACCCCAAGCCAACCGGGCAACTAACTACTCGATGTGGGTAGAAACTTGCTGAGGGAGCTAATCGGACTATTAACAGAACAATGCCACCTCAGGATACGCAACTATTGGGAGCGGGAAGCACCAATTGCTGTAAAAAATGTGAAGGGGACAAAGAAATACTGACTCATTGATGGTACCAATATTTCGCCTTGGTGAAAAGAAGGCTAAGATATTTAGGAAGAGTTGTGGGACCAGGGGCCCAATTCCGGTTCTTTTTAAGGATAAGACATTGACCTTATCCTTAAAGACTACTTGCTTAACTGCAGTTCCAGTTCTCTCGGGTAACAGCTGTCATTCAGCGAATGACATTCTTTAAAAATATCAATATTTGCATAGTGGCTTAAACAAAAGAAAAACTCAATACTATCGTAAGTATTGACTTTAAACATTATCAGTGAGTTATTTGTTGCATAATAATGCTATTAAATGAACCGAATTAACCAAATTACAATGTTTATAAAGTATGTATGCTAAAAGCCCGAAATGTCAGATAAAGTGATAAATTCTAAAAATTATAATGAGCTCACAAGTGTTAAGTAAGTAATAATAAACTACACGTGTTTAAGTGTGTGTATAATTTTTAATAATACATATAGTGAAACTCACTAAGAAGTTTGCTTTTTTCAGTACCTTGAAGAGACTTTCACTGTACTGTGATAATTAAACCACAAACTCAAAAATGCATCATCATTGACAAGGAATCGGAACCGCAGTTAAGCAAAATGTATTTAAGGATAAGGGACGATGTCTAATCCTTAAAAAGAACCAGAATTGAGACCCGGAGACATTGCTAAACACCCAATGATAACCCTGACGAACTTCATTAAAGGGACTTGGCTACTATCGGAGGAATATCGTGAAACATGGGAGAGAGCACAATGGGCCTACGGCCCGACTGCTTACGAGAGTTATGCGGACCATCTTCGAATAGTTTAATACTTGACAACAAATATATGTATGTATTGTTTGTAACACTAATATTTATATATCTAGAAGACGGTTTGTTTCCAAAACTTCAAGTTTTAAAAAGGTTATATATATATATGTACAAGTTTTTATTCACTTATGTGTGTGTATAAGTTTTTATTTACAGGTATTATTTACTTTTAAGTAATAAATTACTTAAATAATAGTAACATTTGGATGATTTGTAAAGAGCCATTATTGTGAAAAATCACCTCAAGGACGCTACTTACTTGAAGCCCCTCCTCTCGGGAAGTTCTGTAGAAATGTCCTGTCGTTTGGGCGCAAATTTGAGCATCTGTTTTCTGTTCTTTCTGGTTTGCTTGAGAGTCAACATGTACTCTGGAACTTCGCATCCTGACTGCCTCATGACCACTACAATACTGTCAAATAATAACACAATATGTAATTAACTTTCAATTTATCAAACACAGATACACAGCGAAATTCTCTTATTAGGTTTGTCAAAAGACCAGGAAATACTTTTTACAGGGAAAATTCTGTATTATATGGGTTTCAAATTAGGTAATTTTTAAATTTTGTTTTAGGGAGAGAAAGATTATTTTTTAAATGTGAGTACCACACAAGGGTCCCCCAACTGTTCCCGACTGTCCCGAGCCAGTGGGACTATGTCATCCACAATAATTGAAGTATGTTGTGAGGCTGAAGGTTGTGACATGAAAGAGAAAGGTTGGGAAGTACCTGGCTATTCAGATCTGGTCACTAAACAAGTCTAAAGCCATTTCAAGCCACGTTTCGATTCTGAATGGTGAACTTTCACCAGGGTGATACTGAGAATAACACTTGGAAACATGCCGCAAATAGACTATATGTACATACATTACTATTATATAAAGAAGAATTTACCGGGCGGGTGGTGTTCGTTTGTGTACAAATCTAGTTTTATTCTGAGCTTGATGAAACTTTGTACACTTGACTTTCGTAATAAGAGGAAGGTCGCTGTCTACACGAGATTTAGAAAAACCATCCCCTTTCCCACCCCTTAAAAAGAATTTTGATACTTCTTGATGAAATTTTGCACACTTGACGTTCAAAATAAGAGGAAAGTGACTGGGTAGGGATAGTGGCAGGAGAAGGGGCTGGGGTAACACATCACTATCTCAATACTTTGCTCCAAACCATTCATAACCCCAGGCCACGCCGGGTACTTCAGCTAGTTTTATATAAATTAATGTGAAAAGTGTAACACATTAATCACGTAAGAAAAACAAACATCCCCCTCGGCTGTGAGCAACCTAACAATATTTGCCCTCTCGACTCCCATCAGTAAAGCTGAAAATATCGCTTGAACAATGATGGGAGACTTTGGCTTGCTGAGGTTTGAACACACGACACCTGGATACAAAACTTGCTCTTTAGACCACTCGGCTATAAAACCAGTCTTACACGCTTGACACGCTTAACTTTGCAATCAGCATCTATGGATTTAAAAAGCTGTATGTAAAAATAGCTTGCCTTTTCAAATTAGGAATATCGTCTTCTGAGAAGAAAGTCACCGCTCTCCCGGTCTGTCCCGCTCTGCCCGCTCGTCCGATCCTAAACGAAAGTTGATGATGATTAGTACATTTATTTAAAGTAACAGCGGTGAGTTCTGGCATCATAAAATTTTCTTCCTGGAATTTCAAGATCAATATCAAAGCAGCAGCAATGTAATTTCCATTATTAGCTACGGAGCTGTGAAAAATCCATGTAACGGTCCAAAAAGAAGACGAGACTAACAAGGAAAAAACTTTATGTTTGATTGAAGACCTGAGAATGAAAACAAGATATAAACCAAAAAGTCGAAAAACATTTTTTCGGTGATTTCATATTAAGAAAAAATCCTCCGTCGATGGGTATAAGAACGAGAAATAACGTAATTCTATTTTTGTCACAAGATGGAAATAGTGGTATCTCAAGTTCAGCTAAAAGCTATATTAACCAAGAATGACAAAGATATATAAAACATTTATATGTATACAGTTTTCATTCTCATTCGTAAATTAGTTCATATTTTTGTAAACTGTAAGGTCGAAAGTGTCTTTAATATGTCCAGCGAAAGTGAAAATATGTTAAAAAATATGGAAGATATTGGCTGAGTACATCTAAGAAAGTGAGGAAGAAGTAGCCCCTAGGAAGACTAAAAAAAAGGAAAAGGTGCCCAGAAACGTGGAAGTCAAGTATGTGAAAGTCTAACCTACATATATATATTTTATTTTTTATTTTTTTTATTTAATGATAGACAAACATTCCCGGGTAACGAATAACCTGACAATATTTGAAAATCTCCTACTACCATCACAGCAAGCGGAAGATGTTGCTTGTGTCACAATGGAGGACTTAGCCAGCCGAGGAATTGAACTCACGACACTTGGGCGGGACCCAAACGCGGTGCCAACCCAGCCATTATTATTTACATATTTTTAGTACGTATCATTTAGGTCTCCTAAAACAGATACATGTTCCGAGTGCGATTAATTTGAAAAAAAAAAAAATTTACATAGGCTTAGCATTTTTCAAAATCTTATCAGAAATATTACTTTTTCTGACCGTTCCATTGTATGTTTTACAAAATATTTAAAATACGAATATGATTTTTAAAGTGGAGAAAAGTATGTTTAATCATTTATCGGTGCGTTTTTGTAAATAAACGTAACCAAAGATTTGTAATCCGCATTACAAAAAAACGACGTCCCTCTCCCCCTTAACCATGAAAACTAACTTTAGAAAAAAATAAGAAATTTGCTGGTATTTATGTTTGAACATCATTGATAAAAAATAAATATAATGGATTACCTGTGCACATATGAGATTGAACTCGGAGGGAAGTCATAGTTGATGACTAGATTGACTCCGCGGAAGTCGATACCTCTTCCCATCAGTTCTGTGCAAATAAGGACCCATATTTTGCCCAGGCGGAAACTCTTGACTACATTGTCTCTCTGCAACTGAGTTCTGTCGGCATGTATTACATCAACATTGATTCCGTCATACAATAGTTCTTTGAAGAGTTGTTTTGCCCTGTCTTTGCTTTGAACAAAAACTGAAATAAAAAAAAAATATAACGTTGAAACAATACAAATTGCATAAATATTCCATAATCTCAATATCCACTCTAGAGTAGATGTGCTGAGAACTGTCCTCGTACAATTTCAGTAAATAATGACGTCTCATTCGTTTAGCTGTAGAACAGTAGAACTGTTAAAACCATTTATGGAAAAATTTAGCAAAACACTTTTTTTTCATGTTTAACCACATTATTTGCTCTCTATTGTAAAGTTTTAAGTTTGTTATAATTGGTTTTAACTTGTTGACTATATTATGAGGAGTTTGGTACTTTAGTGATGTATTTTATAGGAAAATATTTTACCTAATACCGGTGGTTTGAGTCCTTGCTGAACTAACTGCCGGAATGCAACCAGTTTCCCACTTTCATTGCCAACATACAGAAGCTCCTGTTTTACAAGTTCTGTCGCTGCATTTCTGAAAAACAATAAAATAATAAAAAAAATTGTTGGTGATAAAGTCAGTGGGTATCATTTAAGTCTGCTCTCTGCAATTTGACAGACGAATCAAGATTTAAAAGAAAAAATTAACACATTTTAGTTGCGTTTATTGTACTCGCAACAAAATAATGTTGATAAAATGACTAACGTGGGTCAAATAAGTGATTTTAAAATTGTGTATTCATGAACGTTACCTTCATATTCTATGTGAATAATAAATTAATCACTTTGTATAAACCCAAATGCAATCACTGCAATGTAAAATTAATACAATTTTCCCCTCATTTGTCGAAAGTCAGAATTTTCAAATTCAAACTTGGAACTGTTTTGGTTTTACCATCAGGTAAGTAAGTAGGTACCATTAATATATATATTGTTTTTTTTACATGAAAACCGCACAAGTCTCAACTGCTCCCAACCACCTGGAGCCAGTGAGACTATGGCATCCCCAATTGGGAAATGTTGTGAGGCTGGAGAGGGGAAGGAGAAGGGGAAGAGGAAGGTGGGGAAATACCTGGCTATTCAGATCTGGTCACCAAACACGGCTAAAAGCCATTTCAAGCAACGTTTCAATTCTGAATGGTGGTCTTTCACCAGGGCGATACTGAGAGTATCTTCCACTTTCCACTCTGGAACGTGCGCAAATATACTACATATTATTTTTTTAATTAATTAATTGTGAAACAGCACAAATTAATTAAATAAAATTTACTTGCGCACGCCGGGATATGAACCCGCGACCTTCGGATTCGTAGTCGAGAGCCTTACCCCTCGACCATGGAGGCCATAGGTATATTATATTTATGACCAGTACTTACTTACCCAACTCATTATGATAAGTACCCTACTCTATAATAAGTTGTAAATAGCATAATATGTAACATTATGACGATTACTTTATTATTTTCAGCATTACCTTTGTCCAACTGTGATATTGAGAAACTGATCCATATTTCTCCTGCACCAGTCCACAACGGTGGGTGTTTGTGTGGCACTAAAGAGTGAAAGCGACCTGTCTATACTGCAGGCATTCATAACCTTTTCCAGCTGCGGCCTAAAGTCTGATTCGTTTCCCTCCTTTCCCTCAAACAGCTTGTCCGCCTCGTCAATAATGAGCCATTTCACTCTAGAAATTAAAATTTATATTATATTTAGTTATTGTTATTTAGACGTCCAGTAGGCCGCCCCAGACACAGCTAGGAGAAGCAACTCCAGAGGCTGGACCTACAATAGACCGATACCGTTGACGTAGCACAGGTGAAGGATGCCTGGAGTCGCCTTGTCAATGCGATGGGTCCCCGACCCGAGTAGGACAAGGGGGAAGATGTATGTATGTAGTTATTGGTATTGGCTATCAGCGGCCATCTCTGTACTCGGTTATCGCTTATGTGATTCATGAAGTTTCACTAAAACACATACATTGTGTTAATACGTGCCGCATGATGGGAAAGATTGTGTTGAAACGACCAGTGTTGTAAAGGTAAATGAATTTTAAGAAAAAAATGTTTAGTTTTACCTATCTAAATTAAGAGGTGACGTCTCATGGTCTAAAAGGAAGCACAGCCTATTGGGTGTGCTGATTAATAAATCTGAAAAAGAAAATACATTCTCATTAACATTGATAACAAGAAAACAAAATGCAAATACGTATTGGATATTGGAGTCCTTTTGGTTTAGTGCTCCGTGGCAAAAGCGATATTATCAATTGACAACTTGCTGTAAAATCACACCCACTTTTTGGTAAAGTTTTACAATTCGGACTCGTTCTTAATACGCATAGATTATTGAAATAACACTTCATTTCAAGTGAATTACAACTGAACAACTATGTATTTACATCGGTGGAGATGCAAAATAAGGCATTTAAAGCTTGGTAAAGTTTTACTATTCAGACTCGTTAGTTTAGTTTAAAAATAATAATAATTTAAATTCAACCTAAGAAAATATTTTATATACATATGCATAATAGAATATACCAATTCTACATAAAATAGGTCATTAGGGTGGCTTAAAATTAAAATAAATCATCCAATTCCATAGATAATGCTGACCTGTTTTCTTCAGGATAGCCTTTTTGCTGTCAAGCTTCTCGGGGCTGATCTTAGGCACAAAGTTGACCACAATGTTGGTCCCCGCACTGAGACGCAGAGCCTCCCGGTAGATCTGCTTGGCCAGCTCCCTAGTGGGGCAGAGCACCAGGGCTCGGGGCCACCGCTGAGGAGCCTTCAGGGCGTGCAGGAGGGGCAGGAGGAAGGCTGCAGTCTTACCCGAACCGGTGGGGGCGCAGGCTAGGATCTGACGATTCTAGAGAAAATGGAAAAACTACAGAACATATCGTAAGGAACATGTGTACTGAATCAAGTGAGTCCCGATGCCGTCGTTCGGTTGGATAACTTCATCATCTCATTATGAACTCCACCACACGAAAACATATTATAAAATAGATATCGGTATCCAAGGAACTTACATCATTGATCACTTCGGTACCGATGCATGATCAACATTTATAATTTTATATAACTCATTAGTAAGGAGTAGGCTTGAGAGTGGGTCGGTGGTTTGGAGCCCACATCAGGTGAAGTATTCCCTCATGTTGGAGAGAGTTCAGAAGAAATTTTTGAGAATTCTTTATTTGAGGGAGTATGACTACTACCCGTGGCTATCCTACCGACTTTCTCTTAGGTATGCTCGGAATGAACCATCTGCGGGTCAGAAGGGATGTACACATTGTTACACATTTCTTCAGACTGATTCGCGGATGGTTCGAAAACTCGGCTATCATGGAGAGCATTCATTTCTATGTTCCCGATGGTTATCTCCGTCACCGACAGCATAGACTGTTTTATCTCCGGGCCTGCAGGACCAACTTGCCAATGGTCATGCCGGTGGGGAGGGCAATCTTGCTGTTAAATAGAATCGCTTCGGATATCGACATATTTAGCATCAATGAAGCTGCATTTAAACATAAAGCTTTGTTGCTACTTGTATAATACCAGTATGCCTTGTATGCAATTTACTGAAATTATGTATGTCTACCTTCTTTTTTTTTTTAATTTTTATCATTTTTTAAGTAATTATTTTGGGTGTTGTACATCCTGTATTATCTTAAAAATGCCTTAAAATGCAAATTTTGTAAAATTTTTAAAAAGAATAAAGAATTGAATTGAACATTTATATACGGTTGACATTCGTCACATGAGAACAGGTTGCTTCTACAATTCGGCTGTGGAATGATGTGCTGGCATCCGTTTTGCCCCCCTTTCCATAAAAATACCCTCCATCCAGCATTCCCAAAGTTGACATAGACCCTGAGGGCCTCCTGTGTGAAGTTAATAATTAAAAATAAATTTGTATAAGAATACCTCCAGCATACAAGGAATGGCCTGTCTCTGAACAGGCGTGGGTTCCATGTATCCGCACTGAACCAGATTGTCAACCAGCCCCTGGGGTATTCCGTAGTTATCCACCAGAGAGAAGAAGTTCTTCAGGGGGCTCGGGGGCTCTGGACCCACAACGCGGATTCCATGTTCACTTCTGAACTGACGAGCCTAAAATAAAAAGAAATATTTAAAACAGTGGAATTGCACATATCGATGGCTTAAAGCTAAGATATTGAATTTCCATTATTATATTGCAAAAAGTTGGAAAATACAGAATCCAGCCGTGACATATTTTAATTTAAACGTAATTACTCAACGAGTAGCGCTAATCAACAATTGTCACTAAACAAAAATTAGCATTACTGGTCGAGTAGCGTATGTTATCTGTTTCACCACCGCTGAGTAATGCTACCCGTCGAGTAAATGTCTATTTTTACAGTCATGTTAATCCTATAATTAAAGTTACCTGACGAGTAGTAGAACATATAAAATACAAGTTCGTGGTTGTTTTACGTGTATTTCATGTGCATAAATACTAAACTTTAACATATATTTAAACAGTCCACTTTCATCCTCTATTCAACACTGGCTAGAACATTCCCATAGAATGAAAAGCCATTAAAAAAATAAGAATTATTGAATTCAGTATTCATACTTCATAATAATGATTTAAATGTAGATTTGGGTAAACATTTCCAATTGGGACTTAGTTGATAAACTCATAATTTAAAAAAAATAAAAACACTTTCAGATTCATAAATATAAATAAAAAATATTTGCATAAACGGAAATACAAAACAATGCACTTCATTTTTAACTTTCTTTACATAAAAAAGCATAAATATTGAAGAAGAATTAACGCCATCTTCAATGTTGTTAGTATGATGTCGTCGATGATACCGCATATCCGCGTAACAAACATTTGCAATACCATGTAAGTTCTAAGAGTAGCAAAATTGAGATGTTGCACGACATCAAACTATGTTCTGATTGGCAAATTTTAGTGCAATCGGCATGCAGTTTCGTCAAATGAGTGCAGAGCTAGATCATTCGATGCATAACCGCAGAAACAAGCCGTACCGAAAAATGTGACTACTACCACATGTGTTTTAATAAACACTAGTAAACGTGCACGGTGCACGTATTTCAGCTCTCGGGGGTTCTGTTGCAGCTGTAGAAAGAGAAAAGTAAGCTTTTTTCATTGTTGTACTATGGTTAACATGGTAATTATAAAATAACTTTTTGAAAAACTTTTTTGTAATATTACAACGTAGATGCTATAATAACTTTGATTTGACGGCATGTGACCAGGGGCGCTATTTCCATTCTTTTTAAGGAAGATTCCTTAACTTTTTCCTTAGGGTTAAAGCCTTCTAACTGCGGTTCCAGATCTCTCGGATATCTGCGATGTTTTAACAAGAGGAAAACTCAATATTAAGTATGTTACCAATTATGTTATTATTTACTTTATTTTTTAGCTAGTAAACATTATATAGATGTTGACATTTTTGACAATTCACGTCAAGCGGGGCATTGAAGAGAGTCAGTACGATCGGCCGAGTCCATCGATTCCGAAGGCGGTGGACTCACTCCGAGTTCGCAAATTCGGATTCACTCGTTTCAAACTCACACTAAGGAACGGCAAAGGTTTTGGATTGGAGTCAGAAACGAAAGGCGTCCCTATTCAATAGTGTAATATGGACGATTTTTGATTCCGGAACGGCGGACCTATGCGGACCCAAAGGAATGAAGACCGAGTCCGAAGAATCGAGTCCATGTGGCTAAATTGGAACCGAGTTTTTAAAATAAGTGGAATGACCCACCTCTTCGGTCGGCACAAATTACTTTCACTTTTAGAACTAGAGACAAAAAAGGTCATTACTATCTAATGAGGTAGGTACCTTTTTATAAAATGTGATTCTTCGTTAAAAGGCTTATTTATGATATTTAAAAATAAAATAAAAATGTATTAAAATGAATTATAATATAATGTAATTGTTTTTAAAAGTTTTAGTCATAATCTTATGTCACTTGAAGATATTTCATCAATTTGTGTTTTCAAATAATCTCAATCTATTTAGGATCTTTTTACTATGTCTCACCGGAATTCCGCAGTTAATCAAGAAGGCTTTAACCCTAAGGAAAAACGTAAGGAATCTTCCTCAAAAAGAACGGGAATAGCGCCCCTGAAAGAAACATTTGTTGTTTCAACTCCAAACGCTCCAATGCCAAAGAATATTATTTGAAATTAAATGACAGAAAAGTTAGAGTTTGTCAAAAAATGTTCCTTCGTACTTTGGGCATAAAAGAATGGTTTATGCAGTATTGGTTAGGAGCAACCAGAGATTTTCATAACACAGTTGTGGTTAATCACAGTGCAGGTTCTAAGAATAACATTAATGTCTCTAATACCAGCAGTGAAAGGGGATAGATTAAAAAAACAGAAACCGTAAAAACATTTCTCCAGTCCTTTCCAAATTTACCATCTTATTATTGCCAATAAACATCTACAAAATTCTACATTGAACCAATAATACAATCCAAACTAGAATCGCATCGTATTTAGGAGCAGGATACCAAAGAAAAAGTCTTGTCAGTGGCTTCCAGGAAGCTATTCAATCATGTTTACAATGTAGAAAATATTGCTCTATTCAAACCCGAGATAAGTGTGACCTATGCTGCGTTTATAATGTGGGAAATATATCTAAAAATCATTACAAAAACCACGTTAAACTCGAAGGTTCGGCTAGAGATGAAAAATCTAAAGATAAAGAGTTGGCCAAAGGAAAGATCCACGCCTTAACCGGAGAGTTGCAAGCTGTAAAACTATGTCGGCATCATAATACAATTTTCAATTTATGACTTACAACCTAAGGAATAATCATGTGATGTGCTATAGGTTCGACGAAATGGAATGTGATTTAAGAGCAACAACGTACGCTGCATTTTTCGTCGATTACATTTCTAATTTATTTGATGATGATCTAAAACCGGTACTATCTTCATAGTTGAATGCACTGCACAAAATAGGAACAATGTTGTTTTTGGTGCGCTTTTGAGATTGGCATTGCAGAAAAACGTAACAATTACTCAATAATTTAAGAAAAGGATCGCACACAAACGGAGTGACTCTTTTCAGCCAGTAATCGAAAGAAAGGTCACAAACGGAAATCTTTTTGCCAAGCCAACACTCGAGAGGCACGACTAAAACCACAACCATGTAAACCACACGTTTTTCAAGGATTATTCCGATAAAAGATTTTTGAATAGATCAGACCAGGCCGTTCAGTGGGGGATAATGTGGTTGCAGATGTCAGGGCTCTTTTGCAAGAACTAAAATCGGTAATTGCAGCGACTGTCCTTTTGTTTTTTTTTCTGAGGGCCTTGAGTTATTTTTCTTAGAGCCTTAATTTTTACAGCCACACTAGGTAAAAACACATGGTCCACGTGTGATGCTTCCTTTGAAGTTGTAAGGCAAAAGTTTTGGTTTGAATTTGTGTTGTATGTGCGTTTTGAGTGAATATGGTTTAGTTGTTTAGGATTTTTATTACTGTTAAAAAGTTCGATTGAATCTTCAACATCTGCATGTTGTTTGTGTACAATCAATGCATCAATATAAAAATCAGCATCTCTAAGAATAATGTTTTTTTCAACCTTATATTATGGTGCTATTTATATTATTATTTTTGTACTTTGATAGAAATAATGTATTTTTATTTGCAAAAGCCCAACTGTGGAAAAATAAATAAAATTTGGTGTTAAGCACAAGGTCATAGATTTGTAAGAAAACTTGTTATTTCTTTATTGTCAGTTATATAAAAAAAAGCTATTCATTAGTTTCATTTAAGTAGTATTTAGGTAGTACAAAACCACGTAGGTGCTATATCTTGAGTAATTGTGTAGCTAGAATAAAAATAACTATATAGAGTGATATGTGGGACCGAATTGACAAATATGTAGAGTTGGGGAAACAAAAACTGAAGTATTTTAAGAGAAATAAAGGTTTTTTCTCCTCCCTTAAAATTTTCGTTTAATCACTTATGCGTTATTGCAATTTTTGGTTACGCGGTTTTGCAGTATCACCGACGATATGACATTTGTCAGAAGTGCTAACTGCATTAAATGGATTAAGAAAAATAGGTTGTCTGGTTCTTAGTTTGGGTATTTTCTTTTTTAAAAAACCCAAACTAAGAACCTAACAACCTATTTAGAACATTTAATATTTACAGTGGGCACTTAGTATGAAAATATTGTCGGTCATATAAAAAATGTACACGGCGGCATCAACTCTCCCTCAATGTTTACGCGTTTTTATTTAAAGAAAGTAAAAAATTAAGTGTAATATTTTGAATTTCCACATATCGTCGCTGCATATATAATATAGCTTACTTGCCGTTTCGTACATTCTGAGATGACCGAATAAAGCTGCTTCAAAAAATAATTGCAAAGACTAGATTTGCTAAAAAGAATAGATTTGTTAAGCTGGAAAGCTTGCCTAATAATTGTAAAAAATATTTTTAGCAAATCTAGTCTGCAATTATTTTTTAAAGCAGTTTTTCTCGATCATCTCAGAATGTACGAAACGGCAAATAAGCTATATTATAAATGCAGCGACAATATGCAAACGTTTTTTATGAATCTAAAGGTATTTTTCTTTTTAAAAAATTAATAGTTTTTCTTCAGAGTCCTAACTGGAAATATTTACCTAGACTTATTTACCTGCTCTCTCTCAATAGCTGAAAGTTTTTTTTCTGTAACTTTTTTGGTCCGTCTCTTCTTATTTTTCTTTTTGACTCCGGCTTCGGTGACTGTTAGGCCGTCCATTAGATTAAGTTCATAGTCTTCTTCATCTTCCTTGGCGTTAGTTTGTAATTCTTCAATGTCCTCATTGTTGATGGATTCATCATCTTCATTGTTTAGCCAATTTGAATCTATTTCTTCTTCCTTCTTTATTTCCAGTTCTGGGATAACAGTCTTGGTCTTCTAAGAATAAAACACGTGCAATGAAATATAGGTTACTAGTGTTATTGCTATAGTAAATGCCTATTATTTACAGAAAACAAACATGCCGAAGACCAAAAAAAATTACGATAAAAATCACTGAGAATAATGTTTTCTTTATATTAGACTGCAAAATCTTTAAATTTAATTGAAATATCTACATAAACACGTTAAAATATACCTGTAGGATTGGAGTTTTACCAAGAACTTTCGACTTGAAGGTAAGACCTTTAGTAAGCTTTTTAAATATGTCATATGCGTCCATTGTGACAGAATATGTTGAAATAGCGAAACCTTAGTTGTATTTTCATTTATTTTGATTCAACCAACTATATTGACTCAGTTAATATCTTGTGCACAGAATAACCTACAAAACATCAGTCAAACGAATCAAAACATCAACTTGCGGTGACAAGTTGCAACACCAGCAACTGTCAAATTTCACGTGTTCCCAACAGCGTTGCCAGGTTGAAAAATAGAAGCTCCCTAGCAGAGGCACGAAAAATCCCCAGATATAAAAAATACTCACTTACCATATCTATGTCACCTACTCAGTGACCCTAAACAATGAAAAAAAATATTCCAGCGAGAGACAGAAAAGTGATCAGGTATTTACGTCACAAGAGTGAGTCGTTTAAGGATTTTTTAATGATAATTATTGAAAAATAAGGAATGACAACCTAGAAGAATTTTTATATTGAGTACAGAATGAAACATGCGCTGTTTTAAAGAGTAATTCTCCGTGATACCAAAATTGGGTCGAATTTTCGCGAATCCAAAATCTCCCCAGATTTCTTCCGATTTAAAAAAAACCCTCATTCTCCCTGGAACTTTCAGTTTCTCCCCAGATACGTAAACCATTGGTAAAGCTTTTCTCGTATGTAAAGATATTACCAGCACTGGCAGCGTTAGGGCCAAGTTTTTTGGAACTTCTTGGCACAAAAATACATGTATACATAGGCCGTCTTACTTATAATGAATACTTAATATTGCGCCTTTATAGCGATGGTATATTTATGCAAGCAATAGAGCCCTCGTGTTAAAATCGTTACTCATATTAATATTTATGCCGAGAAAAGCTTTACCAATGGTTTACGAGTTAAGATTTTTGAAGTATTTTTGCTTAACGATAAATAAAGCGCAATTTCCAAAGCGAAAGCTCAGCGGAGATTAGGAGTGTTGCCATTATTGCCAAGTCAAAAAATAAAACTTCGGTTAATATATTTTTTCCATCGGCCACACTATTGGGCCACCCACTAGTCTGGAAGGCAATTATAAAGTTCCTTCCAGACGAGCGGGTTTGCCCAGTGGTTTCGCCAATAATGGGCAAAACGAACCGTATTCCGGCAAATTCCTGGACCAGAAGAGGCGTGGCCATAGAAAAGGAGAACGGAATTACTAGATCTAGTATTTTGGTCAAAACCAAGCGTCATTGGGCGGGCCAGTAGTGTGGCCGACGGAAAAAATATATTCGTCGAGTCTCTATTTTTTGACTTGGCAATAATGGCAATACTCCTTTTCTCCGCTCAGCGAAGCAGTCTCGACATTTGAAATTTCGCTTTGGAAATCACGCTTTATTTATCGTTTTAAAATAAAAATGATCCATATCTGTTTCCGATACAATTCTTATATAAATGAATATTTTAATTAGAATTTTTTGTAACTTTAATTTAATTTTAAAATTATTTTTTTTGATTTGAATTTCCTCTATAATTCGCTAAAGTTGACAGGTATATTTTTAAAATGTTATTTATTCATATTTATAGTTTTTGGTACAAAGCTTAGATTATCTTCGACCACCAAAATAGACACATGCCCGTATTATGGTAGTCGACATGTTACGATTTATTTTTTCCAAATGTATTAACTAATGTTTTTTTATTGTAAAAAGTAAAATAAAACTCTATTTTGTCATATGTGATCTATAACTCCAATTAAGCAAAAGGTGCCTAAAATAGGTGTTCTTTTTCTTGGATTATTAATATCAATATAATAGCCATTGTTGCTGTCAAGTGTCAGGGCGAAGTTTATGTTTTTGTGTTGAAAACGGAGGTGTTCTCGCGCTACCGCCGACGTACATCAAAACCACCTCTACCCGTACATAGTATTGTTGACAGATGTAGCAACTAGTAGCTAGGAGTGAGCCGTACGCTTGGGGCTATGTTCATAAGACCACCGGAGAAATCTGCCGTCGGGCGGCAAAACCCAATTTCGGTTAGACAACCTAGAAGATTAGGCCACCCGCTCTTCTGGAATGCACTTTAAAACCACCAATTTCACAGGTGGCGTCTTATTGCTAACTTCACTTTTCTTGTGTCCAATGTCCATAATATGATTATTTTAAATATATGCACAATATGCTCATTTTAAACAGAATGGTGAAAAGAATGTTATGATGTTTTTGGTATTTATTCGATACTCGAACTCAGTAGAAAAGCACATAAAAAAAAAAAAAAATTATACTGTCAGGTTCATAAAAATAAATAAAAAATAATTGCACATGCGGAGGTCCAAAAAAATTAACTTAATTTTGTATTTTTTAATTCTTGTAAAATTGTAAGACCAAAAACTCAAACCACAAATCTACAAGACATGTGGCCTAGGGTTCGGTTTGCTTTTACAGTTGGCGCTTCCGACAAATGTCATATCATACTAACAGCATTAAAGATGGCGACGATTCCCCTTATGGACCTCTACATGATGGCCGTTGATGGGCCATTAGCTGGCCAGTGGTCGGCAAACTTTTTCGCCAAATATGTACATTACAACGATTAAAAAAATTTTTGAGAGCCAAATCTGTTTATTAATTTAGCAAACCTTTATTATAATTTTACACCTACGGGTACACTGAATAAAACTTGATTTCGTAATTAATAATTATTTTATTTATTTATAAAAAATAATATAAAAGTAAGGTATCCAAAAATTTTAATCAAGACAATGACTGACAAACACTTAATGCGGAAAATGTTCTTGCATCTCCTTGGAAAGTTTGAGTATGTCAGGTTTGTGTATTGTTGTTTTTAATTTTAGGCACAATTCCGAGTTCTCATCAATAAGACGACTTCTCAGTTTACTCTTGATAAAATTCATGATTGAAAAATATTGTTCGCATGAATACGTAGAACAAATAGGAAAAGAAGAGCAAACGAGAGTTTTTTCAGCTGATCATGAGAGTCATACTATTCCAGGGGTTGAACATGATCATGTCTTCCTTCTCCAAGTCTTTCAAAGCAGAACACTTGTGATATGAACTAAGTTCACATTTGTTCCCTCTCCAGTATTTTCAAATCAACATAAAGACGTTCAAATTTAGAGCTCCATAATTCCTTTTTTTTTTTTTTTAAATCCAACAATTTTATTTCAAAGTTACCAATGTCAATGCCAAAAGGAAAAAAAAATCAAATCTGTTATCGTTACATTAAGAGCGTTTTCGACACATGCCAAGGTCGCTCTACTGTTTTTTAATTCCTGATACCTGCTGAGAAATGCTTCCCTCATATTTAAAATGGTTGTTTTGAAGGAGTGTTTGTCAATGGAGGAATTATTTTCTTGGCGATGCTTCAGCCACTACACGATGGCGACGTTTAGTTCTACTTTCAACGTGCTTCCGGGTGGACGTGCCGCTGCGGCAAGATTAGTTTTTATTTTTATATTCGGCAATGACATTAAAAACCAATGATACGTAAATGTAATTTTATGATATTATATGCTACCTAATATCATAAAATTAATTTCGGATATTCAGGAAATGTAATTTTTTAAAATATTTTGTTGTTATTGTTTTGTTTTTCCTCTTTTCCAATAACTTTACCCTAATAAAAATGTGGTATAAATGCAGACATATTTATTTAAAAATACTTATTTACTTATTTTAAGTACAATATTCGGAGAGCCACAATTTACAAAAATACATATTTAGCGTTTATTTTTGTATTTGGGATTTCATATGCATTCATCAAAGGAATGATTCGATGAATTTTATAGTTCCATCACATGTCCAAACTACTGCAATTACGTTGAAAAATGCTTCGAAGCTACGTAATTATTATTAACTAGGACGTCACCTTCAGAGCACGTTCAAGGGGACACTGAACAGTTCACCACGTGTCGTGTAGTGGGCGTCACTATCACCATCCTTTGATGTGTGTACGAAAAACCGATAACGAGGCCATCCCGCGCCATCACAAGCGCCATCACGGGCCATCATGCCATCAACCGCCATCATACACCACTATGTCCACTACTAATGGCTCATCGTGTAGTGGGCATAGTGGTGTATGATGGCCCATCATGCGACATCATCGGCCATCATGTAGAGGAGTCATATGAGAGGGTGGTTGGTTTCTTTGAGATGGGTCTATGGTCTTGTCTCGGTCTGTTCAAAGTTCAAAGTATTGACAATCTCCCTCTTTTCCGAACATAACAACCTATTTTAGGATAAATGCCCAAGTGGGTAGTCTCTGTGAGGGATTGAAATAATACAATGGTATTCAATGGAATCATCTCGAGTTTTTAATATTGTTTAATTAATTACACCAACATTGTTTTTTATTGATTATAATTAATTTGTGAAAGATTAAATCAATAATATAAAGGAGACAATATAAACAATAAAATGGAACAAGTCTAATATGTTCAAAGATATAATGTTAAATACCATAACACAACTAAAACCACAACAGTCGAACTGCCTTATGGGAACAATTGACATTTAGATACAGTTTGTTGAGACACTTCCAAACACAACATTAAATTAGAACATTCAGTTGAGCGTTGTGATTTTATGTTTGTTTGTCATAGGAGATCTGTTTATCCAATTATCAAATTCAAGAAAAAACAACAATATATTGAACAACTATAAAGCATTGAATAATTATGTTAACTAATTGCATTTAAATGCCATTAACATTTAAAAATAATGTTATAATATTTAAATATAAATAATATAGGTAATTATAGAGAAAGGGAAACAGTATTGATAAAAATAATGTTGTAGAAAATATGAAATATCAAATCC
Organism: Halesus radiatus; assembly: GCA_022606495.2. NCBI lineage: Eukaryota > Metazoa > Arthropoda > Insecta > Trichoptera > Limnephilidae > Halesus > Halesus radiatus. Next base: position 170,727 of record JAHDVE020007334.1, on the reverse strand, counting down.
TTTTCAGTATTTTATTGTTAGTTGTATGCAATTAAATAACTACATATAATCAAACAAGAATATTTAGCTTGTTTGATAAAATAAACACGGTTAAATGGAAACGGTAAAGTCAAACGAGACGTCTTTACCAAAATATGAAAAAGGATTTGAAAGAAATTAAAACTAGAATGTATATAACAATTTTTGATTAGAATATGCATATCTCCGAAATGATTTATATTCGTTAATACAAAAAATATATAGACTTCAGTTCTTACTGTAGTCACATTTAGTATATAATGTAAACGTGAAATGCAGGAAACTATCAGATGCATTCATTCTCTAAGTATCGACATTCTGATAAAACTATTGCGAGGGTCTGTATAGATGCTATATAAATATAACATTTGGCTATTGCATTTTAATATGGAAGGTTATTTAAAAAAATATATGTATTTGTAATCTCTGTAGAATGTATACACATTAGTATAAATTACTAAACTATTGAGTGTATTCTTAGAAAATGAGGTACTCCGGTAATTGAGGTTTGTATAGTCTGTCTGCTCATGCGCTCCGTGTATAACTCCGTGTGGGGCGCACCAGCGATCACTACATTACTAACACCTATAATAAAGTAGGCAGTTCATAATGTTTAGAATTGGTTGGGATGTGTAGTTATTCTACTCTGTTGTATTCAAATGTTGTACTGGTTGAAGGCATCTCGTTCATATTATTATAATCAATACATTTTCTGCAGTAAAACTTTGGAGAAAATGCACTCTACACATTTTCGTAGTACAGCTAACTACAATATGTACACGTTACTCGAAGTAAAGGTTATTACTACAAGTATGCAATTGTTGGTTCTCCGTCGACCGCAGAAACAAATGTTAATCGTAACAAAGTAAAACACACGTGAAGCTGCCTTGTACGTTACAAATAATAATCAAGCGGCAACTGATAAATCTGCTTTAAGCAATGCCACAAAGTAACTTTGTAAACAAAATATAAGCTAAAAAAAAACCTTCAAATAATTATCCAAGTTCTTGATTGCACCGGTTTGTCTAAATAAAACCATTGTGTTCAATTGAGTACCACCAGTTCAGTATATCTTTGAATTTGAACTGTTAATAACACAAAAGTTATGTCTACTTATGATTAGTAATAAAAGATTGAACATGTATAGAAACACAATGTGCGATTCTTATAATCTACAAAGTACGATAATCAAAGGTTAACCTAAAGATATTTTAAACTGACATCGGCCATGTCCCCAAGATTGGTTTAAAACCCCACTTATCCATACCATACACATATCCATTTGAGCGAAGCTTGGCTTGACCTTTAGCAACGAGATAGTACAAGTTTCTCCTCCCTACAAATACTTGAAGTGCTAATGCGCTAAAATTAAAAATATTAAATAATATTACTAAACGCGTCTGAGGTTTACGCAAAGATGTTAAGTGAAAGTGACAAATTATTCTACTAAATTAAAACATCACAATTTGAACCTGGATTTATTGTGGCAACCACCTGACGAGAGTGGATGATATTTCTAAAAATGCTAATTTAGTTACTTTGTTCATTTAAAAATATATATCACCCGGTTTAATAAATCTCGAGGTGGATGCACTCAGAAACTGACTCAGCAACTGGATCAAAGAGATAAGTACACATTAATTTCAAACATTTACTAATGTGTTGTTCTGATATGAACTTAGTATGCAATGGAAGTACATAATATGTATGCATTCTAGTATTTAATTAGTCGTATAATACTGTCAAAAATAATTCATTAATAGGGATAGCACAAATAGAAATTATTATAACCTGATTATTTACACATTGTTTTAAATTTTGTTACCAAAACATGGATTAAACTAAAGGGTTAAATATATGGCACATGAAAAGACATATTATGTACGTTAAACTTAAATGTACAAAATGTAACTAAGGCGTACGCTGTACCAACTTAAAATTTTGAAAAGTGAAGAGTTTTACCTAAGTATATGTATATAAGAGTAAAATTTTCTTTGGTTTTATACAATTATCACTAAAAGAAATCACGAAAATCTGAAAAAATACAAAATAATCTAATTTGCATGAGCTGTTCAAATTATATTTTATCTTTAAATTTTAAAGTATCCTCCAAAGATTTTTGACTTAATTAAAAATTTCACAGCACGTTTCCCAAAAAAATTAACACTTTATGCACAATGCATTTTCATTTCACCAATAATTCAACTACGTAATTCAATATTCAACTCAATAAATTAACATTATTTTTGGATACCAACATTAGAAGGATTTCAAACTTAAAAGGTTTAATTTAACGCTAAAGATTACATTAAATGGAATATACATACATGTACATTACTTACGTTTAGGATAATAGACTAAAATGTGTGTGCATTGAAATAATCAAACCTCAACAGTTTTAGATCAAACGAAGATTTGGAAAAGTTTGAGCGATTAGCGAGGAACCTTTCCCTTTGTATCTGGGATTCTTCAGAAAATACTGAATCCCAGCAGCTTTTAATGGATGCATGCAATAATGGTTGGCATTTGTGTAAACAAACAATTAAACAACAAAAGGAAATTGATATTGTGCAAACACATGTATGTTTTGATATTTTGTAAAATTATTAGTCTAAAGATTTTTTTAATATGATATAAACATTGGCACAAATTTCCAATACTTTTGATATAATTTTAATAATGTATATAACAGGTAAATATTTACAGAAGTGATTGATTTACTAAATATACCGTTTACTAAAAACCCTGGAAAGATATGTTTTAAATTTCGAAAACCGTTTTCAAAATCCGATAATGAATCCACTACAATCATTAATTTATTTATGGGAATTTAAAAATATCAAAGTCTCTGAATGTACTGATCATCAAAATTTTGAACAGATGATATCCTAATATATTTAGATTAAACATCTGATTTCTTAAGGTATATAATTCCGATAGTGAATACACACCCACATTTAAAGAGTTTTGGTCGACATTTACATTAAGGTTGGATATATTATATTAATGATATATTTAATTAGTTAATCGTAATATGCAAGACTAACGCTACATGATACATTTACTGAGGTTCATATTGATATTGGTCTCAATGCTCCGGTCTCAGAGCTCATAGTGAGCCGGACTAGAGACTAGAGACTAGAGACTAGACTCTCTCGTATATTATATTCCTGCCTCGAGTTAACGTAATGCTAACTATGTTATACCTAGCGTATACTCCTCCCACTTCACATCACAGAACATTTAACATTGAATGGATAGGTCATATGTCTTGTATTCAAAGACATCCAACAGAACGTATTAGAACATAACTTTATTTAGACTAATCCTTTAAATCTTAAATGCAGCAAATGTTAACCGTATGGAAACAAGTTATTTTATACAAATAATTTATACATAAATTATTAAAATTACATAAAGGAGAGCATCCGAGTGCATCCACTGGCCGCTCTCAAGACTCTAATGCATCCAATAAGTAAGTGTAACCCTACATGTGTAGTATGATTCTTTAAGTACTTATTTATGTTTAAATGGTTCCCATATATATTACGTGGATTGTTTCTGGGGGAAAGTACAAAGTGACTTTAATACTGTTGAACTGTAAATGTTGAATCCATGTCGGCTGTATATTAACAAGGATATAAATAACTTCTCTTAAATAATGACTGAAGTAGAGTTCTTTGAAAATACTTTTTAAGGCGATATGTATGAATGTTAAATTGTATTTTAAAAACTATAAGACATTGTATTCCTAAAACTTATGTAAGTTTTTCCATGCTATAATAATGATTCTATTATTATTGACATTTAAATGATGTAGAACGATAAAAGAGACAGTAACACTTACAATTTACACAATATGTAATAAATGGTTAAAAAATATCATTTCAACAGGATTAAAAATTTGTACTGTTTATTGATAAGACCATTTTTAGACAAACTGTTTAATCCTGTACTTGTTACCAATTGTTCTAAAGGATATTTGATATTTCAAATTGTAAAGATATAAAACAATATTTTTGGGTGTTGTCTATCGCAATTTGAATTTTCCACATATGAGTTAAAACAGTAAGTTGCCAGTGATTTTACTCATAGACAAAGTGTTTTACCGACATCTCGTTTCTGTTTTATAGTAATGGGGGCAGGGTTAGTTCAAAACTTAGAGAGTTAAACATTTAGAGCAAATTGTAATATTGAATAAATAGTTTTATTTACCTATGGAAATCAATGGAGGCAAGATTTATTTACTGAGGGACAGCTATAGGAATATTTCTACGCTACGCAATATATTTCTATTGTCATCTTTTGAAATGCTTTCTATGCATCATTTAAATTACCCAAGTAACAAGAAAATGGAGAAAAGAATAAATATTTAGGAGTATTGGGTAAATGGTATTACGCTAGGAAGTCAGTTGAAAGTAAGGAACAACGGGTACTATAATCATGACTAGTAAAAAGTGTAAACAAACTGTCCCTCTCTGCCTTACCTTTAAGAAGACACATAAGGTCAATGAGACCTTAATCTAATTTTAAAAGACGAATATCTCTTATACTCGATCACCACTATAAAGTACAGAACATTATACTAGCTGCAAATTTACAATTTTCCCTGTGACAATAATTGTTTGTGTAACATAGTAGATAATACTGTACATACGCGTCGTAGTACGTCCACACCATTGATAAAACCAGCTTAAGACCGTTGCACTGTCAGAAGTTCCAGCTAACTTTGAAAACCTTATATCCCGGCGATGGTTTGTTTCGACGTAGCGACGAGCGGTACGAAAATAAGCTCACTTTCATTTTAAGAATGTAGAGTTATGGCTCTCGACACTTTGCCGGGAAGGGTGGTGGGGGAAATTATTATTTGAGGTAGGGAGCGACCCATGTGCAGGCGGCGACCCATTGGCGTTATGTCAGCTGCAGTCATTGGACGCCCGGCTGTGAGGGATGCTCGGCAGCCGTCAGGTCGAAGAGGTGGTGCGGGGGCGGTGCCAGTGCGCTCTGTAGTGCCGAGGTCTTGAGCAGGCGCTTCAGCATGCCACTGGAGCCGCGGTGCTGCAGGCTCTTGTGCGTGGTCAGCGAGTTCTTGGTGCGGTAGCGGCGGTGGCAGAACTCGCACACGTACAGCGTGTCCGACTGCTCGTGCTTATCCTGGAAGTGGCGCTTTAGGGAGTAGTAGCAGGAGAAGGTGCGGCGGCAGTAGGGGCACTCCTGCGGCTCGTTGATGCCCCCCGACGTGGGCGGAGGCATGCGGAGGACCCCACCTGCAAACACCCCCACAAATATGCCAATCAGTAAGGCTGCGGGACTTGGACATACATATAATGCTTGTTCATGGTCAAATAAAGTAACAACAGACAAATTGTATGTATGTATGTTATATTATCTCTGGTCAAATGAATGTCGAGAGGTTTATTTATGAAGTAGATACTTTTGTAAAAACAACAGAACATTTCAAGCTAAGGTTATTCATAATGTATATATTATCGAAAATGACATTAAACAATAACTAGACATTAAGCCGATATGATAAAATGTCATTAAACTACACAACCAGCACTTTCACGTAGAGGGAACGACAGTGACATGTTTACAAATGAAAGAAGCATGCGGCAAGCAACATTCAACAGTAATCTTGTATGGAAAGGACTCGGGATGGAGAAGCACATAGATATAAAATAACCTATGTCAAATTAATCATTTTGAAAAGATACATGTTTAAATCAAAATCAAACTAAAAATGTAAAAAAAAACAAAGAAAATGTCTGCTTTGGAGGTGCACAGAAATAATATTCGAAATCAAAAATGTTGAAAATAATCTTATTAAAGCAAGGGCAAAATAAAGGAAAAAAATCATTAAAAAGAACGGAGTCCTGAGTGTTTTACATAATTTCTTAATAACGATTTGAGGGCCAGTTATATTATTTGTTCTCGAGTTAACAATATACAGCATACCAGAGAACAGAATGAATACACCCTGAGTATATATAATATTAAGAGTACAGAATGAAACAGGAAAGTAACACCTGGGGTCAGTTAGAAATAACCTATATAAAATAAGCTCTAAAGAAACGTGGCTAACCTTCATTGCTGCAAATATTGGCTGTAGGTTGGTACTAAAGTCAGCTGTCTGTTAATGTCGCACCATTGTCATCGGGGTAATCACGAAAAATACTTGATGTCCAAATCTCCGGGCCTGGACTTGTGGTATGTATAGATGTGGGTCATTAGAGAGTTGCGAGAGCAGTAGACGCGCTCGCATATGCCGCACCGGTACTCCTCTTGTCTCTCCGCGTGCTTGTCCGCAATGTGTCTCTTGAGCGACGCCTTGGAGCAGAGCACTTTGCCGCACAGGTGGCACGAAAACAATTTCTTGCCTGCAACCAGACAACGGAAAACACCCCGACAATGCCCCTGGCGTCTTACACAACACTAGACTACAGAGGTGCTCACTAGATGGCTCACCAGATGGCTCACCAGATGGCTCACCAGATAGCTCACTAGATGGCTCACTAGATGGCTCACTAGATGGCTCTCTAGCCGCCCCTCTCTGGCTCCCTCGGCCTGTGCACGCACTTCTGACGTAACTTTTATCACGAAGCGTAGTATGCGTCATCGAGACCCCGCTGTCCTCGGTTACGCGATTACAATCAACAATCAGCTTTATTACACTATTGCAACAAACAAACAAACAACAAAACAGTTCAGTCAGTCTGCAAGAAGGCATATTAAACTTCTCTAAAAGTTTCATCAGAAGTACTACATGTAGGTATATTGCATTGAACTGTGGAACACAATGAATAACAGAACAGTGGTTTCTTCTCGGGGTCCAGACTAGACGCCCTGACTTGAAGAGTTGTTGATCAAATCATATGGTAAGATAGAGAGATCATGTAGTATGTATGTATGTTAAGAATGAGTACATGTGAGACGAAGGTAGTTGGTGAACATTCCCCTTGGCTTGCAAGTGTGTACAGCTACTGATGAGTGTGGAGAAGCGGCGAGAATGACTAGTAGCTAGTAGCTAGTAGGCTGTAGCTAGTAGCTAGTAGGTAGTAGCTAGTAGCTAGTAGGTTGTAGCTAGTAGCTAAGAGGTTGTAGCTAGGAGGTAAAAGGAGGATGAAATGGCATTATGAAAGCAATGATGAATTGGAACCATAATGCACTTGAGCACTATGTAAACTAATTTACACCCAGGACTAAGAAATTATTATACATAACAGTGAATTGTGTATAAATCAATGCATATGGTAAAAAAGGGATAAAAATGGAATAATAAAAACAAAAATGTAAAAAAATTAAAGTCTATAAAAAAATGTAGGATGTAATGTAAAAAAATAATATGAACGCTAATAAAAAATTCAAAACATTTATCGAAAACAATATTACCCAACATACACGAAAAGGAAAGATTGGAATCCACTATACAAACAACATTGACTGGTGACAGAACATGCTCCTTATAGGTGAAGCACGCCTTGAGGATGAAAAGCCATTGAGCATGCATCGGTTCAGTAACAACAGACATGGTGACATGGCAACATGACAACAGTTAGGCGGTAGTAGAGACAAGCGACGGTGGGTGAGGTCCGCCACATCCAGGTGCCATATTGATTGAAGGAAGCGGAGAAGTAAAGCGTACAGGCATTATTGTGCTAATATCTACTTATATAATAATAAGAAGCATTAAATGATTACCTTGAAGCTCCATTGCTGTCAGATTGACGCAATGGTTTACGTTTACGTGTAACTGAAAATAGCTTGTGTTAACTGGTAAAACTTGAAGATAAATAAAACAGATTCAATTGCAAAAGTGAAATTTTTAATAAAAATTAAGAAAACCATATAAATTAAAATGTATAAAATGTTTTTACACTCAGCTGTAATAACAAATAAGTAGAAAATAGACCATAACAAATGTAACGAAGAACTATATAGTTTTATGGAAAAAAAAAAGTTTTGATCATAAGTCAGTACCTCCAATAGTTGTAATACAAAAATAAATAAAATAAATGTTAACAATAACGATCACTTGATAATTCAATTAATTTCATTGAATTCTTTTAATCAATTTATTTTTTCATGGTAATGAATATATTATAATTCTTCCCTTATTAATAAAATAGCAAATGTTTTGTTTTGTTTAACTACTCAGAGAAAAAGTTTTCTCTAACATAATTATACTATAATCAGTCCTTTAAAAGATTATGTTAGAAAAAACTAACAAGTAAATAAAATAAAAATATTTATAAAGACATGAAACTCTCCAATACATATTATGCTTTTAGCCAATTAAAATTAGTATAATTTCAATTTCATTACTTTGGGTTTTAAATAGAAAATCTACAGCTAAATTCATTCTATTTAAAAATATGTAAAATAATATAGTATATATATTTTAAACATAATAATTTAATTTTAAGTGCTGACTTACACACTGATATTATAATTATTATTAAAATAAGGTACATATTTCATAAAAACTCTGAAGAAAATTTCACAAATCATTAAAGAAAGCACAATTTTTGGAATACATACAAGTTTGCAACCGTCGGATATGCTTTATTGCAAAAATAAACAAATCCATCAGTTTAAAGTTAAAAATTTTATTTAAACCATCAACTAAAAGTATGATTTTCATCGTTGAAACGCAAGAAGTGCCGAAATAAAACAATTCTATAAACAAAATAAATTGAACACTTGAGTATCGTTTTTTTATGATAAATAATACATTTTAAATATTAAACCACTTTATGGCATTAAGTATTATATAAGTTATATATTTACAAAGTGAGTTTGTTAATAACTAATAATGCAAAATTTCAGGACAAACAAAAATTGTTTAAAAAAAAAAACAGTGTATTCAGAGAGACCATACCACAGATTACATTGTGCCAACTTTAAAAATAAATATGCATGGGGTTTCTAGGCGAATGTAAAAAAAAAAAAAATGTGGGAATTTAATAGGCGTTTGTAATGATTTTACTTAGAATAATATCTGTGATATTCAACAGCTTATAACAATTTTAAAAAAAAGAGGAGTGATTTGAAATACATATTACATTATAGTAAATATTTTAAAAGAGAAAAAGAACACTGTTTTTTTTTTTTTACCAACAGTTTATTAATTGAAACGAGTGTCGCCAAATATATTTAGCTTGCTTGTGCAACTTTAAAAAAAAATATTATTCACATTCAATTATTTATACCTTATGATAGCCAAAGGTCCTGAAGAACGAGACAAATTATTATTGTCGAAAGATTTTTTCATACATTTAAAAAGGCATTTTTAGCACATTGTAAACATCTAATAGGTAGAGCTAATTCATCATATAATATAGAGAATGGAAAACATTAGAAAACATCTCAAGAAAACAACAGACTGTGAAATAAATACACCCACAAAAAATAGGTAGTAGGTAGGTAGTTATTAAAAAAATAACACTTTCAAATGCAAGGAGACGATTAATTAATGCAATCAAATAAAAAAAAAAATATTATGGACTCCTTTGAAAAGAATCATACGTTGTATTATATAACTGGGATATCTTAAATATGTATTTATAATATTCTATATTACATGGCAAGGGCCAAAGTATTTAATTAAATCAAATCTTATAAAATTAAAGAACACTTATCTTGCTTTTTATTCCATTCTCTTCCATCGCGCCGACACCTCAAAACAACTGGTCCAATAGTAAAGTTAATTTAAGTATTTAGGCTAGGTTTAAGACTAAGTTATAACATAAGACTATCGTGTATGTAATATGAATGTAAAGCTAATGTTGCGAGCTTGTATTCCAAGTGTGTAGTTTTCTCCACATAAAACTTAACTCTATTTCTTTATGTCGACACCTTAAAAAATATTGTAGATGATGAATTATATTCACGAACGTAATAATAATAAAAATAGAATTTTGAGTTTTAAAGTAACGTAGAATTTCAAAAATAAAATAATAACAAGAGACATAGAATAAGAATAATAATCAAGGAACGATAAAATATATTAAATAATGCAATAAACAATTTGATATAAATTTTATAAAAAAAGATAAAAAACAGGTCACAGAAACAGTCTTAAGGAGTATTAAATCAATAAAATATTTAAAGAACAGGTTGATTAAAATTATAAATCAATATCCCATAACCGATTCCTTAAAATTAGCTTACGCGAAACTCTAATAAAATATGTTTAATTTATGTTTAAAACTACATAAACTTAAAAGTATTTTTTTATCAATATTAGGCGGAATGTAAATCCACGAAGGATAAATGCGTACTCCTATTAAGCATATATTTTCATAAGAAATAATTGATAAAAAGTTCCCATCACAATTTCACTTGATCAATATAATATGTATTATACAAAATATGTATACTTACACACTCTAAAGGCTTGTACTTAACACTTTGAATATATTTGCATATTTCGACGAGACAAAATATAATATCCTTTATCAATGCACGATAACTTCACCGCGGGGAATACGTCTAGTTATTTAAACAAATAATCGCTATATTATATGGCAGATAACTTAGCTGGGGAGAAGTATTAGCAGAAATATGAACTTAACAACAATTAAAGTAACTTCTTTTACGTAGTAAAGTTTGTATGTATCTCAACTAAAGAACTTTCTATAGCATATTATGACAATCGTGAAGCCCCTTAGGAATGTGCCTCTTAGGAACTTTGTGAAACTGGATTGCTAGTAAAAATATGGCTAAACCTCTGTAGCATCTTTATTTCAAAACAAGAGAAATAGAGTTTCTGTTTAAAATATGGAAAAGTGAGTAAGGATTCTTCAAAAAAACAAAAAAGTCCACGAGTTATACCAAATGACTTGTATTAAAATATTTTGATAGAAGAACAAAGAAATAAATGCGTTAGTCCTAGTTGTAGGATTATAGTCCTCTGACGCAGCTACATAGTAAACATTTTTGTTTTAAGATAGCAACTAATAACAAGAAAAACCTAACCCTATTTATATTAGCCTCAAAGTTTTCATGTACACGAGTCTTTAAACATACTTCAAAATTGCAGCTTCAAATATAATAATGTCGAACCTCAGCGAACCGTTTTCTCAATGTACATTCACGATCAGTCTTTCAAATGGTTGTCTAATATACCGCCATTAATCATTACTCAAACTTTTACTATCTGGAAATCACTAAAGTAAGTGATCTACAACTGGATCTATATTCCCAAAAAATAATTGTTAATTTTTGTTTAATTTATTAGGATTAACTTATTGAAGCTCACGAACCTCACTGTAATATTTAATCATTGAAGAAGATAAATATTAATAAATTAAATATTTATTGTAGACTCATAGAGAAGTCAAAAAAATGTCCTATATAAATAAAATTGGATAGGTGCATATATCCAAGACATCATCTAGGTTGCAAAAATTCGGGTAGAACTTTGCAAACACACCAAAAATATGGCAGCCATAAAAAATATGAGAAATAATTGATTATAATGTTATTAATTTTCAAATGGAAGTGTGAGAATGATAAAAATGATGAAATGTAACTAGGTCACGATAGCTCTGTTGGTAGAGGCAATTGCCTCGGTAAGACTAGAGAATCTGGGTACATGTCCCAGTTGCGACTGGCACCTTTTTATTATTTGATAATTTCTTCTATCTTCTTCAATGATTAAATGATATTTTTAATAATTGAAGATAATATTAATAACTTGCAAATCGAAACACGAAACTGAAAAGACACAGAAAAGAAAAATATAATGGTACCAGCTGGGATTCGAACCCAGGACCTCATGGTCTATTCGGGACCTGCGCTCTATGCCAACTGAGCAATGGCTACCCCAATCCATCCCGTCATTTTTATCAGTATCGTACTTCGACTTCTAAGAACTATCAATATCATACCCAATTACCGGATAGACAATGAGGTCCTGGTTTCGAATACCACCTGCTACAGTTACTGTTTTCTTTTCTATGTTTTTCAGTTTCGTGTTTCGATTTGGGAGTGGTTAATATCATCTTCAATGTTTAAAAATATATTACAATGAGGTAAGCTTCAATAAGTTATTAAAAAAAGATTAAATAACAGTTCGTTCAAATATTATAAACTTCAATCAATTTCACTTTCCTAAGTTTACAGAACAACATACATTTCCACGGCAAAAGCTTTGTCTCATTTCATCAAATAAAATAAAAACATTTGATTCTGACCATCAAACAAAATAAAAAAATTTGATTCTGACCATCAAATAAAATAAAAAACATTAGATTCTGACCATCAAACAAAATAAAAACATTTGATTCTGGCCATTGTATTAATTGAACGAGTTTTGCAAATTTAGGACAAAATAATCTCTTTCATAAGAGAGATACAAATAATAAACTTTAGTTAATATTTACATTATACTAATTTAATATTAATTCGCAAGTTCCATGTTCGTTTGCATGTGAACCGTAAATAAAAATTAAAGGGAACTCTGAAGAAAATATTCTCCCCCTACGGATGAATTACATTCATTTTTAAAGTGTATAATTTATTAGATTTGTTTATTATTAGCCGGAAAATAATTATTAGAAGTAGGTGCTTTATACAATAATGGAGGCCGTTTTAATTCAAATAAGTTTTAAAAAATTAAAATGGGGGCTCTTTTGCTCTTCACATTTGTTTCATGAGTTCAACTTACACCGCACAAAAACCTCCAACATTCATTGTCACAGCACTCAACATCCGATACTATAACCATAGAAATTATAGAAATAATTAGTTAATGCCAACACTTATAGGGAAATGGCAAACATATAATTAAAAAAATAATAAATACATAAAATATAATAAGTTGTTAATTTGGATTGTTCAGTCATATTGTGTTTTGTCTTTATTTTAGCGTTTTTAAGAGCATTACAGTGTCCACTGAACACTTCTGCTTTATGTTAGCCACATATTTACAGTGTCCACCCAAAAAATTTGCTTGATGTTAGCTACAGGTTTTCAGTGTCCACCCAACACTTCTGCCTAATGTTAGTAACAGTCTTGCAGTGTCTGTCTGTCTTCAGCCTGATTGTAGACACTGCACGGCTGTGGCTAACATCAGGTAGAAGTATAGAGTGAACACGTCAAGATTGTGGCTAACATCAGGTAGAAGTTTAGAGTGGACACTGCAGGTCTGTGGATAACATGATGCAAAAGAGTTGCGTGAACACTTGAAGTCTGTAGTCAAGATGAGGCAAAGTGGACACTGAATGCTTGTGTTTAACATCAGGCAAAAGCGTTGAGTGGACACTGCAAGGCTGTCTGAAATGCTGGTTATAGAAGAAGGACGAAGTGCAACATGTTTGAGTAACCCAAAAAAACAGCCAATATGCCGTGAACATCATAGATATAATATGTTGTAAAATGACAATGGTGGCTAATGAACTAATCGGTATGTATGTTGTGTGGACTTAGAGTGGCGTGTCGGATCAGACATTAAACTGATCTTTGAACTTGAAGAAGACTTGGTCGAGGTGGTGAGGGGGGGGCATCTTCACGTCGGGCGGCGACAGGCCGAGCAGCTGGGGCCCCTTCTGGCGGCGGTGATAGATACTTTTGTGGTTGTTGAGCGAGTTGAGCGTGCGGAAGACCTTGTGGCAGAGACCGCAGCGGGCGGAATGCAGCGGCTGCAGGTGCTGCTGCTCCGTGTGCCTCTTCAGCGTCAGCCGCGTGCTCAGCAGCTTGCCGCACACGTCACAGCGGTGCCCCGGGCCCAGCGGTCCCACTAACCAACCACAAAGCCTCGCATTAGTTTACCAGTCAATCTCTTTTTACTTTCTTAACTACCATCGGTCTACATTTCATTTCATCATGGCTTTATTTCATTTTATCGAAACTTTATTTAATTTCATCACGACTTTATTTAATTTCATCGCGGCTTTATTTCATTTCATGGAGACTTTAGTTCATTTCATCCCAACTTTATTTCGTTTCATCGAGACTTTATTTTATTTCATCAGAACTTTATTTCATTTCATCGCGGCTTTAATTAATTTTATTGTGATTTAATTTATTTTGATTGTGGCTTTATTTAATTTCATTTTGATTGTGGCTTTATTTAATTTCGACTCTATTTCATTTCATCTTCATTTCAAGGCTAATTTAATTTCATTTCATCAATAATATAAATTCATTTCATCACGAGTTTATTTCATTTCATCGCTAATCTACTATGCAAGACTTTGATCTCAAAAGAACTGCTAGATAAGTGGTCATTCTATTGGTGATTTGAATAGTATCTTCCTATCTTATATCATTTCAATTGGTTTTGTAATATGTCATTTGAAATGGTAAGATATCATGCTATTTTGCATATTAGATAGATATATAATAATTGTATGTTCGATAATAATCAAGTAGGAAGTTACTTATGATAGCCGTGTTCAATGTGTGTGATAAACATGGAATATTTAGCTAACATAACTAATATTTGGCAAATAATACAAAGCAATAATCTAAATTACTTCTTGATAGACAGTTATGCTGATAAATTGCAAAAGGAAAAATATAACTTTATGAAATGATGCAATTTGAAGTGAAGAAATGTCATTTAATTATAATTCTGAATTAAAATTAGAAAGTACACTGTTGAAAGTCTCACTTGTTTGATTTTGTTGCATGTAATGAAATGTAGATCGATAAGCAAATTAAAAAGGAATGATACTAATTTAATCGTAAGACAATTAAGGCTTAGGGATACTAGAGAAAACCGTTGAAAGTATTATTTATCCATATCCCAGGTATTTATTAGATGGCCGTCAGATGGCGGCGGGAAACAAGTAGGTATATTTCAGAGCAACTGTAATGAAAGTCCAACACCAGATAAATCAGGGTGATGCCCAACATAACAACTAGTAGAGGTAAATGGAGACAGTAAGCAATGCTAGTTATCCAACAGGTCCCAAGAGAGCGGAACCAATTGGCACAATGGATGCCAAATAACAAAATGTACAACCTGGGAGAAGGAAACTCTTTTCAAATAATTTTCTCTCTAATTTAGATGTGATAGTGATAGATTGACCTTTAGGTAGGACTAGTGCGCGCTTTGTGGTTGGTTCGTGACTTAACAACGGGCCTTGTTCGAGTGTCCCAATTGGTTCCGACACATGATACATAATACAGACAAGAATACACAACATGTCAAAGCAGATTCACTGGCTGAAATAATAACGGGTTATATACAGAAGCCACTAGCATCTAGGGAGGCTCAGGCATGCATACTGAATGATGAACATGTCTTCAGTTGATGGGGAAGTAGGTGGAGGGTGGGGTGAGGGCGGTGAGGGCGGGCAGGGGGGGCGGAGGCTGCTTGCGGTGGTAGATGCTCTTGTGGTTGCGCAGGCTGTTCAGGCTGGAGTAGACGCGCCGGCAGATATTGCACACCGGCTCCCGCGACGGCCGCATGTGGACATTCTGGATGTGTCGCTTGAGGCGTGTGAGAGAGGACAGGGACTTGTTGCAGGGCTCGCAGCGGTATTCGTCCTGCGCGGCGGCTGCACCTGGCGGGCACACAACCATAGCTTAGCTCTCTCTCTCCCTCTTCCCTTTCCCGCGTGCGCGCGCTTCTGTCTTCATTCAGTCCGCCCTCCTCCTTAATACATAAAGCACCGCCACCCCCCCCATCTTATCTCTCATCCCCTCTCTCTGCACAAGATATCCAACTTAAATATTCTAGCCATAGCGCATCCCTGGACCAGCTTTCAGTCGTGTTATTATTATTTTAGTTTGTAGTTGTTTTAGCATTAGCGTGTGGTGTTCAATCAAATTCATGTCATGCTTTCATTACAATCTTTCTGTTAAACTAAATGTTACTTCTAATATTAATTATATCTCCGATGGAAAAAAAACACTTTAACCGACACCTTTTAAAGACTATGTATGTTACAACAGATATGTTCAAATGACAGTAACAATAATTTCCAAATAAAAATAATATCAGATTCTTTTAAAACAGTCATAGGTTGACATGATCACTAAGAGATGATTAAGTTATACATAGTATACAAGATTAATAAACATACTTGAGAAATATAATTTCTTTAGAAGAATCCACAACAAATTTAAATATGGGGAAAATCTTCATGTGGTAGCTTTTTATCGATTTTGGATGTGCAGAACTTTTTATGGGGTTTCTGGATGTTCTTAAGATGCTCTGAAGATGATAGAGAGTTGTCCCATGTCTCTTTTCCAATCAATCAACAGATAAATTTTCATTGTGCCATCAATTTTGCATTCATGTTTTTTTGTTTTGTCTTTGATAAATTTCTTTCACATTTGTAGAGTAGACTATATATAATTTTTGATGAAATCTTTCCTTTTCCCATTGTGCCTTTTGCTTCATAAATGATCTCCAATGGTGGTTTCTCTCTATTTTCCAAGCTCCTTACGGTTATTGTATATTTTTTTACAAAATAAGTTTTTGTTTAATATTTTAACACTTCAGAATTAATCACACATTTCATTAAATCTGTGCTTTAAAAGAATACTAGTGAAACAGAGAATTAGGTAGGAAACAATAGAATTTGAAAAAGGTTAAGTAAGCAAGGTAAAAATAAAAATAAAATCTTCACTGCGAAATAAAAAAAAGTTTCTTTTGCAATTTTAAAGCAGAAAAGAAATTTAATTTAAGTTTTTGAACAGTTTTAAGACATTGATTGATTTTCCTAACCCTGGGAAGATTTAACTTAAAACTATTTCAAAGTAATTTAAAGTTTGCCAGAAATATTTGTTTAGACTTCTCAAAAACTGTTAAAGAAACGTAATGTATTATGTAATAAAATGATTTCATAGATTAAGTAGCTAAATAGAAACCAAGTTTTTAAAAGATAACCAGATGATTCAGGAATTGACAGCAGATTTGTATTTGCTTTATTATTGACATTTTGAATGAAGTGATGATGTGTTGACATGTATAATTTCTTTAAGACTTAGCCCGCTCTCTGACAGTCCGGTAAGGAACGAACATTTCACACACCGCTGCAGACACTGTGCAAAAAATCAAAGTTCGCTAAAGTAAGGTAAAGGTTTGCAGCACAGTCCATTGTGGGATTTTTCTGCGCAGTGTCTGCAGTAGCAAGTGAAATATTCGTTCCTTACCGGATTGTCAGGGAGCAGGCTTAACAAGCCAAATTTATCATTTTAAGTAGGTACTTCATTTTTATGAAAATAATAGTATATTTCTTAATGAGAAATTTTAAATTATTTGAAATACTTGATTTTATTAAATCTTCAATATGAAAAAGACACAATACCATACACTTCTTAAACATAAGAATATAATTTGTACATAGTTCTAAATTCTTAATTAATTCAGGAGCAGAAAAATAAAATAAAAACTAAATAAAAATAAAATATGTATTTACAAAATAATAAAATCTAAATGCTGTTGGAGAAAAAATAAAATTTCAGTTTTGCAAGTATGTACACAAATAAAAACAAATGTTTATGTACAAGTTTTAATGTCTTCCAGTCTCGCAAGAGAAAAGAAATAAAAAAGCATTAGATAGACAATACTGTGAATGCATGCAGTAGTCAAATAGGGTTAAAACTTCAATCACCACACTTGGAAGTTAGTTAGTTGCAAAATAATAATATACAAAGTTCTATATAATATGTACATACACAATAAAATATTGAAAAGGTGCATTGTTTAATGTTAACCTTGCCAGATTTAGGTAGATACAAAAAAAACTCATTTTATTACAAAAAACATGAACCGTGAAAAATTGCATTTTAATTAGCTTTATTCACTTGTGAAAACATGTAATTGAATAGGTGAAAAAAAATCTGGCAACTTAACAAATAATAAAGTTAGCAATCACAACAACAATATGCGAAGAGGCATGCATTCGATTTTCTTTGATTGCCATATTGATTTTATTTATTAAATAATGGACATTATGGAAGAACGTTTTTCCGTTTTCTGACAAACAAGAATTATTCATCAAAATCATAAATTGCAAAACAAAACTTTAAAATTTTTGATGTTAAAATTTCATCAGTCATAATAGGTATCAAATTTTAAACACTTATCAAAAGATAAATTAAAAAAACAGTTCGGAAAACTGTCAATAGGGGTTTGGAGCAGGAATTGCAGGTGTTGAAAATAGATATAAATATATGTATATTTTTTTAAATATAAATTTATGGCAATCAAAGAAAAAGGACTTAGCGTATGACACAGTGATAAGAATTGACAGCGAGGAGAGGACTTGCGTGACATGATGGTATGAGACGCTATGTAATGTGTCCTATCGTAGAGAATATTCCAATAATAGAAGGTAATTGTGAAAAAGCGAGTGCACAGTCGACATCACTCACCTTGAGAAGTCCCCGCAAGGCCGTCGGGCGTGAGGGCTGGACTGCCCAGGCCTGTGGACAAAATAGAACAAGTTACCAACTAATTCTTTACACAGGGCATATTTAAAAAAAAAAACATTATCTTACTTCCAGGCCATAAGATGATTTTCAAATACAATTAGGTCACCAAAACAAGTCAAATTAATACTGCAACGGCAAAAAAACATATTTGTTTGAAAAAACATTGTGAATTATTTTATTTATTTGTGCATTTTATTATCGAAAGTGAATATTTGAAACATTAAAAATAATAAATTATTAAAAAAATGATAATTACACGAAACTTCAAATGAAAAAGATCTTGATTGTGGACCAAGTCAAAATAGTAATAATGAAGTTTTTACATGAGTTACACATGCGGAAAAAAACGTAAGCTCTAACGGTTCCATGATAAATCAAAACCACATATGAATTGGCATACTTTTTAAAAGTGATATAAAGTCATTAAAAGCACGAAAAAAAAAATACTAGCCCGAAAACCTAAACAAATTAAGTTTAAAAAAAATTATATTAAAACAATTATTTATTAATTAGGTGAGGGTAGATTAGGTTTTAAGGCCAGTTTTTTTTTTCCCTCCATACTTTTAATGACTTTACATCTTTTTTAAGAAGTACGCCGATTCATACGTGTGTTGATTTATCCGGTCACAAGTCAAATTTTTGGCCAGAACAGGAACAATATAATGTTAGCCTTTCGATTTGTACATATTCAGTTACTAACAGACTCATCGCCTATTCTGACAGCAAACTTCTAACAAGTCAATGTTTTCTGTCAGAACAGGAACGGTATTATACATAATAATATCCGTCTTCCAAATTGAATATGCTTAGATGTTAACTTACTTATCGCATGCTCTGGCAGAAAATGTAAACTCCAGAAAGTCAAGGTATTTTTCCACAACACAAACAATATAATACCAGCCTTTCAATTTGAACATGCTTAGTTATTAACACATTCATCGCCTATTCTGGCAGAAAACGTAAACTCTAACAAGTCAGCGTTTTTTGCCAGAACAGGAAAAATATTAAACCAGTCTTCCAAATTGAATATGCTTAGATATTAACACTTATCGCCCATTCTGGCAGAAAATGTAAGCTCTAACAAGACAATGTTTCTGCCA
Organism: Halesus radiatus; assembly: GCA_022606495.2. Lineage (NCBI taxonomy): Eukaryota > Metazoa > Arthropoda > Insecta > Trichoptera > Limnephilidae > Halesus > Halesus radiatus. Next base: position 151,210 of record JAHDVE020007334.1, on the reverse strand, counting down.
GAACAGGAACAATATTATAATATCAGCCTTTCCAATTTGAAAATTCTTAATTAATAACATATTCATCGCCTATTCTGGTAGAAAATACAAACTCTTCCAGAACGGGGATGACATAGACGATAATAGCTTTCCATTCACTATTCAAAAGCACTTATATAATAACCAGTACACTTCATATACTAAAGTTTAGGATACGCAACTATAATAATTACCCGAGAGCGGCGAGTGGTCGGCTAACGCCGCCATGGAGCTGAAGTTGAAGCTGCTGGGGACGAAGATCTTGGCGTCGCTTGGCGACAGGAAGGCCGGCGGGGGGGGCTGATGGATGGGGGGTGTGGTGCGCACGTCGGCCTCGGCGGAGGAACCGCGGGACGGTGGCCCCACCTGGTGAAAAAAAAATTTTTGTCAGAAATTGTATAATTAGGTACATATATTTTTAATGGTTCCATGCCAAAACGCGTTGAAGAAGAGTGAAAAAAAAACAAACAAACAAACAACAAAGCTAACTTTTTATTGTACCATGTTTTGTTTTGTCAGTGTTCTATTTTATTCGGTTACAATTTAATAGATAATAGATTTTAATGAATGAAAAAATGAAAAAAAAACTACAATGATTCATTGCATAAATCGAGTGTTAAAAAATGAAGAGAAATATTGTTTGATGTTATTTCTTTGTTGGTTTCTGTACATTTGATGGCAGAGGTATAGAGTCCATATCCCAAGAAGAGAAGACAGAGAAAAAAGATCCTCTAAGGACTGCAAAACCCTATTTGATGAATATAATGTCTCTACAGTGTGACCTAAGTTGAATATTTCGTATTAAAACATAATCTCTCTAAATCAAATTGTTTAATGCAGATTTACATTCAGTCCGCTATGTTCTTCATATTACACATTTTGCTATGTTCTCAAAAATATTGATATATTTTGCCAAGCGGAGGTAGCAGATTGAATAACTTAGTTTAAAAAAACACTAATAAAGGTATATACCATTGATAGTATGAAACCTGTCTGTTTTTTGCATAAAATAATTTTGTTACCTGCCTCACCAGACAAAATCTGTTCAGAGACGGGTGTCTAAATTCTATTACATGCGTATATTATGAGAAAGTGGAGTAATAATGGAGCTTACAGCAGCAGGACCAAACTGACAAACTAACAGTAAAACAAATAACTAGGGATGTAACGATACTGGTTTTTGCCGATCTAATACAGATACCAATCATTTTAGTTAATTATCAGCGATACTGATAACGATATGACCAGTACATCTAGACTCAATAGATTACAAGATTGCTCTTTATTGCTCATAAAACAATGAAGGAAATAAAAAAAGAAGGTAAGCTGGAAAATAAAGGTAAGTTATATTTTGATTTGATTACAAAATGAATTTAAGAAATTGTGAGAATGTTTTTGAATTGAAGTCTCAAATAAAATAAAAGTTGAAAAACGACAATACTGCCATCTTTTTATTTAATTGAAATATAAACATGAAAAAAAATGCTGATTCGGAGATACCTAGTTGTTGTAATTACCCCGCAATATAAAAGGGTTTAAACACAATTAAAAATAAAAAGGTTAAAAAAATCTTAAAACTTAAAAAAATAAAAAGGGCATACTTACATTTCTGAACCTTCCGTGAGGTCTTTGATGCGAGGGGGGGGAATCGTCACTCCGATCAAGATCCGTTGCAACGCCGCACAAGAGTTCCATCGGCTCGTTCTTGACGTCGTCCATCAGGCCAGGGGATGGGCTTCCGCTGGAGTTGGATACGCCGTTGTTGTTGTTGCCGTTGTTTCCCCCGTCGGTCGAGTGCTGGTTGTTCATGATGGGGTTGCCCATGATGGAGCTGTTCAGCGACTGGTTGTTCATGATTGAGTGCTGGTGGTGCTTGGTGGAGAAGTCGTGCGGAAGGTTGCCCTGGGGGGGCATGTGTGACAGCTGCTCCGTGTTGTTGTTGTCGTGTCGTGGCCGCTTGTGAGCGTCGGGTGAGTTGTCATAGCTGCGGGAGATGCGGCGCGGATGGTGGTTCACCCTGTACATAAAGATTTTCAAGTTTAATTTCGTGAAATGTGCCATACTCTCCGCTCTGTTCGTACACACTAACTTTCATGATGGTGTGAACATGAATCCGCTGTAGCCATAGATAATAGAAACAAAGTGTGAAAAGCCTGTGCAAATATCATTATGTCACAGTTTACCTTTCAAGAGTTTTTGATTCATCTGCGAACATAATGAATTATCATCTTTATTAGATTAGATTTTCACTTGGTTTTCTTGTTGGGTAAAAGCCATAGGTTCTAAGGTCATTTTTTTTATCCCTCTCACCTAAAATTCAATTAATATATAACAGAAACAATGGGAGATATGGCATGGCAGCGAACCAACTGTCATCGAGATACAATCAAACTGCACAAACTATCAAAGCGGCAGAGCCAATGAAAGTTATGCGTTTGGTGTGAAGGTAAAAGCAAAGGGCGGGGTGCCGCTGTGCGTAGATGCGATTTGCAGTAGTATGGGTCAACGATGTAGGTGACACTTTTGTGTGCCAGTTTTCAAACTAATGATGGTTCATAGCCCATCTCCCATTTTCCTATTATCTATGAGTAAGATAAAGTATTATTGCAATATAAAAAAAGGAAAAAAATCACTTGAAATGGGGTCAACTATAGAACCGAACTGCATGTCTACGGGTTTGTTTTTCATTTAGCAATTACATTTCAAAAGTAATATACTTTCAATCACCTACATCAGTAAAAATGATTATCATTACCGTCTGAAGAGCTGTTGCACTGTGGGCGTGCTTCCGCCGTGAGACAGCAGAGCCTCCTCGAGCTTGTCGCAGTAGGAGGGGGCCACGTGCGAAGGGGGTGGCAGTGGAAGCGGAGGCGGTGGCGGCGGGGAGACTGGGGCCCCCTGCGCCGCCATGCGCGCCGCCATATTGTGCACCTGCGCCAACTAACAAATACATCAAGTCAAATAAGATTTAAATTGTTAGGATTTTTGAAGATGAATGTTATTTTTGGCATTGTGAGACGTCTTCCGTACTGAAATGTTTTACTTGGTAGATTCAGAATCGGAAGGTTAGATGGTCCGATGCAGGTTCAATACCTGTTGTTGCAATAAGCACATTAAATTAAAATCTTTTAATGACTTCAGCGTAAAATTTGTTGGTATACTTCAGCATTTAAGTTATATTCACAAACAATTGGAACTTCATAATATTCTGCGCATTTACATCTAGCAGGTTCCGCTGTTTTGCTAAATCAACTTCAGCTGTTCCTTATTGTGACCTCGATCCATTGCAGCTCTATCTAGCCACTTTATATATATTAAAAAAAAAATTGAATCACTTGAATGTGCTATCTCGGGCATCCCCGACTTCTTCTGCCATTCACTTTCACATTATATGCATATTTTTTTACGAAAAACCTGACAATATTTGAAGATATTCTACTTCTCCTTACACTCCTTTGTTCTTTCACCCGTTCTACATGTTCGAACCATCTAAATGTTTCTTAATTTATCTAATTCATTACGCTTGTATCAGCCTTGCATTCTATCTGAATTTCCAAATATTGAACATACTGAATTGGTCATACATGGTTTTACGACACATACGCGGCAGGGATCTCCTTTTTACAGCACTCAGTTTACTTTCATCCTTCCTCTACCAGTTCGACGCCTCACTGCCATATATCAGGGTTGGTATCAGCACTCCATTGCAGACTGTTAGGAAATCAATATAGGAATATCCTCACCCCTTGAGCATCATCGTGCTGCGTCAGGCCCGACACTCGCAGCGCCTCGGCCGTCTTCAGAAAGCTGCTCAGCGACCTTTGGTGTACGTTGACCTCCCCGTGGTAGATGAACTCCACCAGTGCGTGGAGGTCTGTGAAGGCCACGTCCTGCAGGACTATCACGGGGTGCTTGCATGGCGTTGACTGGAAACAAAAACAATTTTAGAATATTAACCCCCTTTCTCTCTCATTTTTAGCTTAAAAAAAACCTAAATCTATCATAAATTAATTTATTTGAATGACAAAAGGTTGCTCAAGCATGAACGTACATATGTATATATATATAATAGAGTTATGAGGCTCATTCTAATGCCAATATATGTCCCATTTCCCATTTCCCATTTCATTGTAGGGAGGTGAGTGGTTTGGTTCTTTCCGGCACTGACACAAATGTCGCGAGTTTGGTGACAGCTGTGGCGTTTGCAAACTTTCTGGTATTGTTCTTGCAATATCTTAGTACGCAAGTCGGCAATTTATTCTATTATTTGCTTGGATTTTCTATAAGATGATCCATCGACTAAAGTAGTTAATCTAGCTGTGAGATTTAATGTACTACAATTGACCGGAGCCATTTGGGCGCTTTTATTAATATGTATGTTTATGTGCTCAAGTAGACTTAAAGAAAAATAATTTTACAGTTTTAACCCTTTTGGCCTATATTTTTCAGCTAAAAAAAATAAAAATAAAATATTTATGAATAATTAATCATTGAAGAAGATAATATTAACACATTCCAAGTGAAACGCGAATCCGAAAAAACAGAAAAATAAAAAGATATCCGTCGCATCTGGGGCTTGAACCCAGGACCTCTGTCTATCTGGAACAACCGCTTTATGTTTCAGTTGGGATGTGTTAATATTATCTTCTTCAATGATTAAATATTACAATGAGGTTTATAAACTTCAATAAGTAAAAAAAAATCGAATATTTATGAATAATGTTTCATGAATGAATTTAGCATGATCACAAAAGGTTCTTCTAGTGGACTTTGCTTGTTTCGGATGTCATTGTCTTTTAGGCAGCTTCCGTAAAAAATGTCACAGGTTTAGAGGGGATAGGTGGTCAGCGGAATTGTGAGAGTCGACAGTGTGTGTGTAACCATATTAAACAGAACCTTGTGATGTAGGGGGAGGGGTTAAAATTAATCAAAAACCCGGTGATTTCATTTATGGAAGCCGTCTTATATGACGCATAAAAGTTTGCTGTGAGGCGTTTAGCACAGAATAGGTGCGCTGACTGATGGCTGTAAGAGGGTTAAGAGCGAGAGATGGCTTTGAATTAATACAGCAGTAGATAGATGTTACGATTAAACTTTATAACTTTGTTTCGCTTATTTATTTAGGACTGGACCGGTTTCACCCTGAATGGGCATCGTGAGACCGAAACATTTTAAACTTATGCTAAAGCTTAGGCTAAGCTTAGGATTAGGTTCAATGTGTACCAGCCGAAAATTCAACAGTCGAAAAATGTCTGTAACAGGGTGAATACAGTATAATTCGGTCGATTTGTAGATTGCGCAATATATATATATATATAAAAATTAATGTAAGTTTGTTTGATTGCCCTCGATGTTCTTGAAAATTACTCTACCGGTTTCGCTGAAAATAGCACAGTTTGTTTTTATTAGTGCCGGGAAGGTTTAGAAAGTAGTTTGAATGAAATCCAATATGTAGAACCGTTGCTATAACGTTTTAAAATTAGTATGAAAAATATTTAACCCGCCATGTTTTATTTAGGTTAGCCCATAGATATTACACTCTGGTTAGCCACAGATTGCGTATTCAAAAGAAGAAGGTTTTTTTGGGTAGAATATTTTCAAAATGGAAAACATGAGTAGGTACCTACTTAAGAACTTTATGATTTAGATATATTTTGAAAAAATAAACATTTGGAATGAAATAAATTATTCAAATTAACATTTATTTATTTAGATAGATAGTTACTTTCGCTGTAAAATCAATTATGGCACCCAAATGAGAAGCAAGAAATCACAACTTCATAACTTTATTAAAAAAAAAACACACAAGCAAGGCCGGGTACACATCAGCTAGTGTATTATAAGGATTTTATTGCATATTTTATGGATTTTCGGTTGTTGTGTTGGCTGAATCAAAATTAAGATTGACAATCATATTAATATGTGTTGAGTATTGAATTACATGTAAAATAGTGTTTTTGAACTTCAAAGGTTGGAATCATTTTGGAGGTAATTCAATAGTGTTTTTGATTTTGATGTGCGTGTCCCGAGACATTAAAAAAATATATTACATAGGGCTCTGTTTTGAATGGCTTGTACATCTGGATCTGATATATTTAATTGGTAGCAGTACCACAGATTTTGGCAACGTACACACCGAAAAAATATGATTAAATATGCATATAAGCACGTATTTCTCAATAAACAAAAAAAAATCATGAAAAACTATTTTTATTAATTTAATTACAATGAGGAACAACTATTTTAGTCACCGGAGAAGCAGTCACGCATTTAATTAATTTAAAGCTTGGTAAAGTTTCACGTTTTTGTATGGTGTTTAATAAAACCCAAACTAAGAACCAAAATCCAATTTTATGTCTAATATATTATATTATATATTAAATAGGTTTTAGGTTCTTAGAGTAAATATTTACAGTTGGGACTCGGTAAAAAAAACTCGTAATTTTTTAACCCTACATTCATAAAAATAAATAAAAAAAGTATTTGCATGTGCGAAAATACAAAATAAAGCACTTCATTTTTTACTTTCTTTATATAAAAACGCTTAAATATTGAAGAAGAATTGATGCCATTTTTAACGTTTGTATGCAATGAATGGCATTTGCCGAAAGTGCCAACTGCATAAAATGGATATTTAAAACATAGGTTGTTAGGTTCTTATTTCGGATTTTTTAAGAAAGAAAAAACCCAAACTAAGAATTTAGAACCCATTCTTTTATTTTCGCATACGCAATGATTTTTTATTTATCTTTATGAAACTGAAAGTATTTTTCTCTTTTAAAAATTATGAGTTTTTCAAATGAGTCCCAACTTGAAATATTTATCATAAGTTTAAGTTATTATGTTTTTGTGAAAATAAAACAAACTTTTGGTAAAAATCAAAACATTATTCTGTCAAATAAAAATGTAAACAGGGCAACGGCGGAACGACCCAACGACTATAATGTGAACGTCGGAAGGTTGGCGCCCTTGCTAAAGTGACGTGAACTAGGGATGTAAACCGTGCCGAAGTTTTGGGAAACGCCAAAAGATGCTGCCGAACCTTGCTCAAAAATGTTTTCCAATAAGAAAAAATAAAATAATGATGTGGTAGATTGTTGCGATTACAGAAAACTGAGACATGTGACTAATTTGCAGTAAAAAAAATCAAACATGACAGAATATTTTTAATTACTTAAGCGTTCTTAGAAGATTATTTTTTTCGTGCAGTTTTCATGTGGATTGTTTTTTTTAATGTAATTTCCTATAGAATTTTCCATAGCAAAAGACAACTCGCGTGCAATCTGGATGAAAATAGGTATCGTCTAATTACGTGTTTAGGAACTTCCTTATTAAAATTGATCTTATTTATCGCGTTGATTATAATTCTGTTAATGAGCGTTGTGCGAACCCCACGGGGTGCAAATCTCAATCAATACAAGACTCCCCTTTAACTTTATATTAACGTTAGCATAATAGACAAGCTAGGTTAGCTACCTAGTTTTAGAAGTTCCCTAACAATGAAACACAAGTCAGTAAAAATTTTCACTCTGTCGATTTTTTTCTTATGAAAGAGTTAGTTTAGGTTAGGGTAGTTACCTTCAGAAGTTCTCTAAAGAACGGGCTGCACGCCGACAGCACGACCCGGTGCGCCTTCAGGCTCTTGCCGTCGCAGGCCAACGTGACGTCGACGAAGTCCTCGTCGTCCCGAAGGTTTTCAAAAGCGGACGTGATACTGCTCTGGTAATTGTTCCAGCGCAAGCAGAAGTGCTGGGTGTCCGCTGTGTCTGCCATGGTTGCATATATGTCACTGTGGAAACAAATAATTGATTAGTTGACAGTTAAATTATAGGCATTGTTTGCAGGTTTAGCGGTTTGGAAGTCACTGAAACATGATTATCACCAGTGGCGGCTTGTGACTTTAATATAATAAAATATAAAATTATTGATGTTGTTGTCGCTGAAAAGGTATTTTTTTCAAAGTTTCTATTTTTTTTGTATTCAGATTTTCAGAATTCTTTCAGACAAATAATGGATTTTTCGAAAACAAACAAAGAATAAATGTCAAAATAAGGTCGTATTTTCAATCGCAGCTCTCTAGCTCACTTAAAAGTCACTGGAAACAATATCAATATCTTTCAAAGATTATTAAATAGAAGAAGACACATATAATAAAATATTAGGTTGCGACTGAGACTCCAACTCGGAACCTCTACTCTCTCTTCCAACTTTACCACGAAAATCTTTAAGGCTAAACGAAACGTAATACGTCCTCACAGATGGCGCTAATTTAAATATAAAAAAAAACCACTTTTAGCACGTGATGATTTTAAATATTGAAATGAATTGTTTGTTGGCGGGTATACATTCGGAATAAATTGTTGCTGTAGATTTAAAGCATAAGTCCTCCAAGAAATTTATAAAAATACATATATTATTGTTGTAAAACTAGCATATACAGTATTTTTATAAGTTTCTTGAAGGACATGAACACTCAGATAACATACACCTGCCAATAAACAATGCATCTAAATATTTAAAAGCTTTAACGGGGAGAGGGACGTCGGAGAGTTATTATATATAAATTAAAAATAATGATAATTTTATTGTGCAATACGATAAACATGGTGTTTTTAAAGAGAAAAATATTATTACGTTTTTTTTATTTGCATGGGCTTAGCATTTATCAAAATAAAATCAGAAATATTACACATTTCTGACCGATCTACGCTTGTTTTACAAAAACATTTAAAAAGTTGAATATCCTTAAAAAAATTCTGTGAAGGTTTTTCTTTAACATGACGATAAGGTAAATTAAAAAAAAGAACATTGCGTAGTTTAAATTTTTCATAAACACTACGTAACTTTTAAATAAAAAAAAATTATGCGGATTATAAATCTTTAGTTAAGTTTATTTACAAAAACGCAACGAGAAAGGATTAAACATATTTTTCTCCACTTTAAAAATCATATTCATATTTTAAATATTTTGTAAAACATACGATAGGACGGTCAGAAAAAGTAATATTTCTGATTAGATTTTGATAAATGCTAAGCCTATGTAAATTTATAAAATATTTTTCTATTTAAAAACATTATGTTTATCGTATTGCGTAATAATACTATCAATATTTCGATATAATAAATAATTCCGCTACGACGTCCCTCTCACCCTTAAGCGATAAAAGCGTTTTTTTTTCTAAAACATTTAATTTAGTCCTATCTGTGAGAGTGTATCACGTTTCGTTTAACCTTAAAGCTGCCATTAATAAATCCCGTATTTCATGATTATTTTTTTGACATTTCAGTACCTACGTGAATATGGCGAAGGGTGCAGATATTTCCCATCTCTACATTAATCACTATCCCTTCCCATCTCTACATTACTTCCCATCTCTACATTAATCATTAATCTACATTAATCTCTACATTTTCCAGAGTGGAAGATACTCTCAGAATCGCCCTGGTGAAATACCACCATTCAGAATTGAAACGTTGCTTGAAATGGCTTTTAGCCGTGTTTGGTGACCAGATCTGAATAGCCAGGAATTTCCCCTTTTCTCCACCTTCCTCTTCCCCTTCTCCTTCAAATACCTTCCAATACCTTCAGCCTCACAACATTCCCCAATTGGGAATGCCATAGTCTCACTAGCTCCAGACGGTTGGGAGCAGTTTGGGACTCTTGTGCGGTATTCATATAAAAATAAAAAAAATCAGATGGTGCATGTTGATTCACCTTGTTTTAAAAAAACTGTTTCTATCTAAAGATGCAGGTTTCCCAACATTTACTTAATAATATACATATTATCTGATTTCTTAGAAGTTTGATTGCATTAATACACGTTTTAAGCACGGTATTATTTGATTTAAACCATGCATATTAGTGCGTAGATAAACCTATGCATAATCTGGTATATATAGTGACAGAGATAAAATGATTGCACGTAATTTAATATTGTAAAAAAATAAAAATTTATATATTATTCTTATATTGCTTTTTTGTAATGTTTTCAATAAGTACCAGTGGTACGGCGAGGACATGCAGGGAATTTCCCATCAACATTCATATCACGATAAAAAAGTAATGAACTTGTATGCAATTTAAGTCGATTTTAATATGTCACAGTGTGAAATTTGCTAAATGCCTATTAAATTTTGAAGGTTCTTGAATGAGGTTTTGAAAAAATACTCCGATATTACTTACTGAGTGTTGATGCATCCCACAACGCATTATTTCGACTTCCATCAATTAAAAACACGCGTTAGCAACGACATCAAACATTTTGGTTGTACCTCCCTTCAAACTAGAAAAATACCAATTCTGAATAAGTGGATTTAAAAAAAAAGAAATATTAAGAGGAACGGCTGTGCGGCCTGTTACATACAAAACCTAATTTTTGATTTAAGGCCAAAATACTCACCTAAACCTAATGATCTTTTTTTCATCAAAAAGTATAGTGAATATGATATCTAGTACGGATTAGACGTAATTTATTTATTTTTGTTTTAATTTATTAAATACAGGCCATTAAAGGAATTGATTTTTCGCGATTTTAGAAGCACCTTTAACAATAATTTGGGGGGGGGGGGGGGGTAACGGCGATTAAAAAAAAATTATCCCTTTGCTTTGAAAATATAATGAAATAAAAAAAAATAATTATAAAAATAAGCATTATGGTGGACTTTAAATTAAATTAAAAACGACCAATTTACACTGGAACACAAATTTGCAGTACATAATTTAAAATACCGACCCAAAAAAGGTTTTGTTTATATGTATTTTTTATTTTTAAAAAATACACTACACCCGCAAATAATTTTCTAAGTTGCCTCTAAAATTATGAAAATTGAATTTTTTGGCATGTACTTCCATAATTTAAACCTTAAATAAATAACATACTTCTCATACGTACTAGATATTTATTAAACCTTTAATAATAACAAAAAAATATATCATTCAGTTTGGATGGGTATTTTCACCTCAAATTCAAAATTAACTTATGTATGAAACAAGGAGCGCAACCGTTCCCATTAATAATATGCCCTGGGTGGGAACCAGACCCATTTACCAACTTAGCCACTGACCGGTCAACGGTCACTAATGTTTGTAAGTACCTACCCAATAGTGATTAATTCTGAGAACAAGATCGCACAATTCTTCGAACAACTCAGTAATGAGTTGTGATTTATTGATCAGCACAATATGAGTCTCTCAATCGGAATTTAAAGATGTCTACATAATGAAAGGCAATCCCTAGCAATCAGAACGCTGCACAAAGGGTATTATAAAACATAATTAGATAAACGTAGAAAGTCGTGCGATATTTATACTTCGTGCAACCCATCACCAACGTCTAATTGCGTCTAACACCATTCTCTGGAATAATTAAAACCCGATCCAAGAATGATCTATAAAAAATATGAGCGGTGTTTATACGACGATAGAAGAACTGTGTGTCATTCCTTGTTATATTTTTCAACAGTGTCGTAACAGAACTCGGACAGAAGTCTTAGAGGATTCATTATTTTTAGTTTTGTTTGCGGGTTCCATTTGATCGACTTGGTGGAAACGGAAATTGCAAAAGAATCATTTTTTCCACTGGGGAATTGCTTTCTAACCGGTGAGTAGGTAATCTTAGCTGAGCCATTTCAAGATGACAGAGCTCACTTTCAGAATGGTGAGCTCTGTCACCATTTGCACAGCTTTCGTGCCTGTAGTTCCAGGCACGGAAGCTGTGGGTTAGACTTCGAGGCCAACGAAACCATTTTCGCTCGTAACTCGTTTGTCAAAAAGACGCTATATTGTTAAGTAACAACGTTTCGAAATAGTTTAAGTAATAGATTGGTATTAGTAACAAAAGTGGTGCATGTTTTTTAAGTAAAAAAAGTGATTTTTTAAATTTTTTTTGTTTGTTGTACACGCGTTTTTGAAATGAAGTTAGGTGCGTTCTATTTTATGGTTTATTATTCGCGTGAAAATGTCAAAATTAGCATTATCGCTAACGCGAAGTTTTCAGGTCTCAAGTTATTGTACACTGTTGCGTTTACGACACAACACGCCAACGTTCCGAACATACAACATGCCGGTAAAACAATATATAAATGCGGGAAAGTACGTAGGCATATACGTTTTGCATGGGGGTGGGAAAACCTGGACACGCCACTGAATCTAAACGGCTGGACATTCCGCGAAGACATTATTTCGGTAGTGTAAATAATCGACGCGTTCAATCGAGCCAGGAGTTATGGCGAAGTTCAGCCGCTCAAAAATTGCCATATATTATTTGTTGACTCTGAGTCTAATCGGACTAGCGTTGTTATTAATGGATATATGACGAAGCCACTTGGGTCGTGCGAGGAGAGATTTATGGAGGAAGATTTTGGTAATACTGTATTGGTATTGGAGTTAGCGTAAGCTATATTGAATTTTGACCGTGATCGAACAATCATAGTTATTAAAGATTGATGCACTTAACTTTGGAGTAGGTGATATGAAGGATTCCAGTCAAAATTAATTTGACCCAGTATCGCCTTCTTAGAGCACTATTCAGTGCATCCAATAATGAGCACTTCTCATGGGTAATTAATTATTTACCGCGAAGCTCACAGTACAATTTCAACAAGTGGCAACTCGCAATAATAGTGGTCCTTCGAGACGGATTGAGAACAGGAAATATGTAGGATTTTTATTGATTTATTGAAAGCCAATACCTCGAGAATAATGCTCAGTTCACCACATTACCTTTCGTAAGTATGTATTCCAGAGTGGAAGATACTCTCAGTATCGCCCTGGTGAAAGACCACCATTCAGAATTGAAATGTTGCTTGAAATGGCCTTTAGCCGAGTTTGGTGACCAGATATGAATAGCCAGGTATTTCCCCACCTTCCTCTTCCCCTTATCATTCCCATCCCCAATACATTCAGCCTCACAACATTCCACAATTGGGGATGCCATAGTCTCACTGGCTTCAGACGGTTGGGAGCAGTTGGGACTCTTGTGGGGTATTCATATAAAAAAAATCCATATTTTTGAAAGACAATATGAAGAAAAAAATCATGGTGTCTTTAGTTCTTATTTTGGCTGCCTGCAAAGTTGACTATGTCAAGCAGGTGAGTCTATATTGAAGATTTTGAGCGCAATCGAACATTCATAATATTTATTATAAACACATAAACAGTCAAATGTTGTTGCAGTGTCGATGGACATCTTTGCATTTTGCAATTTCGTAGAATTTTGTCTGTGTCATTTAAAAACATATTAGATATTTGAGGTCATGGTAGAAAAATCTCATATTATGCAATATTTTCCCCTAAAGTAACCTAACTTCTCACAGAAGTAACGCGCAGTGACATTATATAGATTAATATCATTTTTTCCAGAAACAGTTTAATACTATTTAATCATTGAACCATTGACGATAATATTAACAAATCACAAATGAAATATTAAAAATATACAGATTTAAAAAAAAGTGGTATCAGTCGCATCTGAGAACTGAAAATAATATAGGTAATTCTTAACCTTCCCGTTACCAAGGGGGTAGTCGAAATTTCTTAAATTCCATATATTATTTTAAATACACACCTTATAGTTTTGGTAACAATAAAAAAAAACTTAAGTACATACTAGATTAATCCAGTAAATTTGTTTTAATGTGTGAGTATTACTTGCTACATACAATATTTCTTGTACCCTGGGATCAAATCCCCAACTACACGTTTCCGCCATTCTATTCCCGGAGTGGTGGGTGATGCGCGCCATCTCATTCGCTCGTGCTATTACCAAAGCTGCGTGAGGGGGTAAGGTAATCGGACGCCGGACCGCCAGCAGGTAGCAAATGTTCTTTGTTCTTATATAAGGAAAGTCAGCAAATTCCCAGCCGATGGCTGAAGGCCACGTTCGTTGATGAATGTAGTTTAAAAAAAAAATAAAATTAACTCTATTATGATATTTTTTCACGAAAACACATTGTGTAAGCCATAAGAAGAGTGTGAAATAAAATTAACAAAAAAAGGATTATAATGATAAAAAGCGTGGGGTAACTGAGCTTTGTTTTGCATCTCGGCATGCCGAAAGTTAAATTGAAGTATGATATCGATAAAAATAACGGAAAACAATAAGGTCTCATTAGCTCAGTTGTTAAAACGTTGTTTCTGTAAGATAGATGTCCTGAGTTCGATTCTCAGATATGACCGATAAGAACCTTTTTATTTTCTGTATCTTTCTCGATTTCATATTTCATTTGATGTTTCTTAATATTGAACTTTGAATAAAAACCCGATAAAAAATAGTCACGTTTGACTGGCCTAATTATTAATTTGACATACCAATTTTTCCCAGAAATAGAAAGACAACGGGAAAAGATTTATCTAGAGTTTCTTACATTTTTTTTGGTTTTTTAATAAAAATGTAACGATTAATATTTTAACAATCGATTTTTTTTCTATTTCATAATTTAGCAAAAAGGAAAATTCCAGGAAGGAGAAAGTTATTTACAGTTTTCATTAAAAAATATATATAAATATCACCATATTGTAATCTTTATTTTAAAATTCCAATGCTTCTCAGCAAAGTTCATCATTGGCAAAAAATCTTGAAGTAAAAATTATTCCTGTTATGAAAACTTATTACCAAAATACAAACCGTACAATTCAGATTTTTATTTCAATATAAGTTAGACATAGTACCATTCATTTCCTCATTCGCCCAATCCTCATTGCCCTAACAAAAATTGATATGCAATTTAAGTCATTGAATAATACATTCCAGGAGCGCTATTCAGGTTCTTTTTAAGGAAGATTCCTAATCCCCTTCCTTAGGCTTAAAGACTTCTTGCTTAATTGTGGAATTCTGGAGAGATATAGTAGAAAAATCCTGTATTTGAAAATACAAATTGATGAAATATCTCCAAGTTACACGAGGTTTTGAACCAAAACTTTTTAAAACAATTAAATTATTTTATAATGGATTTTAATCCATTTTTATTTATTTTTTATAATAATAATAATAATAATAATAATTGAATGATTTGTATAGCGCCGTTTTTGTGAAAAATCACCTCAAGGGCGCTTTAGCATAATAAAGTTTTGTAAAAAGGTATCTACCTCACTATATAGTAATGACCTATTTATTCTGTCATTACTTCTAAAAGTGACATTTGCCGCCTGCATTTATATTTCCATATATAATTATGAAGCTTAATAGCTAATAATGTTTAAAGTTGATAACTTACTCAAAATTGAGTATTTTGAATGAATTTCATTTGCTGAATGACAGTCGACAGCTGTCATCCGAGAGAACCGGAACTGTAGTTAAGCAAGAAGTCTTTAAACCTAAGGAAAATTCCTTATCCTTTTCCTTAGGCTTAAATACTTATCGCTTTCAGAGAAACTGCGGAATTTCAGAGAAACATAGTAAAAACATTCATAACTGATTGTTAAGAGATTATTAAAAAATAAACAAATTGATGAAATTTCTTCAAGCGACACAAGGTTTTGAAACAAAATTTAAAAAACATCTATATCAATTTTTATATTCTTTTTAATTTTCATAAATACGCCGAAGAATAACGTTTTGTAAAAAAGTACCCACCTCACTAGATAGTAATGACCTTTTTATTCTGTCACTACTCCTAAAAGTGAAATTTGCCGCCGTGGTATATCTTCTATGCCGCCGCCTGCCGTTGTGCATTGTTTTGTAACAACATATACATAACATAGTTGTAACAATATTTTTGTAATAAGCCATACATAGCGTACTTAGTTGGCAACTTACTTAATATGGAGTTTTTCTCTTATTAAAACTACGAAAATATTAATATTTTGAATGAGTGACATTCGGTGAATGACAGCTGACAGCTGTCATCCGAGAGAACTGGAACCAGAGTTAAGCAAAAATTCTTTAAGCCTAAGAAAAAGGATAAGGAATTTTCCATAAATGAACCAGAATAGGCCTCCAGGAGTCCAGAAGGATGTAAGTGACAACAAATGAATACTATATTCACAGTTTTTTTGTATAATATGTTTGTTACCTTAATGTTACAAAGCACTTTGTTTAATTTATTGATTAAAATAATAAGATTTATTCCCGATGAACAGACTATAGCTACACCGATTTAAAGTTCGTTCGAAATTTCGCGTGAACCTCTTTTTTAACATTGACATTAAATTATGAGTGATTAGCGTCTGTAAGTATGGAGTCGATTGCGCATAAGCCGACAGCGGGCAGACTAGACTTAACAAATTGTGTAAACAATTTTATTTATATTTGCTATAATGTGTCTATCAGGCAATGCGAAATACGGCGAATGCTAATTTAAAATAGTGTAATGAATGATTCAAAATATTTTGCATTTTTATAGTGCCGATTGAATCAAACGATCGGCAATATCAAACACATAATAAAATTGAATATAAATATAAACAAAATGAAAGGAATTTTATTTTACAACAGTAATGCAAACGCCATAATTATTTAAAAACATGATATCTAATGTTTTCATATATTCCGTGATTCTCAGGTCTAACCTGGACCGATTGTAGAAGTTGTTATTAATCTAAGGTATCCATAGTTTTTATTCGAGAAAGCTTTTCGCTTTAGCATTCATTTTTTGTTGTTCTTGTAAAAATACTTAAATTTTAGAAATTAAATCTTGTTAAAATAGACTTGAATCCTAGTTTACTCGGACACTATGCTAATAGCAGGCAGAGACCTGAAAATGTCGAGTTTGCGATAGCGCGAATTTCGTCAATTTATCGCGTATTTTTCACGCAATATTCTGGTATTTTAAAATAAGAAAGCATTATTACGCTTTTAAAATATTTCTTCGTCTATGGTTTTGAAAAGCTTGAATAGCCATAAAATGGAACCCAGCTAGCTTAATGTTGAAAATGCCGCTTACTGTCATTTTTTTTCGATTTAAAAAAATACAAAATAAAAACATATATTACGAAAGTCTTAAAATATCTAAAAAGGAACATGACAGCACGTTGGTAGCAAGAATATCACCGATTTTGTTGAAAAATAATACCACTTTTCCCAAAAATGACGTGAATTTCACCGAAAGTAACTTCGATGAGTTTTTTTAAAATTTCAAATAAGGCATACAACGAGGTTGTGCTCCCATGAGTTATCAATCAAACTCATTATGGGACTGTTAATTATTGGTACATAATAATTGATTTTACAAAGCATTCAAAGCAAATATATGTATATGAAAATATTAAAAAAATATATATAAATATACAGAAACAATAAAAAAATAATGTTTTTAGAAATAAGTTATCAACAAAACTCATTATGGGACTGTTAATTGGTATATAATATTTTTGAATTAATAAAATTTTCAACGCCAAAAATACATTAAACAAAATAATTAACAACATAAAAATAACACAAACAAAAGGTACAGGCTCGAAATATACAGATACAATTAAAAAAATGTACGTAAAAATACATAACAATATTTTACAAGGGAAGAAAAGTATACCTATATCAGAATCTACAAAAATTTAGAAGGGCGGCTATCAGAACAATGTTGATACTTATAATAAATCGTTTTCCAAATAGCATTAAAAAATATGTGTTCAGAATATCATTTAGAGATTTGTTAGAAGCGTACACATGCCTTAATTCTTCAGGCAATTTGTTATAGTTGGCGTAGGCAATGTATTCTAATGATTTCAGTCCGTATTTTGTCGAGCGTATTTTTAATATGTGTAGTTTGTAGTGTTGTCGTGTATTATATTAGGAATTAAAAAAAGGAGAATTTCACCAAAAAATACTCAATTGTCGTTAATCAAAGGAAATTTAGATGTTTACCGATTACGTTTCACGGAAAGTTAGATTGTATTTATTTATATTTGAATGCCACACAAAAATCTCAGCGCCCAGAGACGGTGAGATTAAGCACTTCCAATAATTGGAGAATTTTGTCAGGTAGAAAGAAATGTAATAAGTAGTGGATAAAATAACGAGAAGGAGGTGTAGGGATGTCATTATTCCAAATGAGGTTTATATTTTTAATGTGATGATTGAGAGTTTTCTGATGGAATTGGCCCTGGGGGAAAAATTAGGGCCCATTTTATTTATGGGGATACTTTTGAAGGAAAGTGTAATGTCTTTGTAACATTCATTATAATATGGATTGGAATGGCGGAATAATAGTCAATATACAGTAATGAACACAATATATTATCTCGAGTAACGAGTGATTTAAAGGATTTATTTTTAGGTACTTATTTTTTACTTCTTTTCTTTTCTTTATATTTTATGTGTCATGTATCGTTCACCTACTATCTTATTGTAATTTTATTTTTATAAACTTTTATAACTATTGTATGTATACTTATTACCGGTATAAATATTTATTATTATTATTAATGAAGGGTTAAAAGATCCGCTCTCATGCACAGATGTTGGCGTGTCCCCGGGCTGTGCACCGGTGCCGAGTTGGAACTTTAGTACGATATATTATATAAAAATAAACAAATGAAAAAAAACCTGGCAGTCATAATAATATATTTGGATTCATCGCTCTCAAAATTCAATCCGTCATAATCAAAAGAAAAAGTTTATAAGTTCGCAACGCTGTACCGGCAAAAAGCTCGTAACTTTTGCGTTGTTTATATTATGAAAGTTACCAGAAAACATTTTCAATTCAAATTTCACATCCTAGAAACGAGAAATAGAAACGGTGTGTTTACGGCGTAAGTCTTTAATATGAGTTTTATGGTTCTAAATTTATTCTAAATTGATGTAAATATTGTCTCAGTTCTGGGAAACATATATGTGGCTCTTGTATCTATCTGGATTGATAATATTCTGTTAAAAAGGTTGATGGAAATTTACTGGTCAGTCGCTGAGTTGGCATTACCGGTTCCCAACCAGGCATCGTGAGTTCAATTTCTCTGTTGGCTTAAGTCCTCCATCACAACACAAGTAACATTTTTCGCTTAATGTGATGGTAGTAGGAGATTTTCAAATATTGTCGGGTTATTCCTGGTAAAACAGTGAATGTTTGTCTTTCTTTTAAAAAAATGGCAGAGCTGTATTTAATTATGTGAGGGTGAAGAGAGTGGTGAAGGGAAAGAGGTGGGAAAGAGGAAGGTTGGGAAGTACCTGGCTCTTTAGATCTGGTCACCAAACGCAGCTAAAGACATTTGAAGCATCGTTTAGAAATGGTGATTTGTTACCAAGGCGACACTGAGAGTATCTATCACTTTGGTTATACTTTCAGTATCGCCATGAAACCACAAATCAGATATCGAATAGAGAATTCAATAACCTACTAGGTGCTTCACAACCTTTCCCCTCATCTCTTTTCCGTATCCACATCCTTCAGCTTCACAATGATCAGATTGGGGATATCATAGGGTGACTCTTGGGAGTTGGGAATCTAGTGCTGTGAGGACCGCATTAACAAATCTCCTCCTACAGCCCCTTCCTTAAACCGCCTCATAACGTTGCCTAACCGAGTGGCGATATAGTTCCCTTGTATGCGCTCCGTACAGACAGGGGCACTCTTGTGATGTTTCACATAAAAAAAATAAAAATCAAATTAACGGAAAAAAAACTTGAGAACGTCAGGTTTTGAACCCGTGCTCTCAGGATTAGAAGCCAAGGAGCTTACCATGCTATCACGGAGCCCAAGGAGGTCGTCGATCATTGTTATGTTAATGTTTTTCATATGCTATTAGACCATATTTATTATGGTCAATAATCGCCTCTTTAATACGGTAAATAAAACAAATATAGTTTTTTTTAAATATTTGGATAGCTGGTGGCCTCTGGCGGTCGGTGGAGCAAGTAGGATCCAAAACACGGGTTATCATTGATATAACTATTATAACAATCAATATTAGCCTACAGTCAGTGGCGTACCGATACAATGCGCGCGCCCCAAGGCAATTTCAGATTTTCTTCAATATTAATATTTACTTTAAAAAATCTGATAGGTATTATTATTACGCGTGATAGCTGTTTCGCCTATTGAATACAACCGCATAAAACTGTGGTGAAGCTACTTACAGTAGATCTATTTATATTATTTCAATATGAGTACCAGTGGCGTGCAATGATCTATGACCAAAAGTAGGCTGTGCAGTTTTCCAAGTTCGGGTATAAATTGTGCATTGCATTATTTAAAAATGTTATTTTATTACCCAGCTTACTAAAAAGCATAAATTTGTCAAGTATAAACAATAAATTTATCAATGTCGAATGTTTAAAAATATTAAAAAATGTACGGAAAAAACTTTTTTTTTTTTATGTTTCGTTTTCTTAGGGTAGGCACAGCTTTTAAGCCTTTATAGACTGCACGCCACTGATAGGTACTTAAAAGGAAATCCTTTAATTGTTTTCAAGTTAATTACCAATGTCTTTATTATTTTCTATACTGCAAAGTTTCACTAACTTTTTTAAAATAAATCTACCGTTTATTGAACTAAAATTAAAACGGAGTTGTACAAATTAAACTTGAACACAACAGACATCTTAATTTTTTTGTTTACATCAAAATATTAATCTATTTGAGTTGCCATAGCCGCGCTGACTCCCCAAGCGGCCATCCAAGCTGCCTAATAATTTGCTAAATCACTGCCACTAGCAATTTGGGATTTTATTATCAGAATACAATATCCCAATTAAGTGAATACAAACACCCCGATCTCGTTTAAATATTTAAATAAAACGCACTACTTACTATATTATCTTAGACAGATTAGAAAATTTAGCAAATGGGTCCATAGATAATTACGCACACTCATAATAGTTGTAGATTAAACGGTTTTACGTTATTTTTGGCCTCGTTTTCCATCTAAGCATATTCAGCCGGAATGACATTGAATTCTATCACAGAATTTACCATAGTCATAAACACAACTATGCTGTACCCAATATATAATTTTACACAGGCGACTATTTGACACACATATTGTATACATCTTTAACGCAACTTAATGTTCATACGCATTAATCACAAGTTTCATGATAATTTAAATGTACCGATATAATTAGTGATATTTTTACAATGACAAATTTAGTAGCAAATTACGTCATTGCATTTGTACGGCTCAGGTTTCGTGATTTTCTCAAGTCAATTGTAAGACAGAAATTTCGTGATCCTTCTTGTCAATTGTGTGGCACAAATTTCGTGTCTTATCATGTCAATTTATTGTATCTGAAATTTGTGAAATATTGTGAAAATCTCTGTCCATAGTGCCCATTGATGTTGGCCATTAGAAAAAAAAAACTTCGTTTACTAAATGAACAATCACCAACTGTTCATGCAGCAACAGCAGCTCCAGGGAGATATTTTCATCCGTATTTAAATGTGTTTTAACGTCTAGTAAATAAATATTAACTTTTGATATAGTATCGGATACATATCGAAATATATCCGATATTTTGATATTTATATAAATACTAGCTGTTGAGTACCCGGCCTTGCTCAGGATTTTTTTTTGAATTAAAGTTATGAAATTGTGAATTCTTGCTTGTAGTTTGGGTGCCATAATTGATTTGATAGCGAAAGTAATGCCTTGTGACGACTATTACTATCTCTAAATAAAGAAACAATTTGACAATTTTATTTCATTCCAAAACATTTATTTAAAAAAAATAATAATATATATATATATAAATAATACAGTAGGTACCTAGTTGTGTTTTATATTTTGAAAATATTCTTCCTAAATAACCTTCTTCTTTTGAATATGTAATAATGTTGCTAACCAGGATTGTATATCTATGGGCTAACCTTAATACAACATGGCGGGATCTATGTTTTTCATACTAATTTTAAAATGTTATAGCAGCAGTTTTACATATTGGACTTCATTCAAACTACTTTCTAAACCTTCTAGGCACTAATAAGAACAAACTGTGGTATTTTCAGCAAAATCGATCAAGTAATTTTTGAGAAAATCGAGAACAGACACACAAACATCCTTTTTCATATACAGAGATTATGATATTTTTGGACCCTGCTTATAAGTGATTTGGTACCCTGTTGTATTTTTCGATTTTAAATTCATTGAAATCTGTCTTTTCTAATCGAATTACAGTTTTCCACTAAAACAATGTATTTGGGAGTTATATTCTAAGGTACATATACTCGTACATAAAGATTCAATATAGTTAGGTAGATTATTTGTGTTGAGTTCTTTGTGCTTTGTCACATAGCCTATCCATTATAAATCCACGCTTCTTTATCATCTCTACAATCAGTCAGTCTGGGTTGCCAGACTGTGGCTTGTGTTAGAATTTATTAAAAACTAAACGAAAAATAATAAAATGTGTCATTGAGAATAATAATGTATCCTAAATACAGGCGCATGAGTAAACACTGCGTGCGGTTGGCGGATATACTTGAATTTGTTTTATCAAATGAATAAATTATGTAATATAAAAAAGGCGACAGTGTTAATATTTCTATATTATTTTTATCGTGGATGTATTATGCTAAGGTTGAAATGTTACTAGCTCCCGATAGAAAAGGACTGCCAAATGTTGCCAGTGTTGGTATTGGGTACAGCTTGTGTGGGATACTTACCTAGAACCTATACTCACCTAACAATCATTTTGACAACGCACGCTGATAACCGGGGGGTTGCCAACGTGTTGGCCTTCGGGAGAGTTCTTACTTTATTTCAAACCATTTTTCCTCGTTCAATTTTCACACTAGCAACATTAGCGATGTTTTCAGAAGTTTACACATTAAAGATGGCGGTCGAATACGTTCAGTGAATGCATTTATTGGAAGGTTTCGAGTTTCGATACAAAGGTTTCAGTGAAGTCGTGAAATATTCTGAAGAACTACGCGGCTGGTGAAGAGTGTAGAATCTAATGGTTTACTCATCGTTTACCGGTAGTCATTTTTTAAATAATTAGGTGTTAATGTTATACGGTGGATCTGCATCCATAATCTTAATTGTGTGAAGCGATCGTATTTTATTTTGACTACGACCTCCGTTGCATAATGGTAAACGCATTTGATTTGTGTCGGGAGGCCGCGAGTTCCATTCTCACCGCAGTATAAACATGTTTTTTTAGTTTTTCTTTTCTTTTTATAAATAAAGCGCTTCTAGTGTGTACGTTTGTATTTAATATGAGAATAATATATTGTAATTCAAAATTACAATATATTATTCTCATAAATTACTAGTAATGTATTCTTCCTTCCATTGCATTGTAAAGTGACGTCATTAAAATCAGAGTTGCAAGTTTTCCATTCTGTGACTGAAAGATCTCACCATATTTGGTCTCTTATGTGGTAAAATTTATTAGCCACAAACACCCGCTACAGTCTGTATATTTTGGTAACCGGAGAATTAGGCACAGTGATAAATCGGCACACTTTTGAAAAGTGATATAAAGTCACGAAGTGAAAGATGAAGAAAAAAACCTTTGTTTGCTAGGTTAGGTTAGGTTAGGTTAGATTAGGTTTTTACGATTTTTTTCATGCTTTTAATGACTATATAACTCTTCAAAAGTGTGCCGATTTATCACTGTGCCGAATTATTTTGAAACCGTATTTTTAAATAAAAAAGAGCGCATGGAGCAATAAAATGGAGCGTAAGGCATGCTTCTATTATGTTAAGTATTTTGGTATGCTATCTACTTTTATACTTATGTTATCATAAACACTCGTTATACTCTTTTGTTTGTAACTAAAGGCAAAACTGTTATTCATTACACTGTAATTCTTATATTGTACCTACTTACTTCTTTTATAATCTAATTATTATTTTATGTATTATATTATTATACTTCTTTTTGTATAAGTAATTATGAGATAAATATATAAACATGTAAAAGCCTTCTAGTCATTTTTTTATATTTTTTTTATATGAATACCGCACAAGAGTCCCAACTGCTCCCAATCGTCTGGAGCCAGTGAAACTATGGCATCCCCAATTGGGGAATGTTGTTACGCTGAAGGTATTGGGGAGGGGAAGGAGAAGGGGAAGAGGAAGGTGGAGAAATACCTGGATATTCAGATCAAGTCACCAAACACGGCTAAAAGTCATTTCAAGCAACGTTTCAATTCTGAATGGTGGTCTTTCACCAGGGCAATACTGAGAGTATCTTCCATTCTGGAACGTGCGCAAATATACTATGTATTATTTTTAAACGAATCAATCGTGAAACATCACAAATTAATTAAATTAAATTCACTTACGCACGCCGGGATTTGAACCCGCGACCTTCGGATACGTAGTCGAGAGCCTTACCCCTCGACCCTGGAGGCCGTCAATAAATAAATAAACGGGTTACTCTAAACGAGTATTTATTTGTTTTTAAAACACATCAATAAGATAAAATGGGTGGCACAAGACTTTATTCCTATTGTCTGAAAGGGGCTTCAAGCATTATCTAAAAAAAAATAGAAAAATACGAAAGTTGGTTATCCCTACAAAATTTCGCTCTCGTATAATTTAAAGTGCATCGCATTATATAACATATTTACCGTTCCGTGGGTCTGTGTGTGTGTTTCGTATGTACGCGGTTCAGCTGATAAGGAGAAAATCTATTCGCAAATTGTTTAACCGCCCCGTGCGCTTGTGTGGGTGAAATTTTGGCAAAAGTATACGTGGCCCCTTACTGATAACAGCACGAAAAGATGCTTCTCGGGCGTTTATATTATTGTTATTTTTTTGTCACGCATTTATAATGTCTTCGATTATTATTTTTTAACGATGAGAAGTAATAATTTTGTTTACTATTCGATCTATATGGTTTTATTGAATAACATTAAATATGGTATTATGGCGATTTCTAAAAATAGAGCGAGAGTATTCGTTTGATTTTCATTGTCAGATTTTAGTTTTGTTTGATAATAAATATAGATAGACTAGATTTACTACCTGACACTGTCTTAGATTTCGATAAAAAAATACGCAAACAATGGCATCTTGTATCATTAGAGTATGTATGAGACGATCAAATCTCATGATGAAAATGATGTAGCGAGGTGAAAATAGTTGACTCAGAAAAAGCTGTACAAATTTCATGACTTCAGAGGTAAATGATTGAGATTTTTTTCTGAGTACTTCACGGATACAGGAATGTGAATGAATAATTCAGGGAAAATATATTTTTATTGATAAGAAGTGGAACTGGAGAATGCAACGAGGGTTCTTTAATTAATTTTTATACAATTCGTTATAGTTTAAGGTCATCCATTTCTAAGTAATGCGAAATCATGCAAAAATCCTGATGTTTTTGTTTGAATATTTGACTACCTAGAAATGTTATAAATGATTTAATTAAATACTGCGACTAGAACACATCTTGGCCTTTGCTCAAGTCAATTAATAAGCCTAGAAAAAAATAATGTATCCGGCCTATAAAAAATATTGTAAAATCTCCTATTTACGAACATTTTTTCGAATTTTGTGTATTATAATAATGTTGCAAACTATTATTATTATTATTTTTTTTAATAATATGACCGTAAAATTTTTAGTATTTGTCCCTGAAATAATAAAAATAAAACAAAACATGCATTTTGGCGATGTTTTTTTTTGCATAAATTAAAACAGATGGAAATCGACGATTTTCGAATTGCGATTTTCAACCTTACGCCGTCTGCACAAGGAGTTTGTACGGCGCCCAGCTTCGGCGATGAATGGACGTTTTTGATTTCGCGTCGCTTCGCCTGGTGAAAAATGTTTTCTCCAAATCGACAAATCACTGTCTTGGCTTTTGAAATCGAAATCTCTTCAGGCAGCCAAAGGAGGAAATGATGTTCGAACGAAGTATTTTTTAAATCTATAAATATTAGTTAAAATAAATACAAGTAGTGTTTGTCTATTTGCATAAAATTTTGTACAGATTTCGTTGTTTTGTTTAATTAAATTTGAAAAGGTTCGATATTTAATTCCATAGATGTTGCTAATTGACAATGTAATTACATCACTTAAGAAAATCAATAGATGTCGCTCCAGACTTTAAAATTCCTACTTTATCAGGGGAGTCATCTGATTGCAATGTAATATACCAGAAGTATTTCGAATTTTTCTCATTTTCTTATATGGGGAACAATCAGACCAAATTAACGAAACATAAAAATTGCATATAAAGTTTCATCCACGGGCCCTTTTCGGGTTTTAAAAATGATTTTTAATGACCAAAAAACGTTAATTCACCTACCTTGACTTTGTAATATATATTTACTTCTTCACCACTTTTTTTTTGGAACACTTACCTGAAACAAAGAGAAACATAAATTTAAACAAAAGGTTACCATATTTAGAAAAAAAGGGAGTTATTTCGTAATTATTTCAAAGAAAGCATTGTTTAAGTATCTTTCGAATATAAAATTAGACTTTTTGCAAGGGTGGTAGATACTCTCAGAATCGCCCTGGTGATAGACCATTATTCAGAATCGAATGATTGCTTGAAATAGCTTTAGCCGTGTTAAGTGATCAGATTTGAATAGTCTAGTACTTCTTGACCCCCCACCCTTCTCATATCATGCTCGTCCCCACTCCAGCCTCACTATATACCTCATATTGGGGGTGCTATAGTTGCATTGGCTCTGGAAAATTGGGACTCGGGGTATCTATACTGGTATAAAGAAGACTGTGTGTTTGTTAACTAACTAACTAATTAACTAACCATCACGTCATTTCCTGGCAGGGGTAGGAAGAGAGGACGGGCCGCCAAACAACTCGATCTTGGCACACACTTCTTACTTCATTCACATTCATGCAACGTCTCATATTTCTTCTATTTTTCCGACTTCTGACATAGCCCGACTCAAGTAATTAATACACTTGATCGTGCCATGTCTTCCTCGGACGTCCCTGGCTTCTTCTTCCATTCAAATTTGTGTCATATAATCTCCTTACACTCCTTTCTTCGTTCATTCGCTCTATATGCCCAAGCGTGTTTGTTTGTTTTTTACAAATCTACAGTTTTATTCCAAGCTTGACAAAGTTTTCACATTTGATCTTCAAAACAAGAGGAGGGTAAAATGTCTACGTAGGATTTCGAAAAACCACCCCATCCCCATTTCCCACCCCTTGCAGCAGAATGTTGGTACTTCTTGTAGAAATTTTGCATACTTGACGTTCAAAATAAGATAAAAATCACTGGGTAGAGGTAGGGGTAAATCATCGCAACCCCATAACTTTAAACCTAAATTGAATTTGCGGTAGATACTATAGAAATACCACCATTCAGAATAGAAACGTTTCTTGAAATGGCTTAAGCCGTGTTTGGTTATCAGATCTGAATAGCCAGATACTTCCCAACCTTTCTCTTCTCATCTCCTTCCTCTCCTCAATACCTCCAGTCTCACAACATACCCCAACTGGGGATGCCATGATGATTGGGAGCAGTTGCGACTCCTGTGTGGTATCAAATAAATAAAAAAGGGTATACCATAATCCCGCTGGCTCGGGCAGTTTGGACTGTTGTGCTGCAATTGTTTATTGATATGCTAGAAAATATTGAAAATCGTGATATGCATCAT
This sequence comes from Halesus radiatus, assembly GCA_022606495.2. NCBI lineage: Eukaryota > Metazoa > Arthropoda > Insecta > Trichoptera > Limnephilidae > Halesus > Halesus radiatus. Next base: position 123,730 of record JAHDVE020007334.1, on the reverse strand, counting down.
CTACCGGACTCTATTATGTATTAAAGATACATTCACATGACTTATAACTCGGGAGATAAGGACATTAACAAAGTAAATAGAGAATTTATTTTTTTAATAAGTTACACATGCATAATATTCTCTCAGATAGCAAAAAAGTTGTCTGAAAATACTAAGATAGCGAGAGGTCAGGAAGAAAGTGACCCGCACGAATCTGTGACAATATCAGCGATATAAGCATTTCCTTTTTTCCTATCACAATTATAATTAACTTCGTGTTATTTAATTTTTATGAAATTTTAGTTATCCGTACATAAAAAAAGAATATATATTTGGTGCACTCGAATCACAATTTTTTAAAGATTTTACGTAAATTCAAAAACCATCGTAAAATGCAATGATAAATCGTAATAAAGAGCAGAGAATTTTTTTGTTTGTCTTGTGTAATCCGAAGTTGAAAAATCTCTCAAACTTCATGAAATTCGAACAGATTTTTCTGTCTTGAATTTCTAGCTCGACGCAACGAGTGGCGGCTCGTGGCCTATCTCATTAAGAGTATATTGATAAAATTAGGCAATACGAATATTATTAATGAAATCATTTATTAATATATTAATCTAAAGTTATTGTTTTTTTACAAGATTCCTTATTTTAACAAGACGACATAATACCAACATTTTTCAAATGTTCAAAAACAAAAAAAAAATCTTTAAACTCGGGGAAAACCAGTGAGTAAGGCTAATATATATATATATAAGTCATTATTCGACCGGTTTGTAGCTTAGCGAACAAATAAGTCGCCTTCCCACCCAGGCGTAAGTCCTTGCACAAGTAACATTTTCCGCTTATAATTATGGTTCCCACCCAAGCATAAGTTCTTTTACAAGTAACATTTTCCGCTTATAATAATGGTGGTCCGCACCCAGGTGTAAGTCATTGTACTAGCAACATTTTCCGCTTATAATAATGGTGGTCCGCACCCAGGTGTAAGTCATTGTACTAGCAACATTTTCCGCTTATAATAATGGTGGTCCGCACCCAGGTGTAAGTCATTGTACTAGCAACATTTTCCGCTTATAATAATGGTGGTCCGCACCCAGGTGTAAGTCATTGTACTAGCAACATTTTCCGCTTATAATAATGGTGGTCCGCACCCAGGTGCAAGTCACTGTACTAGCAATATTTTCCGCTTATAATAATGGTTCCCACCAGGCGAAAGTCCTTTCACAAATAACATTTTCCACTTGTAATGATTGCAGTAAGTTTTTGAAATATTGTCAGGCTATTCGTAACCCGGTAATGTTTGTCTTTCTTTAAAAAAAATTGTTTCTCGTTTGTGGCAAGTTAATTTCAGGTGAATACGAGCGACGTAAACGTGCGCAAATATTTAATAAATAAATGAATGACACCATTGCCAGAGCATACTTCTGGGGCGCTTGCACTGTTTCCTCCGATAATCTAATGGAACATGCTCCAACACAGGTATGGGCGATAGTCCCGAATGCACGGCTCTATTCACAGACACTGTCATAATGTTTTTATTAAATACACACGCAAATGATACAAGTTGGCCTCACTTATTTGATCGCAGTCAAGGCCATATTATTTCTTTATCAGTCGTTGCGGCTCCAATTTTCAGGAGGTGTACTAGGCACTAGTACCTGGAAATTTATCACTTATTATTTGCATACATCATTTTGTATCTACGTGGAAATGGGATCCTATGTCACTGTTGACCGTCACCTCTTATTCTTATATTGTCTTATAGGCATTTTACATGATGATTTTTATCATACCGATCCCCATATGGAAACCATATGAAAAGCTTTACACGATAGTTATTTTCATACCTTCCAGATACAGTTGCCACTAAAAAAAAGACATAGTATTTTGGGACGGTACTTAATCGTCGAAAAATGGCGAAACCCTTAACATAACTATATGTCATAATCCGTCAAAATGTTACAAAATATATATATATACATACAAATATACGAGAAATTCACAATACCTAACAGAAACACATGGTCACAATCAGTAATAAAACCATTCTAGTCCACCTAACTATAAATCTATGAAACCATATTTAAAATTTCCGAAATAAACACGTAACATTTCCACAAAATAGTAAAATAACAGTTACCTAAAACAAAAGAACACTTTTTTTATACAGAATCCATGTGATAAGGTGACCCATATGGAAACTAGACGAAATAAAGTATTTGTCTAGTTAGTCTAGCGCCGTCCTACAAAACTGTCCTTTAAAGTTAATCTAACTTAACAAAAAAGTTAGCTATTGGTAGTGTGGTAGATATTCTCTGTATCGCCCTGGTGAAAGGTCAACATTCAGAATAGAAAAGTTGATTGAAATGGCTTTAGCCGTATTTGGTGACCTGATCTGAGTAACCAGGTTCTTCCCAACCATTCTATTTATTATCTCATTTCCTTCAACATACCCAGAGCGGGGATGCCATAGTCCCACTGGTTCTGTACAGTTGGAAGCAGTTGGCACTCTTCACATGTAGTATTTACATAAAAAAAAGTCTGTCACCTCCCTGTAAAACTGTCCTTCAAAGACAAATAAAACCTAAACTCACGTAACATACATTTTAGCCATGGATTAAAGAATACACATTAGAACTGCCTTCCACGTAGGTTTAAATGGAAGCCGGTGGACCTTTCACTTAGTACCTCTTGGTTCTAGCCAACACTGACCCCCGGATTCCTACCCACCCCTTATACCCCCTTTATTGTCTGGACTTCCTTTCCTTCCCTTCTTTAAAAAAAACTCTCCACATAGCACCCCAAAAAATACACACGGCCTATCGACTAAGTTAATGCGAAAAATAAATTATGTTTGGCATTTAAGGTTTTTTTAAATGTGAACATCGCACAAGAGGAATTTAGCTATTCCAAATGGGTGTGTTGTGTAGCTGAAGGAAGTGGGGAAGGGTAATACTTAATCTAATAATTCCTCTGGAAAGCCGAATCTAAACTGAATGAATGATTTTTGATTGCACAATTTGTAAATATGAGTGCAAACTTGCAGTAATCAACATTCTACCACAAAAATTGTTTGTTTTTAAGTGGTCATACGATTCATAATTATTTTTAGAAAATAGTCGAATAAGTTTGTCTGTCAGTAAACCTTGATAACAGTGCATATAAATGTAAAATAATTTAACGGAATTTATTTGAATACGATTTGCGATTGAAATAAATTCAATCTGTTTTTTTTTTTTAGAATAGAAAACAACTCTTAAAATAACACTCGAAGAGAATGAAGAGAATTGTCAAGTCATTAATCTATTTGGATGCTAATTATAAAATCCGTATTTTTTCAGAAATAAATAAACACAAACATTCAGTTTATGTGCTTAGTAAAAACATAAAGAGATTATAAAACTTAATAGTAAAAGTACGGAGCGATTCGCCGTTTTCCTTTTCAGGAAAAGTAAAATACAGGATTAAATTGTTAAATAATTCTCGTCGTTTCGCTTATAAAAATAGCGTTACATTTGTTTTTGTTCAAGAGAGTTATTTTATTTTTAGGTTGTTTTGTAGACTTCAAATCACTTTTTGTAATCAATGCAATATAATTTAACAAGTTCAAGGTTTTTATAAGTTATCTATCGTATATAATAATATCGTGCATAGTCACAACTTAATTAGGTTGTTATGAAATTACGCCATTGGCGCCCGAGTAGGAAAAAATATGCAAAACATGTTACCATTTCATATATTAAAAATCAACTTTTTTCAAAAGTTACATATTTCGAAAACGATGACATAAATGTCATTGGAAGGCAAAATAGTTATCATAGAATTATAGTGATAATATTATGGGCAAATAATTTAAAAGATCAGTAAATGTTGACCACAAAAGCTATGAAGACTGGACTATAATAGGAGTATTAATTATTAGGACCCACTTGGTCATAAATACGTATGCGTATATAAGGAATCTGTGTCAATTAATAGCTGTTAAGTCCTCAGTTTTAAGACACTAGTTTTAAGTCTTAGTTGTAAATTACTAGCTATTATAAGTCTTATATGTAAGTCACTATTTATAAGTCTTAGTTGTAAATCACTAGCTATTATAAGTCCCATTTGTAAGTCACTAATAACTAATCTTAGCTGTAAGTTATTAGTTACAAGTCTAAGTGATTAGTTATAGGTTAGTTAAATTAATTTGTAAAGGCGCTCTTGAGGTGATTTTACGAAAAAGGAATGGAAGTGATTTATTTATAATATTATTACTATTAGGAAGGGGAAAGCTGAGGGGGAAGAGAAAGTCTGAGTAGTACCTGGCTATTCAGATCTGGGCATTGAACACGTATAAACCCATTTCAAGCAACGTTCTGATTCTGAATGGTGGTCTTTCACCAGGGTATTTCTGAGTATATATCTACAAAGAAATCTAGTGCCAATATTTACATAAACCTAATATTATATAAACGATCTGTCTTTCTGATTCCACTATTACGAAAGTGCGTACGTCGCAGACATAAATATTGATACATTATCTATTGCAAAAAAACAGTTGTTTGCTCATAGTCTGGGTCACTACTATTTATTTAGAAACTAAAAATGCCTCGTGGCAGCTGCTACGTAAAATAATATTACTTAAATAAATTCTAGTAAAGTAGTTCGAGTATATCTAGTGAGAATAAAAAAACACTCATCTGCAGCAAAAACTAATGGCGAGCGGATCGAGGGAGATAAGACAATCTATAAATAATAATACTTTCAGCGGAATGAAAAAAATAGTTACGTGAATAAAACTATCTAAGGTTATTAAATATAAGAGAAAGTTACTGTAATGGGTACAGGTCAATAGGTGTATCGCTGAAACTTGTCTCAATATTTTTTTAAGTTTCCTGAAATTTAATACTGAATTTGGTGTTCGAAAATCGATTTTAATTTGTTGAATTGAAAAATTGAATCTAGTATTCGAAAATCGATTTAAATTTGTTGAATTATAAAATTGAATCTAGTGTTCGAAAATCGTTTTAAAATATTAAAATGAAATACAAAATCTGGTGTTCGAAAGTCGATTTAAATTTTTTGAATTGAAAAATTGAATCCATTATTCGAAAATGGAATTAAAATGAAATGCTGATACATTACTAGTTTTCGAAAATAGATTTAAATTTGTTGAATTATAAAATTGAATCTAGTGTTCGAAAATCGTTTTAAAATATTAAAATGAAATACAAAATCTGGTGTTCGAAAGTCGATTTAAATTTTTTGAATTGAAAAATTGAATCTAGTGTTGGAAAATCGAATTAAAATGAAATGCTGATACATTACTAGTGTTCGAAAATCAAAATATTAAAATGAAATACAAAATCTGGTGTTCGAAAGTCGATTTAAATTTGTTGAAATAAAAACTGAATCTAGTGTTCGAAAATCGATTTAATATTTCCAAATGAAATTCTGATTCTGGTGCTAGAAAATCGATTTGAAATGGCTAACTAAATCTATTGTACGAAATTTTTTTGGAAGGGATTTTGAATCAAGTGTGTGAAAATCGAATAATTTTTTTGATTTTGAATGCTGAATGTACTGTTTGAAAATCGATACAGATTTTTTTTGTAATGTTATTCTTAAACTAGTGCTTGAAAATCATAATTCGTTCAATTAGTGTCTTTTAAAATTAAAAGTAGATAGGAAAGTTTTACATTCACGTGACATATAATATTCATACGATATGAAATAGTATCAGTTTTTTACTTTTTTTGAAAAAGTTTTCGCCTACGTTATCAGCTCGGAACTTTGCATGCGTTTTAAAAAAATATTATTGTTAGACAAAACATTTTGTATAAGGTCCATTGTAGAGTGTGCAGCGATAGTGAAGTTATAATAGCGATAGGCCGTCCTCGCGATAAGTCGCTTTCGAGCGATAAAAAAAAAACGTTACGGCGATTTTTTTTTACGACACTACTGGTGATTGTCAAAACTATGGAATCAATTGACTGATTCATCAAATCAGAAAACTTATTTTTTTTAATTAGGTGGAGCTTTTAGTGGTAGATAAATTTTAATATCGCCCTGGTGTGGGTCTACTATTTAGAATCGGAAGCCTCTTTGAAATGGGTTTAGCTATGTTTATTGACTATAAACTAATGGTGATCGACAGGGCAAACACCCTTGAAAGAACAAATTCTCTAACAGACTTAGAAACGGTGAATAACTTCATATATCTAGCCTTGTCTATAAGTGATGAAGGAGGTTGTGAAACAGAAGTGCAAAGAAGGATTTGCATGACAAAAGACGCCATGAGCAATTTGCAAAATATATGGAGTTACAGAGGCACAACGAAGACCACCAAACTGAGACTCGTCCGGGCGCCAATTTTCTCCACATTCTTTTACGGTGTGAAAACATGGAGACTGCGAAAGGAAGCAGATAGACGCCCTCGAAATGTGGTACTCGAGGAAAATGCTCAATTTTCCGTGAACAACCAGGCTTACATATATATCAATTCTGGAAGAGCTTGGCATCTACAATAGGTTATCAACTGTCTGCCTACAGCGTATTCTCAGATTCTTTGGACATGTTACTCGCCAAACCCAACCTGGAGAACCTTATGGTCACTGGAAAAGTTGAAAGCAGAAGAAGCAGAAGAAGGTCACCGATGCGTTGGAGTGATCAAATTTCGCAGGTGTCTGGAACGTCGGTGTCCGTAGATCTCCACGCATGAATCGCGTGGATTGGCGGAACTGTGTACACGAGGGAGATTGGAGTGGGGGTCACGATCCTCAGCAGCGAGGAAGTTACTCAAGAACAATTGAATAGATCTGCATTGAAAGCACTTCTCCCCTTTTCCATTTATATCAGTTTCATAATATTCACTAAAGGGGTGTCAGATTCTTGTACAATATCATAATAAAAGATAAAATAAAACTTTTTGGCGCCCTTTTCTATGCGCTGTTGGTTACCATAAGACCAATCTTCGCCCGTATTAGTCACACAGGGTTTGAAGGCATGAAGTACGGGGTCTTCGTCTACTATATATAATGTAGATAAATTTTGTAAATACATTTTTGTACCTATCTACGTTATACGTTAATACGAACTAAAAATACGAATAATCATCCCGTAAATACAATTACGACATCGTTTAAATAATTATTAGTATGGAATCAAAAAGCTTGGAAGGGTGAAAGTAGACTGAATGCTATAGAAATGAGATCCCCGAGGCGTATGGGGGGGGTAAAACTACGTATGAACGTGGGAAAATTGTTGAGATTCGTAAAGAATACAATGGTGATGAAAGCGTAATGAGGAAGATTAAGAAAAAAACCTTTACATGGTTTTGGTATGTAGAGCGGAATAATGAAGAAAGGAAAATATATGACGGAAATGTGAATTGTAGAACAAGTCGGAGATGATCGAGGAAGACATGGGACGATAAAGTGAACCAAACATTTGAGTCAGGACATGTCAAGAGTCAGAATAGCAGAAGGGTATCTATGAAACGATATATGAATGTGAATAAAGCAAGAAGTGTGCCGAGACAGAATTGTTTAACGGTTTATCCTCTCTGCCTACCCATGCGGAAAAACGGCGTGATGGTTAGTTGTTAGTTGGATAAATCGCAAAGCTTTTCCTCATGCATATTAGGTGATTCAATTCAAAACAGAATGAAAACATTATTGGGAAATGAACCAATCGATGTATTTAATGGTTCCATGATAATTCAACACAAGTATGAATCGGTACACTTTTTAAAAAAACATCGTAGATGAAGAATTTCCCAATAACCCAAATAATTTATTTAAAAAAAATCATACTTTTAATGAATTTACATCCCCTTTAAAAAGTGTGCCGATTCGTACGAGTGTTGAATTATCAGGTGACCTTATTTATTGTTGCACCAAATATTTTTAATGGGCCTGGTTTTATTTGAATAAATCGTTTTAAGAAATGCCAATAAGTCAAGGGAAATTGGAGGAAAATATTGGTAATAATTTAGATATTGGATATTTCTGAAACATTGTCTTTAGTATTATTATTTATAAATAAATTATAAGAAAATATTTTGATTCGGTAGAAAATAAGCTCCCTGCTTACATTCTGATGCACGCAATTCATTGAAATCATTCGTCCTCAAGCAAACGGCGGAAATGACATAATATAAAAATTTATTAAAAAACCCACTAGCCACATATTTGATACATGAACATAGATATAAGATATAACACGGCGACTAGCGACTAAGCTTTCCGTGCTATAAATGTACATTATGTACACAAAGTACTGAAAAAGCGCACGCAAAACACATCTTTCACGTAAAAATGTTGATGCATTGAATCTCCGATAAAAAAAATTGATACTTTGACTGGTGCACTTTCAGGAAGTGCCGTTTATCTTTTTGGGATTTTTTTCACAAACTCATTGTGCAGATAGGCCAACAAAAGTAGGTTCGTGTGAATAAATACGAATAGATAGGCACGGAAAGTATTAGCACAAACGAATACTAATAGATAAGTGCATGTGTGTGTGCTGCACTATCACTGACGCATAATTATTAGACTAAATTTCACGTAGGCCAGTCCAACGTCCATGAAAATGCCAGAGGTTCTCAACTGGGAACTTTCTCTATCTGATTATAACTTTTATATTTGTAAATACGTTCATAATTGATAATCTTTTAATTACGAGGACGTATGTACTCATCTGCAGTATGAACGAAATTGCTATTATATAGCCAAAGTAGTTCTCATGTAACAGGATAGTATTTTGTTTCAGTAATTTCATATAATTGCTTGAATGCGAAACCCACATAAAACGTACCTCCTCAGGCTCAGATATTTGATTATGTGTTAAAGGTGAAATGGAAATTGTTCTTATGCATGGATATTCTCAAACTACTGTTATATTTTATATACCTCCCCTATCACTGTATTTTTATTAATTTACTATGTTCAAACAGTAAGATATACTACTACGTAAAAGCCCCATGGGCGTAAGATAAATTAATAAATTATTGGTTGAAGGTGAAATGGAGAAGTTGTTCTTAAGCACGGAAATTTGATTATTGATTTAATGTAGAACAGGAAAAAGTGCACTAAAGCAGAGATATTTGAATTTTGCTGGATGCGAAATATACAACAATGGACTTAAGAATAAATAATAAGCAAATATGCCTAGTTCCAGAGTGGAAGATACTCTCAGTATCGCCCCGGTGAAAGACCACCATTCAGAATTGAAAAGTTTGCTTGAAATGGCGTTTAGCCATGTTTGATGACCAGATCTGAATAGCTAGGTATTTCCCCACCTTCTTCTTCTCTTTCTCCTTCCCTTCGTCAATACCTTCAGCCTCACAAAATTCCCCAATTGGGGATGCCATAGTCTCACTGGCTACAGACGGTTGGGAGCATTTGGGACTCTTGTGCGGTATTCATATAAAAAAAAAGTTAATGCTTGAAAGTAGAACAGGCAAAAATGTACCATTGCTTGAACATGGAATAGATACAAAAAATTTAAATAAGAGGACATACATAACGAAGTTGATAATATTCATTATCAGTAGCGTGCATCCCACAGAGGCTGAAAAACTGTGCCTACCGCAGGGAAAACGAACCATAAAAATACTATAAATTTATGATCAAAACTTTTTTACCATGAATGTGGCAGGTAGGTAACTTGAAGGCTCAATTATTAAGTTGGCCACAAAAAACAGCGGATAATAAAGTAGCCATTTTCATATATTCAATGTACAATCAAATTCATATCTGAAATTGAAAACTATTTACAGATTTCCCTCGGCCATAGGGCAATGCACGCCACTGTACATTATTATTGCTGGAATTCGAAAGGGTTAAGAATACTTGAGCACATACAACAAAATGTTTCTTGAATGCGGAATAGAAAAAGTATTCTTGGGAACCGATATCAAATTTACACGAGAAGTAACTGAATGTTTTGCGGAGCTTCATTTTGAACTACAATATTATCTAACAAAATATTATTAAAAGGGTAATTTAACATATTTAACTGTTTTATGCATATATGTAATTAAGAAAAATACAAGCAATGTGATGTGAGCCTGTTTCCTGATTCAAAAGTTTCAACATTTTTTGCTTTAATTTCGAATACAGAAATTCGGTTCATCCATATCATGAAATTTTAATTTCGATAAAACGTAATGGAGATATACGATGTCAGGCAGTGTAAGAGAGACAGAGTGCGTGCTAAATGGGTTAGAAAAGTCTGACCATTTGGGCCCTAAATTTCCAATACCATCATTTAATTTCAATCAAATGGAATGGCAATATACACAAAATGCAGGCAGTACAAGAGAGACAAAATGCTATATTTTCATTGGCTTTCTCGGGGCTAGAACCAAAGATCTGCGTCAAAGGCATACCGGCTTCCACTTAAATCTACGTGGAAGGCACTTCTAGTGTGTATTCTATATTATATGGGTAGAACCAAAAGGTACTGAGTCAGGGGCGATATCGGATTCCATTCAATTCTCCACGGAATGCACTTCTAGCATGTATAATCTATTCAGTAATTTTATAGCACACAACATATTTAAAAAAAAAAAAACGCCTCTTAGAAAATTAACCTTTTTTTAGTATTATGTATCTAATTAAGGTTAAAATTAATACGACGTAATAAAAAAAATGAATGAATTTCACTTAATCCGGTTGGTTCCAGTTATTATCTCACCTCGATACATTTTATCGACAACATCTAAATTAGTCTTCATGGCCGATGCTAAAATTATTGCAAATAGAAAATGACGGTTATCTCTTTAAACTTGCATTCGGCGATTGGAAGCTAAATTAGTCTATTATCAATTATTTTGGTTGAAATACCCATATTATGGGTAGGTAAATTTCCCAGAATGCAACCGATAATTGATATTAGGAAAAATAATTATCATTCCGAATCTACTTGCCACGAATTATCAGCAAAATATTATGAATTATTATTGATGAATTCTTTCACCATAGATAAGTGTTTAATTACTAATTTTAATTTACGCTTTCGGGTCAGTTAAACACGTGTAACAAAACTTTTACAGGTATGTATGGAATAGATTAAATGAATAAGGAATTTAAAAATCTAAAAATATACATATCGATGATACTTCACCGCCTAAGCTATATTCCCACCTGATCTAATTTATGTGTGTCGATGATACTTCACCGGCTAAGCATTATTCCCACCTGATCTATTTTATGTATATCGATGATACTTCACTATTCTATTTTATCTATTTTATGTGTATCGATGATAATTCACCGGCTAAGCAATATTCCCACCTGATCTATTTTATGTGTATCGATGATAGTTCACCGGCTAAGCTATATTTCCACCTGATCTATTTTAAGTGTATCGATGATACTTCACCGGCTAAGCTATATTCCCACCTGATCTATTTTATGATCTATTTCATAGAATATATGGAATGAATATGTATCGGTGATACTTCACCGGCTAAGCTATATTCCCATCTGATCTATTTTATGATCTATTTCATAGAATATATGGAATGAATATGTATCGGTGATACTTCACCGGCTAAGCTAGCCTGATCTATTTTATGTGTATCGATGATAATTCACCGGCTAAGCAATATTCCCACCTGATCTATTTTATGTGTATCGATGATAGTTCACCGGCTAAGCTATATTTCCACCTGATCTATTTTAAGTGTATCGATGATACTTCACCGGCTAAGCTATATTCCCACCTGATCTATTTTATGATCTATTTCATAGAATATATGGAATGAATATGTATCGGTGATACTTCACCGGCTAAGCTATATTCCCATCTGATCTATTTTATGATCTATTTCATAGAATATATGGAATGAATATGTATCGGTGATACTTCACCGGCTAAGCTATATTCCCACCTGATCTATTTTATGATCTATTTCATAGAATATATGGAATGAATATGTATCGGTGATACTTCACCGGCTAAGCTATATTCCCACCTGATCTATTTTATGTGTATCGATGATAATTCACCGGCTAAGAAATATTCCCACCTGATCTATTTTATGTGTATCGATGATAGTTCACCGGCTAAGCTATATTTCCACCTGATCTATTTTAAGTGTATCGATGATACTTCACCGGCTAAGCTATATTCCCACCTGATCTATTTTATGATCTATTTCATAGAATATATGGAATGAATATGTATCGGTGATACTTCACCGGCTAAGCTATATTCCCATCTGATCTATTTTATGATCATTCATCAGTGAGAAATGGTTTACCCACGCAATAGAATGACCGATGGAGTAGAAGCCCGATCTTAAATCGACTTCAACATTCATTTTATTACATTTAAATAGACCACGAATCAGAACAGTGTCCGTGGTTGAGTGATTACGATCCTTGGCTACGAATCCGGAGTTCGCGGGTTCAAATCCCGATGTGTGCATGTAAATTTTATTTAATTAAATTGTGCTACTTCACAATGTACTAATTTAAAAACAATATGTAGTATATTTGCGGCACGTTCCGGAGTGGTAGATACTGTTAGTATCGCCCTTGTAAGAGACCACCAGTCAGAATCAAAACGTTGCTTGAAATGACTTTAGCCGTGTTTGATGACCAGATTTGAATAGCCAGGTACTTCCCCACCCTTCTCTTGCCCATCTCCTTCCCCCATCAATACATTTAGCCTCACAACATACCCCAATTGGGGATGCCATAGTCTCACTGGCTCCAGACGGTTGGGAGCAGTTGGGACTCGTTCTAGAATTTGCTGCGTCAACTCCGCACATACTAATACATCTATCACAGAAATGTATAAAACAAACGCCTTATATCAAATTTACAATTTTTCATTAATAAAATTCACCCCCATTCCTGTGAATATAAGCAATAAATTCAAAAGAAATATTTAATCATTGAAGAAGATAATATTACCACATCCCGAAATGAACCACGAAACCGAAAAAACAACAGAAATTAAAAAGATTTCAGTCGCATCTGGGAATCGAACCCAGGACCTCTAACTATCCTGGGTAACCGCTTAACCAACTAAGGTAATGAGACCAGTTCAATTTACGCCATTTACACCGATATCATACTTCAAGTTATCCATCCCAATGCTATGAACTACCACAGCACAGCACCACTACTTGTATTTAGGTATTAGGTGATACAATATATTATTATCCAAAAACACTAAATTAATGAAACCGATCCTTTAAAATATTATCAATTCAAAAAGTAAATGAGCTCCATGAACTTTGATAATGATGTATACTATCTAGCATGTAAAATAGTAATTTGGTTATTTAAAATATTATTATAATTTTTCTTTAATAACGCTTGTAGTTAATCAGTTTGTATGTTCCATGTGGCCTTCTTATTAATAAAAAAAAAACGAAAAATTATTTCAGGAAAGGCCGACATCTTGGGAAAAACGTGGCTCCTTAGAGTTTTCGGAATTTTATAACTTATTAACTTAAGCTGGAAGACAGTTATTTAAGCGTAGTTTGAGATAAGCGAAGCGATTTAAAAGAAATAATTACTTAACATTTCACTGATTTAAAATATCATTCCAGTGGGTGTGAAAGATTCAATCAACATTGATTCTTTGTAATTATCGTCAAATAATTTTGATGTCATTTCATCGATTAGATTTATAAAAATACATTAATTTCTTTCGTTACTATTATTTGATTGTCGTTTCAAAGAGAGAAACTAAAAATACTCAATGCGCTGTAGTGTTATATTTGGCCTTACCTTTTGAAATGTCTTTAAATTACGTGATATTACATGGGGGCAGATTAAGATATTTTGAGGCCCTACCATACCAAATTATCATAATCATAATTACTACACCTCACATAGAGGCATTTTTTGGGGTAGAGGCGCTAAATCAGGGATTGGAAAATTATTTTTGGTGACGTCCGAATGCTTAAAAAAAACTTTTTTTTGCGGTGCAGGGAATACAAATAAATAAATATCCGCAATGCGCCGCAGCTAATTTAAGTTTCTCAAAAAGGAACGTGTCTTATAAAAAAGCAGAGGTTCCCGAAAGCTTTCGGCAACGGAACCCTAGAGAGCCACTTGGAAGCTGGCGGAACCCAAGCGAGGTTTAAGTCCCAATATTATTTGTAGACTATGGCATCCATCGGAGTTTGTAGTGAGGGTGAATGGATTAAGATATAACTTATTAAATCGTGGCAGATGCGGCGACAATACATCTACATCCTGGGTCAATTCAATAATGCTTTTGTAATTTGAAATGAAAGTTTGCAATCAGTAGTCAGTTGCATATCCTTTTAATATATTTTTTTAAAAAGAAAACGGAATTTGAATTGAATTATTACATCCTCGACCACGTGTGAGAAAGCTCTGCAGGCGAAAATTGTCAACATATAAGGTTAATGCAATAAATGCTGTTGTTTTTTTATGTCATTCAGAAAGTCAGTTTCTGAACAATATTTAGTCTCAAAATTGTTTAGTATTAGTACATCCACGAAAACGCCAGAAGCGAAAATTTTTCTACATACGAGGTCGAATCAGTCTGCTGTTGATTTTTGTCATTCGGAAAGTCAATTTTCTAACGATACATATTGTAGCTACATAGCCGCCGAATCTTTTAGAAATCTTTCAAATGGAAATCTTTAAATTCACAAGAAAAGCGACCAAAGAAAGTTTTACTAAAAAAGAATACTCGGAGAGGTTAATTAGGTTTACTAATACTTTTTCACAACATCACTTAATACTCCTAATTAATGAGAAAAATCAAACTTCCGATCGTGAGTCAGGTTTTAAGTTTAATTCATTTAACGGTTAAAGTGAAAGTGGAAGATACTCTCAGTATCGCCCTGGTGAAAGACCACCATTCAGAAATGAAACGTTGCTTGAAATAGCTTTTAACCGTGTTTGGTGAGCAGATCTGAATAGCCAGATATACCTCACCTTCCTCTGCCATTCCTCTTCCCTTCTCCTTCCCCTCCCAAATACCTCCAGCCTCACAAAATTCCTCAATTAAGAATGCCATAGTCTCACTCTTGGGAGCAGTTGGGACTCATGTGCGGTATTCATATAAAAAAGAGATATTTTGGCGGTCGAGTTTTATAGGATTAGCAATCCAGATTCGCCCGTTGCCGCATGCCGCTCTAAATAATAAATACGGTTTAAATCGCAAATATATGTTATGAATAAAAATAAGGGAATCTTGTTCATCGTGAACAGTACCAAATAAACAGGTAATCCGACTGACATTCTAGGGATCGATTTTGGGGTAAAGAATCCATTGAATACATTGATGACGGGAAACTTCCCAAAGGAGTGTGCAAACTACTAACGTTCTAGGTTTATGTGCAACGGTGTCGTTCATTAAGTAGTTATGACGACATTTGTGATGAACGTTATTTAAACCAACAACAAAAACATTTAAAATCGAACGATATTCCCCCCTTCTTCAATCTGATGATTTTGACAGCTACTTGAGAAATGTAACCTTTTTTATCCAGCCCTACGATAAAGGTTAGATCCGTTATGTATTTGACGTGTTATGAATTTTGTAATGACATTTAAATATTATATTTAGCCATAAGCGTATTTTCAAAAATGTTTTGAATTTATTGTTCTGTTTTGCAGAAATCATTTTTAATATTTGTCAATGCGCTCTAGCCGGAAAGTTACTTAAAATAATATCAATAATTCACAATGAAAATATGAAACAGAAGAAGACAGAGAAAACGAATAAAGGATTCGGTTGCGACTGAGACTCAAACATAGAATTTCTGCTCTATCCGGGAGTGACGTCTATGCCAATTGAGTTATCGAGACCTTTTTGAATTCCGTCATTTTTATCAATCTCATACTTTCCTCGAGAATTATTAAAATCTCTGATTTTGGAGAAGAGAAAAATATTTATTTTCCTTGAATGGTGCCTTGTCTTAGATATAAGGTGAAATATCTCTACGGATACGTTACGGTTTTGTAAATCGTCGCTGCATTTATAATATAGATTATGTGCCGTTTCGTACATTCTGAGATGATCGAGAAAAAGTGCTTTAAAAAATAATTGCACACTAGATTTGCTAAAAATATTTTTTACAATTATTAGGCAAGCTTTCCACCTTAACAAATCTATTCTTTTTAGCAAATCTAGTCTTTGCAATTATTTTTTAAAGCAGTTTTACACGATCATCTCAGAATGTACGAAACGGCACATGAGCTATATTATGTATGCAGCGACGAAATATTGAATAAGAGTAATGGTATTTTTAAACATAATAATTATAGTTTATTTTTACTTATTGAAGATAATATTAACGACTCTCAGAATGAAACATGAAACCGAAAAGACACAGAGAATAAAAAAAAAGGTTCAGGATAGACCATGAGGTCCTGGGCTCGAGTCCCAGCTGCTACCGTGTCTTTTCGGTTTCACGTTTCATTCTGAGAGTTCTTAATATTTTCATTGTTTAAAAATATATTACAGTGAGGTTTATAAACTTCAAAATTTTTACAAATTATTCCAAAAAATTAATAACTATGGTTTTGCTCCTAATTCCGTCAAGAAATTAATAAATATGTATCAACAATTTTTGTAATAGTCTAAATAAAAACCACGTGGGTATCGGCGCGGGATGCTAGTTGTCAACTTCACTCTATTTGGATAGATTTTTTTTTTCTTCTTTGATTGTTTTCGGATATTTCAATGGATTATTTCATTATTGCTACGTTAAAAAAAATGCAATGACACAGTTTTTTCTCTTTTCCTTTCTTACTCCCTGTAGTATCACACCGTACCAAAATTGGGGATGTCATGGTCCCACTGGCACTGACTAAGAAAACACAAGACCTAAAAAAATAGAAAAGTACTGTAATAAAATATAATAAAGCAATACATTTGTATGCTAAAGATGCCAAAACTCTTAACCTGTGAACTCTGAATGTCAAGAAATTTGCAATTGAATTTGTAATCGTTGAAAAATTATAAATATTTTCCTACACTATTTAAATAAGAAGTAAATAATTATTATAACCATTTCGTATTTAAGAGGAACGACTGCGCTGCCTGTTTCAGAAATAACTTAATTTTGGATTTGAGGCCAAATTACCCATCCAAATTGAATGACATTTTTTTAATTAAAGGTTTAGTAAATATCTAGTACGGATGAGAAGTATTTTAGTTGTTTTTGTTTTAAATTATTAAGTATATGCCATGAAAACAAAAAACAATTTTCGTAATTTTAGAGGCAACTTCGAAAATTATTTGCGGGTTTACTTTATTTAAAAAAAAAATTATAGTATTTGCTATGTAAATACGATTACGCAAATAAAAATATAAATACAAAACATTTAAAAAAAAAAGTTCTTTCGGGTCCATATTTTAAATTATGTACCGCAAATTTGTGTTAGAAAGTAAATTGGTCGGTTTTAATTTAATTTAAAGTCCGCCATAATGGTTATTTAAATTTATTTATTTAAAATTTTTTATTTTATATTTTATTATATTTTCAAAGCAAGCGGGGTAAAAACTATTTTTTAAATCACCGTTAGTACCCAAATAATTGTTAAAGGTCCGTTAAAGGCCAAAATCGCGAAAAATCAATTCTTGTAATGTACTATATTTCATAATGTAAAACAAAAATAAATAAATTACTTTTTATTCGTACTAGATATTTACTATCCTTATTGAAGAAAAAAAATCTCGAAGTTTAGGTGAGTATTTTGGTCTCAAATCCAAAATTAAATTTTATATGAAACAGGCCGCACAGCCGTTCCTCTTAACATCCATTATTAACAGATGTGGAAAAAGAATTTACTTAAAATATTTCTAATTTTAAATTCAAGGCGGAATTCCACCTTATTTAAATTAATCTGATAACTTTCTTCCATTTCTCTAAATAAGCTTTTTATTGATGTTATATATAGATAATATTTATAATGACTTGGCATTAATTGACGAATTGATTATATCCAAAGGTAAAGATGGCTTCCCGATTAGCATTTATGCGTTTTGTTGACAACACTATCTGAATTTCTCTAGCGACAATCTACCTATCAGTGGCGGCTCGTGACTTTTAAGTGAGCTAGATTGATTGATTTTTTTTAAATATGAAGATTGAAGAGCATCAATAAAGTCGCATTTATCGTTCTTAGCTCTCTTATTTTATTTGTATTTAATTCTAGAAAGAAGAAGAAAGATTTTCCCCTACTTACATAAAATAATTACCTAAATAAATACATTACAAATTTTATATAGTCTAATTATTTTGTTAATTTAATTTTAGAAAGAACGGTTTATTTTTAAATACACCTAGACTTTTTTTAATTTCGCCTGGATGGTAAATATATAAATTCCCCACCTCGTAGCTAATGGATTGCTTTTTTTACAGTAACTCCACACAGGAGACCCCGAGGGAAATAATTTCCCTCAAAGCCTATATCATCTTTGGGGATGCTGTGTGGAGGGAGGGCTTGCCGTATTGTGTATATATTAATACTCAATTAGAAGTCACGGGCTGCCACTGCTGCGTACTCTTAGTATTGTTATCCGTCAAATTACCCCTCAGTGACATTGCCCGCGATAAGGTAACACACTCATGACGGTGGCGTCATGCCTTTCTTCACGAGAGAAAGTACGACTATAATATTATTATCTATTATTGCCGAATGTTATCGCACCGGACCC
Source organism: Halesus radiatus (assembly GCA_022606495.2). Classification (NCBI taxonomy): domain Eukaryota; kingdom Metazoa; phylum Arthropoda; class Insecta; order Trichoptera; family Limnephilidae; genus Halesus; species Halesus radiatus. The sequence goes on along the minus strand of JAHDVE020007334.1, from coordinate 105,094 downwards.
ATAGCCACCCGAAGTGCAAGGTATTTTTAGTGAATACGCAACGTCCTTTCGTTATAATTTTTAGCGTGAAGGAATACGAGAATCCACTGGGGATGACACAATTGGGGATGCCATAGTCCCCACTGGCTCCGTACAGTGGGAAGAAGTTGGAACTTTTGTTCGGTACTCGTATGAATAAATAGAATACCACCCTAATAAAATATAACAAAGAAATAAATTTGTGCGCTAAGGAAGCAAAAACCCTTAAACGGTGAGCTCTGACGTCGAGAAATTTGGACAGCTTTTTCTGTAGAGAATTTTTTTACAGTTTTTTCAGATAGCAAAGTCATTTCTAAAATCTGTATGGTAAAGAAGCAAAACCTCTTAAACGGTGACCTCTGGCGCCAAGAAATTTGGACAGCTTTTTTGTCGAGAATTACTTGGACGACGTTTTTTAAATCGTAACGTCATTTCTAAAATTTGTGTGCTAAAGAAGCAAAAACTTATAAACGGTGAGCTCTGGCGTCAAGAAATTCGGATAGCTTTTTCTGAAGAGAATTTATTTTTTCAGATGGTAAAGTCATTTCTATCATGCGCTGTGGAGCTTTGAATAAATATTTATTTAAAAAATAATACATGACGCCATGGTATTTGTATCTATCTTCTTTCGTACGCCGTTATTTCGAAAAAGAAAAAGTTTTTATTAAAAAAAAGTCGTGCTATGCCGGGTGCTAAGGCTAGTATTATTTCATTGAACATTTATGTTGCCTATATTTTCATTTTCATTTTCATTATTGTTATTTTTTTTGTGAGTACCACAAGAGTCTGAAGCCAGTGAGACTATAGCATCCCCAATTAGGGGTATGTTGAAGGTAGTGGGGGGAGGGGAGATGGGAAAGTACCCAGCTATTCAGATCTGCTCATCAAACACGGCTAAAGCCTTTTCAAGCAACGTTTCGATCCTGAACGATGGTCTTTCAACAGGGCGATACTGAAAGTTTTGCCACTCTGGGTAATGCAAGTAGTAAACAAGTGTTTTGCCACCGCGACGATTTGTTATGTTTTTATATTTTTTAATGATAAGATTTAACGCAAAAATTCGAAATGCGTATTACGAACAATTAATAGCTGATTTCTCCTCCGTCTTACACGATCTATCAATTGGAAAAATTTAAAACGATTATGAAAAGATAAACAATTAGATGAAATTACTAAATGCAATTTCATCATTTAGTTTTAATGGGAAAATATATGTAAGCTCATTGAAATTGGGTCAAAGTGTGTTTTGTTTAAAAAAAAGTTCTCCATATCTTTTCACTTCTAAATTTAGAAATGACTCTAATCTTTTTACCAAATAAAATAATTAAATTGTGAAACTATGATATGATAGCGAAAATGATAACAAACTCTTTGCTGTTTTTGACGCGTTTGTCCTATATTTTATATAAAACTAACATTTATAAACGGTCAAATCATAGAACGAAGTATATATTATCTTTAAATGAATTAAATATACTTTTATTCACCACTTTATTAATATAAAGATATCTGCATATTTGAAAGCGATGCTTTCTTCATCAGGAGTAATACTAAAAATAATAATGTCAAGTATAGAAAAACGATAAAAATTAGAACACAATAGAAAAATTATAAACATTGATTAAAGTAGGTTAACTAATTAATCAAAATAATTATTAAAAAAATTGAATTACGAATTTATATTAGAGATTAGAAAAGTAATTAAGTTTATTATAAATATTAATATGAAAATAAATTCAAGAGATAGCTATTTAATATTGATTATTTATTAAATTTTTCTCATTATTAACGATTTTTCTAAAATTTAAAATTTGTCTTATTGTAAAACGGTTGTATTTGTATGTAAAATTTTAAAACCTTTATTCAAATCAAATGAATGATGGGTTTCGAAAATATGATTTGCAAATTCAGAATAGTTGTTATTATTTAAACACCTTAGGTGTTCTTTAACTCTAATAATGAAATTTTTAGAATTCTTTCCTATGTAAATATAATATAATCTATCTTTATCTTTCTTTTTATGGTCATTAAAATTTTTTATTTTAGTTGTAATAATTATTAGTCGAATGGTTTTTTATAAATGCATAAATTACACCTAACGGATTTGCAGTACTCACAGATGTAAGAATAAATAAACCTGCTTTAACGTACCACTTCGACGGCTGGAGGCAAATATCAAGTGAAGACGATTTTGGCACCACCCTAATTTATTGCAGTCCACGTTTTATTCGTTTGATTTTTACAGCAGTAAGCTTATTATAAAATATTTATAAAAGAGTCAAACCGAACACTCCTACCTTTTTACTTATTTGCTGTTTTACTTAAATTGACGGCACGTCTACTTCGCCCCTCGCCCCCTTTATTTTGGTTTCTACCCTTTTCGTGTTAGAGAATCTCTGTGTATTATTTGTTCTGTGGCAGTACTAAACAATGTAACGAAACGACCTAAGTAAAACCCGACCTGAGTTTTTTTAATGTGAATACAAAAGGTTATTAATAAAATAAAAATACACCCTTTCCTTTGGTCGCCTCCCACTCCAACACCTCAATATTTATGTATGTCTGTCATTATTTTGTATCTTATGTAAGTTTTAATATAGTCATGATTAAGGAAGGGCCAAAAACTGCCAAAACCGGTCGATCAATATATTAAATTGAAGTGGTTTAAAACAAATGTATGTGTTTATATTAAAAAAAATGAAGGTTTTTTTTCAACTGCTCCCAAGTATTCAGAGTCGCTGGGACTATGGTAACTCCAATTGGGGTATGTTGCAAGGCTGAAGCGAGTGCGGAAGGTATGGAATTGCAAAAGAGGAAGTTTGGGAAATACCTGGCTTTTCAGATCTGGTCGCCAAACGCTCCGATTCTGCGATGGTGCTCTTTCACGAGGGTGATGCTGATAGTGTTTACATCTACCGCTATTATTGTTTTTATTTTTATTTTTTTTAGTTTTATTACCATATTTTTCATTTAATTAATCAAATTTAAAAAGCTAATTAGACAATTTGCAATATTTTTCTTAGTCCTCCTAACTAGGGGTTCCTGTGCTGAGGTGGACTAGATTAAAAAAAAAAGCTGATTGTTTTTAAGTTCCTGCAAACAATCAGGTCGATAGAAATGAATTTTATGGCTTAGTGGAGAGATATTTGAAAATTCCTTTGTTCAATTGCAGTTTTAAATTTAAGAATATTCATTAGCCTTCAGTTATTTCTGTTTTTTTGAACTCTTGAAAAGTTTGATTAAAACATTCTTAGCTTAGATATTTTGGATGTTAGGTACTGTAAAATAAATGAAAATTTCTTGGCGTTCTTATGGGGAAATTAAAATGTTTGGTTAATTAAATCCTCTCAGTTGTTGAAGATGAGTCATCATAAAACTTGGGGTTTTTCCTCAGAATCAAGATATCATATTATCAATCAAAACCAGTGTAGATATATATCATGTTTTACATAAACAGATAACGGGTATGTAATAATATTCACAGAGAGATAAAAATTTCTCCTCTAACTTCTAATATCATCAAGATAAAAAAAACGGTCTGGATTAGAGACCATTTAAAACAAAATGTTATCGTGATAAGAATTAAACGGTCGCCATTAAAAATCCTACAGTTTTTTTTTAAATAATTGATAAATTACGAATAAATAGTTAATACCGGGTTTAGCACTTTTTTCCGATTCAATCCTTTTCTAATTTAGTCATTTATCATTGCACAAGCAATGTTGTCCACTTGTTATGATGGTAGTAGATAGTATTTAATTTTTGTCAGGATATTGTACTCGTCGAACAAATTGGAGCAAATTTGTTATACTAATAAAAAAAGAAGTTTTACATATCGTATCGGTAGGTTCCGAGAAAAACGTTGATCAGTGATTTCTGAACTATTTGGAGTAAAAAAATGTAGATCGTATTTTGGTCTTCGTTTTCACGAAAAATATAGAATTTAAGTAGGGGGTTGGGAGGTAGTGAGTAATAATTTAGCTGTTTGTATTTAAACTGCCATCTCTGTTGGGTTTGTCCTGGTACACTAGTATTTATTGCATTATATTTGGACCTCGTTTCTGACTAGAATATGCTCTCAGTGTTTTTATAGTGTTAGGATGTGAACGTTGCTTTAAATAGCTTTGTTATATTTAGTGACTAGATCTGAATAGACGAGTATTTCCCAACCTCCCTCTCCTCCTTATTTTTTTCCCTCATCCATGGTATTTCATAGTTTCATTAGCTAAATTTCATTGCCTTCTAAACTCTATGCTACATCACGAATTGATAAATATAATTTAAGGTCGCCCAAAACCCACTTCTTTTTCTATTTCCGGTGCCCCCTCTAATTAGAGGTTGGATATCACCAGGTGAATTAGAATATTCTTCACCATTCAGACTGCCAGCCCAATAAAACTCTGCGGAATCAAAATATGCCTCGATTAAACGGTAGCACACATCAAGGAATTCTGAAAATGTGTTTGAGAGGATTACGTCCAGTTGTGAATTGATAGCGGCTGGTGAAGATGATGGTGATAAGCAGACATCGTATTTTTTTTTAAGAAAGACAAATATTCCCTGTTTACGAATAACCTGACAATATTTGAAAATTTCTTACTACCTAGTAAGCGGAAGATGTTGCTTGTGTCGCAATGGAGGACTTAGCCAGCCGAAGAATTGAACTCACGACGCCTGGGTGAGACCCAAATGCGATGCCATCTCAGCCCACTGACCGGTCTGATTGTACAATTTCCATATTTGAGCCTCTTTTCGTCATTGTTGCATACTTTAACCCTGTTATTTTTCAAAATATGACATTTTTAAATTAGAAATGGTCTATATTTTTGTCTTTTCTGAGGAAACGGGTTATTTTTGGAAAACAGTTCCCTTTAAAAATGTTGATAAAAATGAGATTTGTAGTAGAGATGGCCATGTTTAAATTGAAAATGTTTGAAGTGCCGGTATTTGAAATCAAAAATTTCGCAAAGAACTGGGTTCTAAGACAGTTTTCCTGTTTTTATTGTTTAATGCATATTTGTAGTGGATATTTTTTGGCATTTTGGTAGTACATATAATCCGATGTCTAGTCATCTCATATTGTTATCTCGTGTTATGTCTTTCTCTTACCACCCAGAATACGATAAGGATCTAGAATATTTACAAATTACCGACAAAAGAATGCCAATAAATGTTTGATTATTATTATTATATTTATGTAGACATTGCGGCCGTTTTGTAATAGGCACTGGTACTAAGAACTTAACATTAATGATCTGGGAGTACGATGGAAGAAAAATAGAGGATTTATGAAACAGAAGCACTCGTCACTTTGGGAATAAATTACTTATTTAATAAATTGCGAGACACATTCTTAAATTTCTTATTTTTAAACTTCTTTTGGCGTAATATAGCACAATTCTAATAATATATTTTTTATTTACGTATGCTTTAATGAGAACATTTAAATACCTATATTTATTAAGTGTTTTATTCTCTTTCTAATCCATCAGACCGAGCGCGAGCATTGAGCGGCGAGGCTTATAAATATTTGTACATACTTAATAGCCTTTTTAATATTTTTTCGTTTATGCGCAAAAAAGCAGTAAAATCATATGTAGGTTACCAAATATTTATTTTTGGAATTTTCGATTTCTATAGTTTATTAAGAATACATTTCACAGAAAATCTATTAAAATATATGGAATAACCCAATTTCGCCAACGTGGGCGACTAGAGGCGCTAGTGAAGCATGTTGCTATCAAAATGTATGGGGAATATGTATGGGGAGTTGGAGATTTTGTCATATTTCTACGGTATTTGGTAAAATTCATCCTTAAAGTCACATTGTGAGGTATTTTCACTGACTCAAGCAATTTTTTTCACTCTACAAACCACCACCATTTTATCAAAACTGTGTTTTAGAGTTAATTCTTCTCGATATTTTAAATGGTCTGTTTAATATATATACATATTTAATAGTACAGATATATCTTAATAGCTAATTACAAAAAAAGTATAAATTTATTTAACAAAAATTGTCCCACTCATTAGAGAAATATTTTTCGTGTTTGAGTTGGGGAGCAGCGCCATGCAGCGGCAGTAGTAGTAAGTATGGAAATAAAAGTACATCAAGAATGTAATATATATGTTGTTATACACGATACTTACTACAAAATAGAAGACTAAGAGTACACGATACTAGAAATGAAACAGTAAGGCGCATACAAGATATAAACATAGTACATTGCGCTGCACCTCGTGCTGTACATTTATGTAATCCTTGCTTTTATAGTTAAACTGGCTTATCTATAAACAGAGCATTACCTCTTCATGGCCAAACATTTAGATTAAAGAATTATTAATAACTGAAACAGGCGTTCTTTGTCTTATGCAGATGTGACATTGAACTAAATTTGTTTTGAGTATTTGCCTTGTTTTTAAACTTTTCTGCAGGGAAATTGCGTTGCACAATTACTGTTCCTAAATTATATTTATCGACCAGGGTTATTTAAGTGGCGTCATCATAATTTATTTACATATAACTATTAATTATTGTACAGTATACTGCTTATCCTGATGAGGAAAGCTTTGCTTTCGAAACATGTTGTTGTTGATTTTAGGTGTATATTATAAGCTAATTTGGAAAAAATGTATATGTACATACATTACATAGATATATTTTATTTCTAAAAATTTCCTTTTTTTTTTTTTTTTGAAATTAGTGTATAGACACCAGAACATGAAGTTCATGGTAGTACTGTTGAAATTATTAAATGTTTAACAATAAATATTAGTACTCCCTCTCTAAATACGAGAATTTCTCAATTAGGGAGGTATTAATTAAAAATAAAAGAAACTAAAAGGATTATTTAAAAAAAAACAAAAACATTTTTAGTACTTAAATACACACTATTATTACGATGTAAACAATATTCTTAATTATGTATAATAAATATATAAAAAAAAGTGGTGTGAACAAAGTTATTCTTTTTAATTTATTGATAGTGACTACAAATCTATATAGAAGAAAATAAAGTAGATATTAAAAAAAAAATCTTCCTAATAATAGTATGTTGTTACTATATATGTTGGTAAGGGAAAATCATTTTAAAGAGCGTTTGAATGTATTTGTGCATATTGGTAATGGTTCAAACTGGTTCGAACTAGTTTGGAACACCCGACCGCAGTCCCATCTTACCCCTCAGTAGTCCTACGATACAGTACACCATTACACAAGTAAAAATGATTTGCCTATAGTAATGTCCTCGTGCCATACATTTGGATGATTTCTGAATTTGAACACCCTTCTCGGAAAATTTCATATATGCAAAAAAAGAATATGTATGGTGTCCTGAAGTTTGGCAGTTAAATACGTAATAGAGTCATATCTTATTAGGTAAATTACTATAATGTGAAAAAAAAATATTTAGAAAAATATGTGCAAATTTCACAATACCATAAATCAACGTTCGACATAATTTACTGCTTCATTTATTTCTTAAGAGTTATCTATATATATATATAAATCAATGTAAGTGTGTTTGTTTGTTTGTCCTCGATTTTCACGCAAACTACTTGACCGGTTTCGCTGAAAATATCACAGTTTGTTCTTATTAGTGCCGGGAAGGTTTAGTGAGTTGTTTGAATGAAATCCAATATGTATAACTGTTGCTATAACGTTTAAAAAATAGTATGAAAAACATTGAACCCGCAATGTTTTATGTTGGTTAGCCCATAGATATAACACTCTGGTTAGCCACAGATTGCATATTCAAAAGAGGAAAGTTTTTTTTGGGTAGAATATTTTCAAAACGGAAAACACGAGCAGGTACCTACTTAAGAACTTTATGATTTAGATATATTTTGAAAAAATAAACGTTTGTAATGAAATAAAATATTCAAATTAATGTTTCTTTATTTGGAGATGGAGATTTGGTTACTTTCGCTGTCAAATCAATTATGGCACCCTAATGACAAGTGAAAAGTCCCGAGCAAGGCCGGGTACACATCAGCTAGTGTTTGATAAAAATTGGATACATTGTAATAGTTTTGTGAGAGTAATTTTTAAAATTAATTTCACGTATATTCTTTTGTATATATTCATTGTACCTACCTATATTGTTGGTCCACACACTCTCTTCCTTTTTATTGTTATTACTCCCACCCACACTCATTATTTAAGAAGCATTCTCATCCCAGACAAAAATTACTAAGATATTGTATGGATATACGTAATAGGTACGTTAACTATGTGGATTTTAATGTATGTATCATATAATTTGTAATGAAATGTACTGTGTATATGTATAAATAAATAAATGAATGAAAAAGTTAGTGGCTACAGTGGATTTTCTTCAAAACGATATGCGAGGCACTCTTGGATCATCCATGCTGCAAGTAGGGTGTTTTTTGTAGAGGTATACAAATTCAAAATGAAAATTGTTTTCGGCCCATTCACCGAACCTACGACGCGCATAATGGTCACGCGGTTTCAACTTTTGTACAAGCTGGATCTTGTAAGCTTTTAAGCCAAGATCTTTCCGCAGAATCTTCCACAAAGTGGATGGGCACAGCTCCAATTGCTGTGCACGATGGGGAATCAACTCATTCGGATGCTCCTCAACACTACGCTCCATAGCAGCAATAACTTCTTCTGTGCGCAATGTTTGTCGTCTTTGTGGGTGCGTATTATCCACTAGAGTGTACGTGGTGCGAAAACGATCCATGGTCTTCCGAATATAACTTGCTCGGATGGACGATTATGTCGACCGTAAAATGGACGTAGTGCACGATAAGTTTGGCGAACCGAACCATGATTTTGAAATTTTGATTTCTGATGGTGAAATGGCAAAACGTACTGACTACAAATCAACTGTCAGCTGTCAAATTGACAGTCTGTAGAAATAATGTTGCCAGCTTAAAAACCAAACCTCTAAAAAAAACACCTTTTTAATATTTTATTTGTTTTGGCCGCTTTTGAAAGGGGCTTTATTTTTAAGAATAATTAAACAATTTAAATCACACTCATTGTTATCCAAAATTAAACAAATTATTAAGTTACAATTATCAGAGCAGCTAAAAAAACATGTTTTAGGTGCACATTGTTCATATCAAATAAATAAATTCTGTAAATGCTTTCATCGAATAAGAACTACGTTTTAAGCATTAAACGAAGTCATTTTATTTTATTAGATTGCGCTAATGAATTATAAGTATTTGCATATTAATTTTTTTGTCTAGTTTAGGGCCATTTTTATCCAAAGATTGTGTTTATGTGTTTTGCACATGCAACTTGCCAACTGATAAAATATTTATCGATAAGTAATAAAATGATGGATTATTCCAACAAATAGAAAGATAAAAAAGGCCATATTAGATTCTATATAAATAAAATTTAAATTACAATAATCTTCCAGGGCGATAAAGAAGAGTTAAAGGATATTAGTTGCTATCCATCGTGATTATTAGACGTTAAAGTGCACACGAAATAACGCGAAACACAAAAACATACGATTGCATTTATAGAATCTAATCTGGCGACTGTTTATGGCTGATAAGACTCCAAAACTTTAAGCTCGACCGTAGAGATATTGTAAAAATTCTGAAATATTTTATTTTAGAGATGCACCACGCAAACTAGCAACATAAATTATTTTGGAATAGATTTTTAGACATAAATTAATTCTATTTCAAGTTTTCTTCACCACAGTAAAGGAAAAAAAAATAATTAGGAAAAATTTCTATGGATCTCAAAATATTATCTTGCGTTACGACAATTAGAATATTTATGACAAGCAATATGCGTGGGATTTTGAAAGTTGTTAATAATTTATTAAACTGTCCTTTTCTACTTCAACAAATCGGGTTCAATGTTCATAGAATTGGTTCACGATATGTAAATTGTATTCCCTTAAACATAAAAAGCTAGGGTATGACTCCCTTAATTTTATCCACACAAATAAAAATCATTAGATTACTTTAATAACCTCATCATTAGCCGCCTTCAAATCATCTCATCATATTTGGTCTACCGCCAGATTTCGCCGTTTTATAAACGTTAGTCAGATTGCCGGTCGTTTGACAGGTATCAGTTGTTGCCCGACGATCGCTTATTTGAAACCGTGAACTATTTTAATTAAAAAGACAATATATAGTTTGCATTAGTGAAATGGATTCCTTATCGAGCAGTGAAAATGATGACAAGCGAATGGCAATTATTCAAGATTACAAATGGATGGATAACGGTCCGTTAATGAAACGGTTCGTTACGTAACCCAAATATGGTAGTTCGTTTATCACGTTTATTTTTAAAACTGGTCCTTAACCTATCACATTGATCTGAATTGGGTGATGTAAACCAATTTTTCTTTTCAATACGATAATTGATCTAAATTGGGTGGTGTATATCAATTTTCATTATTCCATATGATAACTGATCTAAATTGTGCGGTACATCAATTTTCATTATTCAATATGATAATTGATCTAAATTGGGTGGTGTATATCAATTTTTCATTTTAAATATGATAATTTATCTAAATTGGGTGGTGTATATCAATTTTTCTTTTTAAATATGATAATTTATCTAAATTGGGTGGTGTATATCAATTTTCATTATTCCATATGATAACTGATCTAAATTGTGCGGTACATCAATTTTCATTATTCAATATGATAATTGATCTAAATTGGGTGGTGTATATCAATTTTTCTTTTTAAATATGATAATTTATCTAAATTGGGTGGTGTATATCAATTTTTCTTTTTAAATATGATAATTTATCTAAATTGGGTGGTGTATATCAATTTTTCATTTTAAATATGATAATTTATCTAAATTGGGTGGTGTATATCAATTTTCTTAAAGTTTTCCGCACCAATTTTTTTCTCCAATTTTTATTAATTCTGTTTTTCCTTAATTTGGTTTTTAGTAGGTAGTTAATATGTTCTTATACGCTTCTTTTTTATTACTGTCTCCGGTTAGGAGCGAGCAGTTGGGATTCTTTGTGCAACGTTCACATAAAATACGAAAAATTTTATAGCGCAATTTTAATGAAATATCCCTTCAGGGAGGTACTTATGTATGTATCGATGAAACTATTATTGCCCCAAAGTACAAAATGGCGAAATATATGAAACAAATAAATTATTAATTAAACGTTCAATTTAAAAAAATAAATGATAGGATGATCTCCATATCCCCAATAAATGAGGAAGGCCATACAAGAACATTGGATTAGGCAAGGCTCATTCATAATTTTCTTCCAAATGTGCAACACTCTCCACCACTGATAAGATAAGGTGATAAGGACTAGATACGAGTAGTTAGGTATCTGGGATCATAAATATTAAATGTTTCGTAATAATAATATATTCGCAACTGATACGCGTGCAAGATTTCGGCGATTCACTACTCAATGACAGTGATAACTGAAAAAACTGCCTAAAATGGCGTTTATTCATTAGACCAGGGGCGTACCGTGTCTTTTGACGGTCAAATTTCCGATTGTCGGGATCTTTACTATTTTGAACATATAAACATTTTTCAAACTTGCCGTATTTCTCCACTACATATCAGAATGAATCAATTAAATGAATAAATTCAAACTCGTGACACACTCGATCTGATTCTCAATTTGAAAAGGGATTAATTCTGTATTCCTTAGCTTAGGTCTTGCAATCCCATGATTTTTTAACGATAGGCGCCATAATTATAAATATTTTGCAGTGTGCAGGATTCCATCCGTATGCGGTAACGTACCGCGCCGTAATCGCAGTCCGAACTAGTCCGCAGCAGCAAACCGACTCTAATCAGCCAGTCAGTAATTCCGCGCAGTGCGTGTTCGCTTTCGCAGTCCGTATTAAAGGAATCATGTAATGTATTCCGTATTAAGTTGTGACGTCGTAGTCATTGCGTCTCTGGTCCGACAAAATCGAGACTATCGACACTGGGTCCTCAGGGCGCAAGTCTAGTAACTACGAGACACTAGTCAGAAGTTCTTAATTCATTCCTCAATGCCCTCGGCGATTCCGTTCGTCGTTAGTCCCGGGGCGGTCAAGCTGCCAGATTCAGTAGTCGGGAGAGAATTTTAATCAGGACTCAGTAGGCGTATCGATGTTGCACTTGGTCGATGGTAGGTGTCATGAAAATAATGTAAAACATTATGGTGATTTCGTCGTTTATTTTCGGTCTTACTTTTGGTCTGTTTTTGTTTTGGCTCGTAATATTGCCTTTTAAAACGAAATCATTATTTACTGCACTGAATTGTGTTTATATTTTTCGTATTATTTATTATCTAGTTGAGGAAAATAGTTTTTTTTCGTGTGTATTATATTTTTAAATTTGCCGTTTCCAAGACTAGTGCAATTAGCAACGTGAAAAAATTCTTCGTTTTTATTTATTTATCATTATGTAAATATACACATTTTTAAAAAAGGAATTTAATTGATAAATTCACAAGACTAGGTGAATCAGATTGAATGGATTCACTACTGCAAGTGAATCTGCTCATATTCGCAACATATCACTTGAAATACTGTTAGAGAAAAAACAGCATTTTAATGGCCGAAATGTTTTTTTTTAATGAAATAAGTGAAACATTACCTTTCTCACTTTGAGGTAATTACGTTACTTTTAGAACACAAACTAATAAATTATGCGTGAATGTGGTGATTATTACCAGGAATGTATTTATTTAATAAAAAAAGTATTTTACTATAAAAAAAATATAGGTCACTCTTAAGCCCAGCTTTTTCGGCACAAAATTTTATAAACCTGAAGGTTTTTCTTTATTATTGATTACTTCTATATGAAGAAGTTCTGAATTAATCAGTGACGGGGAAACATAATTAATTTTAAAAATATAAAGGCTCAATAAAACTTTTCATAGTAAAAATCAAATACTGGAGTCGGGCCATGTCAGAAGTCGGAATAATTGAAGAGAATGTATGAGACGATGCATGAATGTGAATGAATCAAGAAGTGTATGCCAAGATCGAGTTGTTTGGCGGTCCGTCCTTTCTGCCTACCCGCGCGGTGAAAGTTAGTTAGTTTAGTAAACATTTATATATTTACGTAATTCGGTCATTTTTTTTTAACACAAGTGTTCTCCACGTAAACGTGAAACACGGTCATATAATACAAACATAATTACATAACTATTGTATGTATAACTGTGGAGAGACCGAATGTATTATTACATTTCCAAAATTTTATGAAAATTGTAAATAACTTTGTTTTCTATCTATTTTTAAATATGTCATGTTCACGTTTTTTAAAAGAGGGTTAATATTGCGTGTTTGTGTTACGCTACCATTATCTGTATAAAGCTGCGTAATGTCTAAAAAAATGACGAGGTGAGCTCTGGCGTTATGAAAATTGTATTTTTTTGTGAAGTCGATTTTATATGGCAATGCAATTAATTTCAGTTATCAGCGTTATTTCAATCAACAACTGCGGGGATTTGAAATATAATTTTTTTTAAAGAACAAATAACATTTAACGGTAATTAGTAAAGATTTTTAAAAAAAAATTATTTTGAATTAGATTTTCTCTTTTTTTTCTGCTTGAATTTTTTTTTTAATAAATACGGCTTATTTTAATTTTCCTTGCGAAGAAGTACTAGTATTAGAAAATTTTTCAAGGGATTTTCCAAAATGTGATGTGTTTTATTTTTAACCTTTCCCAAGTGGTCAGTCACCTTTTCACTATCTAATCTTCGTGATTTAGTTATAGTTTATATCAGAAATTAGGTCAATACACTATCTTTCTGCAAGATAAATATAATATTTGCAAGCGAAAAAGATGAAATTCAAGGTAAATGGATATCGTAAAAGCTAGGTATTGTCAACCGTATGCAAATTTCGCACATTTCTGGTGTATTTTTCGGATGTGCACCGATACTGAAAGGAGCAATGACGACATTTCTTGTGAAGTATCTTTCATTGAAATCCCTTTAGAAGACGTAAACATTTTTTAAGTTAATCTCCGGAACCATATATAATCCACCTTTCTTGAAAGAGGTAAACTTATACGTTCCCAACAAGTATACTCATGGGAGATCCCATGTACTCTTTTATGCTACGAAAGCGAGAAATTCTGTTTACCAGGACACGCCAATCTTTTGACTCGTGTCACAAAATAGTTATAAAACTGTCGTTACGACTTATTAATTTTAATTTTTAAGAATTTTTCGTTTATTCTAATGTATTTTAATCTCTATCATATATTAGTGTACAACCGTTTTATGGAAGCTATGAAAAATTAAATTTATAAATAGCTATTCTCATCTAGCGACTTCATTTTGGAGACTGCAATCCTTTCGCAAAGACAACGGGACGTATATAACGAACTTCGCATTTCTGCACAGAATCGATTTTTTGTATTTAGGGCCTTCAGACCAGAAGACAAGTGGCTGCCGAACAGTGAGTTATACTTGCGATTTTTATAGGGTCATCATTTGTGAAGACATTATTACAGTACCTATCTGCGGGCTCTGTACAGTACGCCCAGCTTTTGAGAGAGCGTGTGGTTTTGATAGATCTCCCATGCCCGAGCTGAACACTCATCCACTACTGTTACATCCACTGACGTCGGAATCAATAGATTTGCCCTAAGTATGTTGTCGAAGGCTGGAGCTAATGGTCACGTTTTTCCCATTTTGGCACCTGCTTCGCTCACAGCCGTCCACGTTTGTTTCGTGTGATTCTGAATGCGGTAAGCAAATTACAAAACATTTATAAAAAGGGTTAAACTAAATTCTCTAAAAAAATATATTTTGTTGTCAAGTCAACAAGTCGAACCTTTTTACTAAGTTGTGGTTTAACTTAAATTGGCGGCAGGCCTAGCTTGCCTGCCGCCCATCTTATTTCGGTTTCTTCCACTTGCATGTAAGGGCATCTCTATGTATTATTTGCTCTATGGTTACACCGTTATCTACGAAAGACTTGTCAGGAAGATTGCTTCCATTTTAGGATACTAGATGATCGTTTTGACCCCTTTTAGTCGTTTACGCGATTGGGTCTTGAAACAAACTTAAATTCAACGGCATATTGTGTTAAATAATTACATAGGTGTGTTTGTTTTGCCACAGATGGTGAAACACGATTTGTCTGGCAAACTATTTACTTTAATTCCGGTAGACTTACTAATACTGCAATCTTAATGATATAAATAAGGATTTTAATCGATATAATGTGACGCGTAACGATTCGAAAATAGTTTTGATTGGCCTTGAATGCTATTTGAAACAAATGGACAAATGAACAATAAAATTTTTCTTTACAAGTGTTCATTTATTCATTATTTTTATTAGAAAAAAAATGATATTACAATTACGAAAAAAGAGTAGTCGAGCAAAGCTGCCATATGCAGCATGTCTGCAGCATCTACAATAAAAAAATATAATTATGTTTTTATCTAAAAACTTGTAGAGTTCAATTCCTCGGCTGGCGGAGTCCTCCATTATGTCACAAGTAATATCTTCCACTTACTGTGATGGTAGTAGGAGATTTTTAAATATTGTCAGGTTATTCGTAACCAGGAAATATTTATCTATATTTAAAAAAAAAAAAAAAACTGCACAAGTTTCGATGCCATTGGGGTGCAGCTACTTCCTTTAAAATGTATTCCATGGATTGTCAGTTGTTTACATAAAAGATAATATTTGCATATTTTGAATACGGAACTAAAAGAAAATTATGTTGTGGAAAATTTTAACGTAGGTTCGAAATAGGAATTAGATCAATTTTGGAAGTCAATAAGGAACTCCAGTCCAATTTTTTAAATTATTTTCTTATTAATAATGAAGTTCAAACTTAAATACCAGTATATTTAGTTTTATTTTCTACAGTAAGTTTTCATAGTTAAAATAATTTTCAAAGTTTCAATTTCTTAAATGCCGCCAAAACGCTCCAAATCTATGGCCGGTCGGTTTTGAGGTTAGAATGTCAAATGTCAATATAAGGATGAGCTTTACCGTACATAATTTTATTTTCTATTCATAGTAAAACATAACTAAAAATAACTAACATAACTAGTAATAACATTATGTATCTTTTTAGAAACTAACTCGAAGAATAATAATAGTATTGAGCATTAACATTATCGAAATATCCGCATTGACAATAGTTTAAATTCTTTTATTAATAATAGTTTTTTTTATATTAAACAACAATTTTAGTGCTTAAAGTCAACCAAAATAAATTAAAATTTTACCAAAGCTAAAAAAATACGTATCTAAAATACAAAACAAAAACAAAAAATAAAAACGTCCATACAGGATTCAATTAAAATTATTAAATTAAAACAATCTAAAATATTATAATTAAATGTGTCCACCCCTTAGCGGTCCGCAGTAAAACTATCAAACTTTGACG
Organism: Halesus radiatus; assembly: GCA_022606495.2. Classification (NCBI taxonomy): domain Eukaryota; kingdom Metazoa; phylum Arthropoda; class Insecta; order Trichoptera; family Limnephilidae; genus Halesus; species Halesus radiatus. The sequence goes on along the minus strand of JAHDVE020007334.1, from coordinate 88,717 downwards.
GTTGGGAACCACTATTCTAACGCACCAATGAAGTAATCAACTTTTTTAAGGACAGGCAGTTTTTTGGGGCTATGAAAAGTCTTATATTTGACTTCTCCCTATTTTCATATTAAACAGCGAAAATTATTCCTTGTGAAATGATGGAGAACATAGCTTGCAGAGGATTGAATCCCCAACGCAACGCATGGATGTGAACCTGATGCTTTGGTCAACACGGCGAAAACATATTAGCGGGAACGGATCTTTAGTATTTTGGAGAGAAGTTTTTCTAACTAAAACATTTTTCGATAGGTAATGAACCATAAAGAATTTACATTATAGAATGCTTAGTGAGTCAAGATATTTTTGTCGATATTACGCCAAAACAGAATATTTATATCTATCCCTGCATTGTGTTCCCTTTCCCAAACAACACAGTTTACTCTATCCTCTCCTTAAATATACCACCTGCATAGCATCCTCCAAGTTAACAGTTGTGTGTTGGTTCATATTCCCTGCATTGTGTTCCGTCTCCCAAACAAATTGATTTACTTTCCTCCTTCAATGGACATAACAACTAAGATGGGAAAACCTGATAGTAAACTGATAATACATTCAGAATTAGCCAACCTTTCAATAATGCAAACGTATTATAAAATCACCTCGTTGAAAACACAATGTAGCCCATTTTTAATTGTTTTTAAGCCAGATAGGCATATTAATATAATATTAATATTAATATTATAATATTATATTAATATTAATATTAATATTATAATGTTATAATATTAATAGAAACAAAAAATCTTAAACCCCACGGTACGTAAAATAAGAATACAGCATTACTGATTTAGACATGGTTTCCCACCCTCGTTACCCTTATATGCATACAATGTAATTTAGTCAGATAAAAAGTGTGTTAAAAAAAAAAAATTGTTTTAATAAATTATTCTAATTGGATTCTACCACGAATTGTTAGTTTAATCTTTAAGCTTTCGAAATTTTGCCTCCATTGGATAAGGAGCCCGCTGGGAAATTCCTGAAAGTCAACTGGACCAGTCTGGCTTTGGTTACGTGTCGCCTTACTTTTATTATTTTCAGTTATTTATTTTGAATGTTGTGAATTCAATCACTTTTCTTCAGCTGGATACAGTATTTGCGGATAGAAATGTATGAACGGTGTGGGTGCCCAAAATTATATTTTTCATTTGTCGCCTTTTTTGGTTGGTTTCGACTTTCAACCTCTTCAAAATATCGTATTAGGATGCAATTTTTTTTATCGGCTGGTCGTAATTCGGTGCACCTACATATTTACGAATGTATAACCAACAAAGTAACAAAGTGTAACAACATGTAACAAAGTAAAAAAGTGTAAGAAAGTAATAAAATGTGATAACACGTAACAAAGTAACAGAGTGAAACAACATGTAACAAAGTACCAAAGTGTAACAACATGTAACAAAGTAACAGAGTGTAACAACATGTAACAACATGTAACAAAGTAACAAAGTAACAAAGTAACAAAGTGTAACAATATGTAACAAAGTTTATATTTCAACATTTTTCATAAATATATATTTTTTTTAAATGACGCTCTCGACCATAGAAAAAAGAAGAATACAAGAAATGCGATGTAGGTATAGCTACATAATATTATGTAGATTGTTTGTGCCTACATGGATACAAAAACAAAGCATTAAAAAAGTGTTTTGACCGGTCAGTGGCTGAGTTAGCATCACGTCTGGGTCCCAGGTGTCGTGAGTTTAATTCCTCGGCTGGCTAAGTACTAAATCACCACACAAGCAACATCTTCCACGTACTGTGATGGTAGTAGGAGATTTTCAAATATTGTCAGGTAATTCGTAGTCTGAGAATGTTTGTATTACTAAAAAAAAAATTGATGAAGCGCTGTTTTTGCTGCATTTTCATAGGTTCTCTCGGGGCTAGAACTAAAAGGTACTATTATATATTCAAATCTACGTGGAAGGCACTTCAAGTGAATTCTCTATTCTATGCTTCCGACGGACAAATTGCATGGATAATATTAAAAAAAAAAAAAACATTAAAACCAATTTCAAATTACAATTCAATAATGTTTAATTCCGTTTTTAGTCCAATAGTTTGTAGACTGCGGCGCACTGTTTGCTTAAATTGATTATTTCTTGCATGCTTACGGTAACTCCTTTGTAGGTAGGTATTTCTATTATTTTTTTTTTATCATTGTAATATATACAACGATGTTGCATTCCTATGAGTTATCAATTCAACTCATTGAGCGGCTGTTAATAATTGCTAAATAATATTAGATTTTACAAAATTTTCACGGAAAATTTGTATATGAATATATATGTATATAAACAATAGGAAAAATAACATAAATAAATGTACGGGATCGAGACATGAAGATGCAATAGAAATACATAACAAAGTTTTATAAAAGAGAAAAAGTATACCTATATGTGAATCTATAAAGCTTAAGGACGACTATCAGAATAGAGTTGGTACCTTTAATAAATTGTTTTACAAATACCATTTAAAAAAATTAGATTTCAGAACATTATTTCGATATTTGTCCGAAGCTCACACATGTCTTAATTCCTCAGGCAACTTGGTATAGCTGGTGTGCTCATTGATTTCATTCCGTATTTTTTCGAGTGTATTTTTGATATATGTAGTTTGTGGTGTTGTCGTGTATTATATTAGTGAACGTCGTGATTATACAGAAAAATAATTGTAAACGCCATGAATACAATAATTTTTCTGACTAAGTATAATATTTTGTGAAATAAGGGAGTGGTGCAAATAAATACTTCCTCATTTTTCTGATTGAGAAAGTTATTGCATGTAAATTTTATTAAGGGAGGAATTTTTCACTAACAGGGTTTTAGTAAAATCGAATAAGAAAATACTTATGAAGTCAATGGTAAGTATTAAGTAAAATTCTATTAACTTTTACCATAATATATTTCATTTCCAAGTGAATATAAGAATCAATATTAAAAAAACTATACGAGTACAGTCTGACTTTTAATAGTACACAAAAAATGATGGCGCTGCGATCGTTTAAAAGGTTTTAAATTGCAACACCAAGATGGCTTATAGGAATACGTATGTTTAAAAAGCACAATGTTTGTAGTGGATATTATTGCTATTGCTTTTACCATACGGTGCTCGTAAATATTGGTACTTTCCGAAATGATTCTACATCAGATTTAAGACAATTTTATGTTTAAACTCGTTGTTTTTATTTATCGCTTTACAAAGAAGAAATTTTTTTTTTTGCATTTCTGAAATTCGCGTATCGAAAAAACAATGTATTAGACGTTAGACAAATCAAAAATTAAACAAAATCTAATTTGAAGATCAAAATTATAAATTATAAAAAAAAAACATATGCTGTTTTGCTTTGTTTCTTTAAACGAATATGAAAAAAATTAATCCGAGGAAGAAATTTCATTCAAAGTTCAAAAACAAAGTAAGAAGTTTGGTGTTGCCATTGGAATGAAGAAATAAAATAGTTTTACTTTATTAAATGTCTATAATTTATTGCCTAGCTTTTTAATGATGTTATGCAGTGATTTAAATTAATACATTCATAATATTATCTTTGAATATATAAAAGATATATATATAATATTGGGGAGGTACCTACGCGTATACTTAATCCTACATTGCATCGACTACCCTTCATTGGTGCGCCGTTATTTTCTATTAGAATTTCGGGACATATCATAAAAAAAGTAAAACATCCTATACAATGAAACAATTACAGCTTTGACTGAGATTGTAAATAGTATTTTTTTCGGGTAGATATAGAAATATCAATTAAAGCATTTATTTCTGGAAAATACCGATATTCCGAATAAAAGCACGGCGCGCCACTGAATGACGGTCGCTATTCCGATGTTTCAAATTTATAATCCTACTCATATAAGTGTGATAAATATAGAATAAGAAAAAAATACTCGAATAAAAATAACCTTTAATAATATAATACATCAAATAGTCATGGTTCATGCAAAATAATTCACTTAAAATAAACCATTTGTGTTGCTTACTCGTATTTTGTAATAAAACAATGCGAAAAGTAAATACAAATCGGTACAATGTTGTATTATTTCAGTAACGACCTTGGATGACTATAAATAAAAAGGTTATTTATAATATAAAATACATAAAGCATAATAAGTAGGAATTCTTGATCTGCTCATTTATTTATGGCTTTTTTATTTAATTTATAGATGTATTCTACACATTTATTTGAGAAAAACTCTTCTGGGAATTTTGCATTTAATCTGTTTATTTTTTATTTTTTTTATATGAATACTACACAAGAGTCCCAACTGCTCCCAACCGTCTGGACCCAGTGAGATTATGGCATCCCCAATTAAGGAATGCTGTGAGGCTCAATGTATTGGGGGGGGGGAGGAGAAGGCGGAGAGGAAGGTGGGAAAATACATGGCTACTCAGATCTGGTCACCAAACAGGGCCAAAAGCCATTTCAAGCAACGTTTAAATTCTGAATGGTGGTTTTTCACCAGGGCGATACTGAGAGTATATTCCACCCTTGAGAGTATTACGGACATTTTTTAATAAAGTTAAATAGTTTACAATATGATTAAAATGTTTCTTCATATTCTACATTAGTTCATTTATTAGTGCTGGAACTTATTCACAACTAAAATACCCTATATCTCAGAACAGCTCTTTGAAGATTTCACTGTTGCTTTGGGGCGACGAATGAATTTATTTTTTCTATTTGGGTACATAGTAAATTATTCAAGGAAAATACTCGTACAAAGAATAAGTTTTAATTTATAATACAAAGTTGTTTTATTTCATACAAATATTATTATTTATATTGTAGAGTGAAAGGTAGGAATGACGTGTAGGTTCTGTAGATGGATGTATGTTACAGCGTGTAGAAAAGGAGAACCTGTGTTGAGGTGTTCATGAGTTTTCCTTAAAGTGTTGTATGCGTGTTCATGTTTTATCTCTGTCAAGATATTAACTAACTAACTAACTAACTATCACGCCGTTTCCCCGTAGGGGTAGGCAGAGAGGACGGACCGCCTATATAACTCGATATTGGCATACACTTATTGCTTCATTCACATTCATACATTCTCTTCTGTTATTCCGACTTCTGACATGGCCCGACTCAAGTATTTGATTAACTTGATCGTGCCATGTCTTCCTCGGACGTCCCCGGCTTCTTACATTCACATTCGCATCATATATTCTCCTTACATTCCTTTCTTCATTTATTCGCTCTACATGCCCGAACAATCTAAGCGTCCCTTTCTTAATCTTGCTCATTACGCATACATCAGCCTTGCATTCTTTAAGTGTTTGAAGGATACATATCGATAATATTTATAATTTAGGATATTGTCGCGTTTCTCCGTATCTAGCTCTATCGCAATTTCCCGAGCACCGTCTAGTCGCAGCGATGTATGTTTGGATCTTTTTTAAAAAATATATTGCCCTTAGTATGGTGGAAATCTCTGACCATTGATGACAACCTTTGACCAAAAAAGTAACTTTATTTCACTCTGTGAGGTACTATTAACATCTCATGCAGCAACAGCAAATTTAACAGATAATTTTGATCAATATTTAAACTCTTCGAAAATAAATATGGTCGATCCGATATTTTGTTATTTTAATATTTCTATCAAGATGTTTTTGAGCCCCGTATTATACCAATAAATACCGAAATTATTGAAATGTAGGTAATCTGTGGAATATAGGATAGAAATAAACTCCAACCTTTTTTTGGTAAACTTATAAAGTTGTCCTTAAACCAATTTTATAAACGTTTAAAGAAATATCGACATAAAAAAATGTTAACACAATTCGAAATGCATTTTTTGGGTAGCTACTTATCGCAAGTTTGAAATAAATTATTGTGTTTATTTGTAACGTTGCCTTGGAAGAGAATATCAACCCCAGATTAAATAAACGTAAAAATTAAGAGGAATGCACTAGCCAAAAATATTGCTATAAACTGTGTGTCTTATGCCATCACGGAATACAGGTTATGTATATAAAGTTCCGTTTTGCACCCGGAGTCTAGAAACGTTTGTCGCAAATGCAAAAAGTGGTTATTATTTATTTTGTGAAGAATTTTATAAAAAATAAAAAGGCATAATAAAGGAAAATTTCGACAAATAATCTTAGTTATATATAAAGTTGTATTTTTTTATTGTTTCTTGCATGCGTTAATAATTTTCTAATGTTTTTTTTTAGCAATTAACCCCTTTTTTTTTTACAAAGTAATTGACAATTTTATTTTAATTCTCATCAAGGGAATTTGTCGGAAAAGGATCAATTTATCCAAAGCATATTTTTTCGGTTTTCATAATGTAAACCGTTTCATAGTTAGATTAATTGAAATAGTGATTTTGCTGATAACTTCGCCTTAAGCGCCGCAGGTGTACATTTTGGGATATTAATTTTTATTTCACTATTTATTTAAATGTTTTTGCGCGGCCCCCTAGTGGTGCGGGCCCCCTAGCGACTGGTTATTATCAGTTTTAAAATACCTACCTAAGAATTATGCAGTATGCTCTATAATTAGTAGTACATTCATATATATTTGATTGATCAATAATAGGGAAATTATAAAAATAAATGCGGGTAAGGTAAGTGTCATGGATCTTCTTTGGTAATTCAATGGTTTTCTTGAAAAAAAGTTTTGATAGGTTTTTTTGTACGTGAAGAGATAACATATATTTTTTAATAATCACGTAGTACCTACTCGTGTTTTCTATTTTGAAAACATTCTACTAAAAAACTTTCTTCTTTTCAATATGCAATCTGTGGCTAACCAGAGTGATATATTGGGTATTTTTAAAATTCTTGATATTTTCTTTCTGGAATAGAAATCACACAGTTTGTATTTACATTCTACATTAACTATTAAGTTGAATGTTTAGAATGATAGATTTCCATGTAGGTATAAAAACACAATTCTCTTTTTCGAAATGATCTGAATTATATTTGTAAGTTGGTAGAATATTACATATTCTGGTAGTTTTGTGTATAAATTAACCACTTACATGCATATTTGATCCCGATCCGTAGAAGTGATAAAAAACGAACTGGGAAAATTACACTATAATTAAAAGTATTTCAAAAAGGGTTGTGCAGTTTTAAACATTGCTTGTCATAAATTAATTTAAATTGGAGATAATATTAATATAATTCAAGTATTCATATGAGGACATTCTGTAATATTTAATTGCATATAAAATTATCATGTCCCCACTAATGCTTGTAGGAACTTTCTAGGAGCATTTACTAGAAAAATGAGACATGAAATCTGTATTTGAATTTGAATGAATTTTTTTAGACATACACATCACATTTGAATACAAATTAATGATAAGGTAGGTATACTAAAATTAACGTAGTTAAAGTACCTATTACGTATGTCCAAATAATATCCTAGAAATTGTGTCCGGGATGAGAATAATTCTTAACTAATAAATGTACGAGTGTACGAGTAAAAGGATGAAAGAGATGATGTGGAGAAAGTGTAGAGAAGTTATGAAATCAAAAATTCTCATGAATTGTAATGAATAAAAGTGTAATGAAAATTGAAGGTTAGTATTGAATGAATTACATCACGATACAGAAATTACAAGGAAGATGTATCAATTTAATTACAAAGATGAATAATTAATAATTACCTTAAGACATTGGCTGAGCCGACCCAGTTTGGCAGATTAGCAGTAGTCACCGGCTCGATTAATGTAATTTTCATAAAATTTGTTTTTACACTCGCTCGGCATTTTAAAAATAATTATTATTTGCGTTTAAAACTTTTTTTATATATCTGGTAACGGTAGCGATTTTACAATCAATTTTCAGTATTTAGTTAGGTACCTAGGGAAGGAAAAAATGAGCAAGTTAGGAAAATGGTAAATCCAAAAAAGAACCAAATTTGATGCACCGTTTTTTAATTTGTTTCAATTTTTTTATGATAGTTTAGTTGCTTAAAAAAATAGCAGAACTTATTTTAATTTATGTGTCATTATTAATCAAGTATTTTTATATGGCTTCGTACGTTTATTATTAATGAACATGAATGCGGAGTTCGATATTTGCTGACCTAAGCGCCGCGACATACTGCATGGGGAAAAGTTTCGATAAGAGTAATATCTGGAAGTAGTTATTACATGTATTATACAATATGTCTATATGCAAATGCTGTTTTTTTATGTCAGAGGTCTTATGTCTAATTCATAGGTTATCAACATTTTTCTGCACAATTTTTCTCATTGCTGCAAATATATTAATAACAACGAATAATAATAACTACTCTTTTTTGCTATGTTTTTTTTTAATACTGACGGAAAACTTTCATGGAATATAAATTGTGATATTGTTTTGAAATTCGATTTTTGGATTAATGTAACATAAAAAAAAAATCAAATGTTTTTTTATCAAATAGTGTCATTTACGATAAAAAAAGCTATGATAGTAAATATTCTTTCATTAATATTCTCTAAACTATTTGTTCTGAATTCACATTGTTGGACAGTTAACAAGTAAACTTCGATGTTAAAAAATGCAAATAATTAAATCACAACGAAGCACAACATTTTAAAATACTCCCGTAAACTATTATTTAGTCACTCACGTGTCACAAACGTCAAAACTCGATATGCATTTAACGGATTTAAAAACAAAAATGACAATCATCCTCACAGGTATAAGATTTTTTGGTATCACGCTAAAGGATGTATGCAGCAATTATAGGGTATGTTAAAAAAAAGCTGAAAAACTTTTATTTACGCGAAATAATTAAACAAATCACGTTGAGGAGTGCGATTCGCCCCGCGCACATCCGAATATGTATATATCTGCAATTTGGCAAACGCGAAAAAAATCAGCACGTTTTTTTTATCTTTAGGCACGACCGTGACATCTCTGTGCGTAATTGCGAGTTAAAAACTGGGATAGCGTTCGAAAAAATGTAGCGGGGAAAATAATAGTGCGAATATTGAATGGAGGTGTGTGCCGCTTGTAGAGTATAGTACTACGCCACGGAGCTAGTAGTGCGCCTGTAGTGGTGAGCTCCGTACGTAACGTAAGATCTCCGAACCTCTCGTGTCAACATGTGCTCCTGATACAAATACTCCGCGTGTACACTCTTTACTAGGCTTTTTATATTTATTTATGTTTTTTTTGGAGAATAAATAATATAATAAATAGATTTGTAATTAGTAAGTAATAAAGTTAGAAATTTAATTATTATTTTTTTTTGTTAATGGAAGTTTTTTTTAATTTTATAAAAATTGAAGAAATTAAAATATGAATTCACTTTTATTAATTTTTCAAAATGTTAAAAAGATTTTTTTATTAAATATTTGAATTAATCATAAGTGATTACGGGAGCAATCAATTATTACACTGAACACGGATCTGCTGTCGGACGTATTGCAGCACGGAATGTGGAATTGCAAATCGTATGCGCGGCAAGTGTAGAGTCCCGGACGTAGCGCGGGACATCTGGCGTAATCAGCGGGCACTAAAAAATAGTGCGTGAGCTTTCGCCGAAAGCTGTAGCGAAAAAGCGCCCCTTTCTCTTTCCACGCGGATAAATAACATTGCAAGTCCAAAAGGGAGCGCTGCGGCGGCTGTCTCCCTCTCAATTTTAACATACACAGCCACACGGAGCGGGGGTTAAATTTCCCTCCATCGCAGCCTCCCAGAAACCTACCCCGGGTGATTGCAATTAAAATATAAAATGTGCCACGAGTTCCTGTCTGTGTTGGTGGGCTTTTCGCGCGCTCTTCTCTGTGTAAGTCGGGAGAGGGGGGTGTTTAGACGTGTATCGCGGGCGGATGGGAGGGGGGTGGGTGCCTGCCCCCCGCTGCCCCCCCCGAATTTTGACTGCTGGAGCACGCGCTTTTTCATTTTTTTTACTTCCTAATTGTGGGAATGGGAAGCGGATATGTGATCTCTCGCTCGCAACAGTTAGCTGCACGAGCCTTGGTATTATTACGTCACGAATTAGAGAGATGCGCTCATTATTTTCAACTAAATTTACATATTTTTTTAACAAGTCCGCTTTGATAACTTTTAATATCATCATTGTACAAATTACTGGGATAAATGAGTTTGGCAAATAAAACATTTTTTAATAAACGAAAAAAACACATTTTTTACGATTTTTCTATTTCCGGGATAATCTATCACGTTAATGTGGAAAGCTAATTTCCACATCAATACGCTTACGACCTAAGAAGCCTATAATTTTGGTCAGTACCCTGTATGCATATTTGTTACTGACAACATTTTGTCACACAAATAATGCGTAAAATCACGGTGCAAACGATATGCTAGCATTGTCCTTACTTCCTGACTTGGCCCAATTAAAATCAACTATTTCTCAAATTGCCATAAGTACGACGGTTTCTCGATCCCCAAGTTAAAGGAACATATGAAGTAAACTCAACGTTTAGACACGCAAAACAAATCGATTGTTTGTATTTTTTTTATGTATTGCAAAAATTGATAGACACGCTTCTCCGAAACACGTAGAAATAACTTTAATCATTAAGATTTAATCATTTCTTTAGTGATAGAAGTGATGACGTTGGTCGTAGTTCGTAGTTCGCAGCGCTACACAAAGCGTAAACAAACTCCCAACGGTCAGAACATGCATCGCGTAGACACTCACATGGGTACATAAGACGTTGGCAAAACATATTGTTGTATAAACAACTTGACATATTAACACTTTATTTTATTTTAATCATATTTAAAATTAAATGTCAATCAAAGCAGTTATAAAAATTGTAATATTTTTTGTACACATATGTACTTGATTAAAAATAAATGGTTTGTTTAAGAATTTTCGCGTTATATTAACATCTATTTTTACAGTGGTTTTTTAAGTATTATTATTAAATTCGATCACATCGCACAGTTATAATATTCGAGAATTGAAAGTAAAGTAGTATGTGAACATAAAATACAACATACAAGTCACAAATGGGAAATATCCCGCGTAGCGCGGACCGCGTACGTCCGTTCCAACGCGCCTTTTTTCTCTGTTGTAGTTATTATTCTTCAAAGATCAGAATTGCATATCTGCCAGTCGTTAATGAGGGCGCTCCTCCCCCCACCCCCGCCCGCTCTAAAAACTCTCCCCGCGAATATAAATTCATCGCCAAAAAATCATTACGCCTTCGGAAGGGGGCTGCTGCTACCCCATCCGCGAGATGAGGCAACCGCGCGCGGGAAAGAGAAGATCTCTTCCTGGTTCGCGAGATCTGCACTGTAGCATTCTACGGCGTAGAGCCTCTACGACTTTTTCCTAGATGTTGTAGAGTTTTCCGCGGGGGGTAGTTAGTTAGAAGGGGGCGGTGGGGCGCCACCCCACCGTCCCCCTTCCGCTCGGGGGGGGCGGGCGGGATGCGGAAATATTGGAGCTGTCAGAAGAATTTGTTTACTACGGAACAACTCCCGCGCGGGAAATGAAGTGCTATCGAATATTAGAAGAAGAGAAAAATGAGATAGCAACAGCGGTTATTAATAATTTGAAGGATGCTCTCTAGTGAAATTGTTTTGAGTATTTTCTTATTTATTTTCAAGGAAATATGTATTTATTTTGAACGAAGCATAATTATGGACGTAATTGTGTTGAATATCTTCTAAAAACTGATTGTTTTAGTAAAGTTTTCTATTTTAAAAAAATCATTGCAGCTACTTAATACTCATGACTAATTGAAAATATTTTTTGTCACTGGCAATCTAATAAATCAGTTCTTAGATTACCGCAATTTTACAATAAATGTAAATAGTAGAATTGTATTCCTGTGTTTTGGTGTACGGATGGTTAGAACAAAAAGTTTCAAATGTAGTTTTATTTCTTATTTACTTAGACGAGTTCGTGTTTTTTAAACTCTAATAGGAAGTAAGTGTATTAATTCATTATTACGATATTATTATGAATTCATGTTTTATTGTAATAACTTTGTTGCGTACTGCTTTAACAATATTTTCCTTGAAACAATAATAAGTTTAATGTTTTCATAAAAAAAGAAATAACGATCACAAAAATATTATAATTTGTTGCAAATTATGTTTTTCAATAACGCGTTAAATGAAAACGATAATAAACTGATTTAAATTCATTGAGTAACTTAGTCGAATCCGATTAAAACCGTCGATTACAATCGATACAAATATAAAAATAATGAAACATTACTCGTCAATGTGCTCTGTTTAGCTCTCAAAGACAGCTACTGTGCGGATAGCTACGCAGACTGTACCCGCGCTTTGCTTGTACCGGTGATTAAATACTCAAAATAGTACATAGTACTAGCGAGGTTTTACTCGGAAATTTTCATTCCTGCCTCGATGTTTTTAGGTTTTTGCGCATGTACCCCTTCCCCACCCGCTTTCTTCTCCATCCCCCGTCCCCACCCCTCTCCGCGGAGTTGCAGAATTCCCCCTCGCATCGCCTACCCTCCCCCTGCAGCTTCCCGCGTATTTTTCTTATATAATCACGAATTATAACGAACTTTTGGATAACTGACTAACTAAGCAAGCATCACGCTGTTTTATGGAAGATTCAATCAGATATTACTGTACTTTTTGAATGGGTCGAGGGGTGAGATGCTTGGCTTTGGGCTCATAGGTCACCGGTTCACACAAAACAAATTGGTGAGATTTTCAAAATTACAGTTTCTGTAACATAGAAAGAGTATATGAAGAATAGAGAGAGAAAGCCTTTCAGTAATTTTAGTATCAACCCTGTAAGAGACAAGCGTTAGGCAGAAGGTGCGATAATTGGGATAAAATCATAGAAGAGGACCTACGCGGTGGAGCAATTTTCACCCTGATCTAAAGACAATATAAGTTGTTTTTGTGGGTATCTAGATGATTATTTGAAACAAGTTGTATTTGTTCCCCATTTCAGGGTGGCAGATACCCCTAGTAACATTTAGAAGTGAAATGTTTTTCGAGATGACTTCGACTATCTTTAGTATTTAGATTTGATGAGGTAAAGCCAACGCACGTTTATAAGATCGCCTTGAATGAAACAGTTCATATTTTTCTTGCTCCAGTAATATACCTTCTAACTAATCAATTTAAATTTCAGATGCCAAATTCGAAAAAGAAAAGAATTATAACTCTCATACACTTGCAGAGAGGCAAAGACAGCAGATTTATAGTAGTATGATCGAGTGTCTTATCATCGTCGTTCCCCTATTTCGCAAACAATTCTTTTCATTTTCTCTTCCACTGTATCATCTCCTATCAACTGTCAAAGCTTCGTTTTTTAACTTTTGCATTTTTTAAACATTTAAAAAAATCTTATTTTTGTATATTCAAAAAGATCCTGCTCCGTAAACGCCATGTTCGTGTCAAAAATAGTAGGCTTTAAGATCTATTCACATCTACCGGCACCATGCAGTGCAGAGAGCATGACTGTCCTTCGTTATACGTAGGTAAGACATCCCGTAATGTTAATATTAGAACCACGGAACACTTGAGATGTTTAAACAATAATAATTATTCAAAGCTTGTGATTCATCTCATTTCAACCGATCATATTTGTAATAGAGATACAGGGGTTCAAATTCTTCACCGCAATAATAAAGGCAAAAAAAAACTTTTGTAACACTTGACATTAGAAAAACCCTGAATATTAATTCTAGTATATTGAAAAAACAAGTAAATTTATTGTGTAGTACCATTTTTTATTTGTGTGGGGGATGGTCCGATGCTCTGTGGGAAACCTGCTTGCACAGCGCGGGTGTAAACTGTGCACCCTAAAGTTTAAGATTTAGACTTATGGGATTCAATGGGCTTTTAGCCGTGTTTGGTGACCAGATCTGAATAGCCAGGTATTCCCCACCTTCCTCTTCCACTTCCCTTCCCTTCCCCAATACCTTCAGCCTCACAACATTCCCCAATTGAGAATGCCATAGTCTCACTGGCTCCAGACGGTTGGGAGCAGTTGGGACTCTTGTGAGGTATTCATATAAAAAATAAAATAAAAAATCCAGTGAACGGCTCCCTTGGTCGCCTTCCACTCCAACACCTAAATATTCACGTTTGTCTGTCATTATTTTATATATTTGGTTAGTTTTAATATAGTCGTGACGAAGGAAAGGAACTTCCGAAACCGGTCGGTCATCATATTAAATTGATGTGGTTTAATACAAATTTATGTGTTTAAGTGAATTTGCATTTAGTGAATAAACGCAAAGAACTGAATAAACAGTCAATGGCTTGTCGCAGAGTAAAATATTATCTTTATAACGTGACACCATTAATAAATCAGAATGGTTAATACAAAAGCCCAGTCGAGTTTGCTAAAATAGCTTTCAGATCCCGTCTGAACGAATTACATAAGCAAAAAATATGCCCGTAATAATGTATCTATTTATAAAATATTTTGTACAAATTTTTCCTTTTTTTTCATTCGGTAACTTTCACTTGTTTTCTTTTCACCTTAGAATCATTCCATGGGTTGATAAAGCTTTCAGAAGAAAGGGTTGTGAATTACATATTTTTTTTGTAAATGAATGGCGGCTTTACAAAAAGTTGAAATTGTTTTTTAATCCGGTAATAATAAGATGTAAAAGGTTTCGTGTTTTATGTGCCAGAGATTTGTCGCCACAATAACAAAATGGTGAAAGTTTTTTTTTGTCTGGACGTTGCGGATTCTACGTTCATTGAAGAGTGCCTCCAAAAAGTACGTTTTTATTGTTAAATCGCAGAGCTACAACTGCCAGGAACCAATGGAGCTGTGAAAACCTTTTTTAGGGAATATTATCAGATTGATGCTTTCGTACTGCGGGGGTGAATGAGAAGAGGAAAAGAAAGGCTTGTAAGTGCTTGGATACTCAGATTTGATCACTAAACAAAGCCAGATTCAATTGAATTCATAATCAATGTTGTACTTGTCCAAATCGGATTTCGAACCCTCCATAAACCATGAATTTATCCAAGAAGGTTACCGTTATAACACGCAGTTTTCTATGTGTTTTATTTGGCATAAAACTATCAGTGCTATGATTTTGCTAAAATGTCTTTGATGCCTTTGTCATGTTCTATGAACTGGCGTTTGTTTTGAAAACAAAATATTTAAGAGAATATTACAGCCTCAAAGGAAAACGACCTATTTGACTACTAGATTACGGGCATTTACTTATCTCTAGGTAGTAATACTAGAGATTTTGCGTATTTTTAACAATTAAATAAAATAAGATACCAACTTTGATGTATGGCAGTGAGGCATGGAACTGACAGAGGAAGGATGAAAGTAGACTGAATGTTGTAGAAATGAGATCTCTGAGTCGAATGTGTGGTAAAACCATGTATGATCGTGTGAAAAATGTTGAGATTCGTAAAGAATGCAAGGCTGATGTAAGCGTAGTGAGCAAGATTAAGAAAGGGACGCTTAGATGGTTTGGTTATGTAGAGCGAATGAATGAAGAAAGGAGTGTAAGGAGAATTTATGAATGTGAATGGAAGAAGAAGCCGGGGACGCCCAAGGAAGACGTGGCACGATCAAGTGAATCAAATACTTGAGTCAGACCATGTCAGAAGTCGGAATAACAGAAGAGAATGTATGAGACGTTGTATGAAAGTGAATGAAGCAAGAAGTGTATACCAAGATCGAGTTGTTTGGCGGTCCGTCCTCTCTGCCTACCCCTGCGGGGAAACGGCGTGATGGTTAGTTAGTTAGTTAAATAAAATAAGAAAAAAAATCTGTTATTAAAAACGTTATCATAACTTTCCCCGTAAACCGATATTTTCTTATATTTTGTTCTCGGGGGAAAAACCGTTTTTTTTTTGGTTCGTAAAAGGTCTCAAAGTCCGTTACGTAATATTAAAAATGTTTGTGTTGATCTCAGTTAATTTTCATTGAAAAAAAAGTAATCACAGTTTCCAGCAGAACTTTCTCGACCCATCGTCTTACACCACAGTGAGATGGGTTAATTAATACGTACGTCACGCCTGGACACACTTACCACCAGATTAGTACCCACCCTTCATGTCTTTTTCTTTTACTGGAAGTTCCCTTCCTTTCTTTCCATAAAAATACCCTCCAAGGTCAAAGCATCTCCAGAGATGACATAGGGAAATTAATTCGTCAGGACCTGCCTAAAAATAAGTTTTTTTTGATGCAACTTGTTATGAATTTAGTTTAATCAGGAACTAATATAGAAGCTCCTTTATCGTTGCAGTCAATAGCCAAACACAACGTGTTGAAATATAACAGAAAACAGGCGTCGGTTATTAAAGAATATTCAATCCGCAATTAACGCATTGTTGGTCTTTGTCTAATGGCTGTTTATTGCTCAGGTGTTAAAACACGTGGACAATATGCATAACTTAAATAATGTTCCATATACAAATGTAAATTTTAAAATTAATTTCAAGTATAATATACATATAAGAATTTAACTGGCCGGAGACGTTAAGACCGTGGTATCTCTAGTATTGGGAGTGTTAGGTCGACGAAAGTAAGGTAAATGTGTAAACGAAAATGTCATTATAGCGTCAGATCGACGATCTCCGTGACCAGTGGCGTGCAGAGTTTGTAGTCAGGGTAGGTAGTAGAAAAAACATAATTGCTGGCATTGCCGAAAAGCACTTCTTTTTAGACACCAACAAAACGAGTCGTCCCTTGATGCGCATTACGCACATATCACACATGTACGTTTGAATATATAGAACGGATTCAACATTTGAATATAATATATTGCAAAATTAGTTTCTGCCTTTGACACTTTATGGTGGCGCGCGCGGTGCTGCGTTTTGTGGCTGGTACTTTAAACATAAAAAAGATCGATTTCTTGGAATAATTTTATGCATATGAATGATATTATAAATAATTTTATGAGACTAACGTATGTTAAGCAGTGCTTATGCGCCTATTTAGATGGCGCGCCTATGTCTGTGACAGAGCAGTAAGCTCCTCGACTCTGGATATAGGAATCGCGTGTTGGAGACCCGTAGTTTAATTTAATTTTAATAAATTTATGTATGTCCCTTCACGTATTACTTTTATTACGTTCTAGAGTGGATATTGTCCTTGCGACATACCACAGTTCAGAAGAAAAACGTGCTGGAAAAGGTTTTAGTCGTGTTTAGTGACAAGATCTTAAGAGCCAAGTATCTCCCAAACTTCCACTGGCTTCCGGCAGATGAGGCAGTTGTGCAGTTGTCAAATAAAAAATAAATCCATGGCATGTATCTCTGCAATGCGGCCATACCTTCATTAAGAAGTCAGGGGTTCTGATGAAATAAAATTTATTTATTGATTTTCATAGAGTCCCAAAATACGATTTTCCCACCTCATTCAAAAGCTTTATCAAACGTAATGGTTTTTTTATATCTTATTTACTCGGTAAAGAATAATTATGTTTACACCTTACGAACCGACCTTTATTAAGGTTACGTAAAAGTACGTTAAATAATACAACATTGTTTTCGTTAATTTTATATCAACGGCCGCATTAGTCAAGTAGGCTGGATTAAATTATTGGTAATTCATTATAAAAGTTTATAAATACCTTCGTGCAATTGAAACGTATTATGAATGCAAGGTCAGAACGATTCAACGAGCATTACGTAAAACAACAAATGATTGCAAAATCTCAAAGATCGAGAAATAAAAAGAATTAAAGTTATTTTTGTGCATAGTCCATTTTTAGCTTTTCTGTGAAATGTATGACGTCAGAACTCCGCAATAAGTAAAAATTCAATACCAATTCAAAGGCCATGTATTTTTAAAAATATGATTATTTTGTCCTGAAGAAATATGTTGTGCAATTATTAACTTGCTCGTTTAAAAATACGTAATAATAAAAATATAATAAATTACGCGAATATTGCACAAGAGTCCCTACTGCTCCTAATCGTCTGGAGCAAGTGAGATTATGATATCCACAATTTGGGTATATTGCGAGACCGAAGATAGTGGGGAGGAAAGGGAGATGGAAAAGTCGAAGGTGGGGTAAGTTTCTGGCTATTCAAATCTTGTCACTAAACACGGCAAAAGCCATTTCAAACGAGGTTTCGGTTCTGAAGGGAAGTTTTTCACCAGGGCGATGGTAACATTATCTACCAATCTCTAATGTGCCCCAAATATATTATGTAATAAATTAAAAAAAAAATAATAATATGGAATTAAAAATAGAGAATAATATTAACACATCTAGAATTTGAGATATGATATCGACGAAGATAATACAAATTGAACTGGTCTCATTAGCTAAGTTGGTAAAGCGGTTGTTCCGGATAGGCAGAGGTCCTGGGTTCGAGTCCCAGATGCGACTGAAATCTTTTTATTTTCTGTCGTTTTTTCCGTTTTCATGTTTCATTTAGGTTATGTTAATATTATTTTCTACAAGGATTAAATATTATATAATATTTTTAATTAATAATTTGTGAAATAATACAAATTAATCAAATACAATATACTGGCACATGGCGGTATTTGAACTGGCATCCTCCGGGTTTGTAGTCGAGGATCGTAACTACTCAAGAGAACGTCCAGAGCAGACCCGCGGAAAAAAAATCGTAATCGTAGGATTTGAAAATAAAGTTTGCAAAAATGTATTTAAAAAAAGAAAGAAATAAAAAGAAAAAGAAATTTCCATCGCCAAGAATTGTATCCCGATCAATTGCTTGGAAGGCAACTATACTAAAAATCACACGACCAATTATTGTAAGAACGGTCGCATAAATTTATTATATGTAATATGTACTGAAAGTAAGATTTATGTATTCTGGAATTTTAGAATTAGAATATTACGTGTTACGTACTCACGTCACATCTGAAAAATATTGTTTTATAAAAGGAATCACAAGCGTATTTCGTAGCATTTTCTAAATCATTTAAGAATATAATGCACACAATTGTTGATTTGTCATCATTAAATGCGCAAGGCTTTTTCTGTCATTTTATAGGTCGACACACTCTTGTCAGTCCTTATCGGAAATTCCATTATGTGCTCTAGAGCTTTGAGGTACAATTATACGGCAATAAATAAGGCAAACCGCATATCAAAAATATTTTCAACTGTTCAACAAGATTTCAAGAAAACAGCGTTACTTTTTGCATTCCATAAAAAGCGATGAGTCGGTTCCACTGGCTCCAAACTCAAAACTAAATTAAAAAAATATATATGTATTCAGTCGGGGAAAAAAATGTTTGCTTGTAATTCTCAACTGCCGTTTTTCCCGTCTCTCGAGCAACAGGTATTCACGAAAAATAAACCGTCACAGAATGTTGTTTCACGTAAAAAAAGACACCCGCATACTTGCAGCGTTCCGTCAACGTAACCAACGGGCACGCACACAAGCCGTCCTACCTTTTCAAACGCATACAGCTTGATACACTTAACTTTACAGTCCTTAAATGTGTCCTCACTCTGACACCTCGTGCTAAGATTACATTCATATAAAATAGAATACTCACTTGAAGTACCTTCCATGTATATTTAAATGAAAGCCTATGTTCCTTTCACTTACCTTTTCCATCTGGTTCCGAGAGAGCCAATGAAAATACACAAAATACAGCTATCTATCTCCTTTACACTGTTTGCAATTTATATTTCTATTTTATTTGATAGAAATTAAATAATTCATTAATAAATTATATATTTGCTTACAACACTTTTTTAATATATTATTATCTTATATGTTTCGAAAGCAAAGCTTTCCTCATCAGGATAAACAGTATGCTGAAATTAAAATTAAAATTAAATAATTTTTGTATTAGAAATTTTAAGGCAGGAATGCTACAGTTTTGCATCACAAAACGCGACCACATCGCATTCCTTCTGTACTTCATTATTCTATAGTTATATTGTACACCTTTAACTAGTTCCTTATTTAGCGGACTGTCAAGTTTAAAAAAAATTAAATTACATATATTTCCTCCAAGATCAAGCTCTACTAATGATATTTAATAATGACGTACCTCTTTTAGACTGAGGTTTTCCAATTTTAAATTCGGTCCAATTTTCGTTCAAAAAGTGATTAAAAAAAACAACTAATACAAATTCTAATTAAAAAAATCGCTATCGAATAAATAAAAGTATATAGTACAAAGGGTATAGCTTATGGGAACATTATATTTTTTTACAGTTTTCCCATAAAATATATATACATATTTATATTAATTAAAATAAACAATACATAATTATATAAATTAAAATAAACAACTTTATATATATATATATATATATAAAGTACAGAGAAGTTTAATCTAAGTGCGTTAAATTTATGTGTTCAAAGTATTCACTTAAGGTGTAGTGACATTTGTTCAGAGGAAAGTTTTTAGTGATTATTTAAATAGAAGTAGATCAAATGTTTGTTTGATGTTACGTGGAAGGTTGTAATATACTATAATTGCCATGTAGTAAGGTTTATTTTGAAATACTGTTTCGTCGGCTTGTGGTATTAGTAGGTTTTCTGTAAATCTTGTCGTTTGTTTATGTGTTGAGTATTTTACTGAAAACCTACTGGAGATGACTGTACTAATCCTCCTGCATATCATCTTTTGAACAATTTCACAAAAAAATCAAATCGTTCTAGCCAGAGACATGGTACTTGTGTATATACAGTACCCCATTGCAAAATTAGGTTGTCCCAAAGGCATTTTCATTTTATTGCTACAAAAATGTATAATTCCCTTCTTATCACCTTTGGAGAGACCGTGTTGGGTCAAAACAATAACTCTTATAAAAATACATATTTAATCTTGGCTAAATAATACTGAAATAGATACATTTTAACCCCATCTTCTTCCCTCTATACTTCCTTCAAACTGACAACACAGCTCAAATTGGGATGATATCAGTTAGTTCAGTTAAAAAGTATTGTAAGAAGCCAAGTTTTAAAAATATATTTTTGATTTGACATAGTTAAATGTCGAATTAATTTTTGTTTTACAAAATGTACACAACACAAATAAAATGTATTTAAAATGCTTTAAAGCCCATGTTGTCAGATAACATTCCAGATTACATGATCTTTTAGAAAAAAATTATTTTTTCTTCTAGGAGAACGTAATCCTTAAGGGTTGGTAATAAAGGAGAATTTTTAAGAATGGCACGTCCTTTAAGGGTGCAGTTTTTTAGGTTTATGCCCTGTGCACATCTGTTTATAAGGCCATTTGAAAAAACCTCGAGATTTCATAAAAGATGAACCAAAGTACAGAAAGATGATAATATAGCGGGTTCATAAGAGTCGATAAAGAAAGGAAAATTTTCTTTTCTTTCTTTTAAAAAGTATCGATATGTCAGGATCCAGTAGGGCTGTGGCATCCCCAATTGGGTAATATTTTGATGGTTAATGAATTGAAAAAGGAATGAGATGGGAGAGAGGATAGTTGAGAATAAAGAAGAACGCAATAAATGAGATGTGGGCGTATTTCGAAATCCAAAAGTCTGGCATTAAATTTTCTAATAAAAATATACTCCATCATTATTTCGTTTCGATCAAATGGAATAGCAATATACAAAGCAGGCAGTGTGAGAGACACAGGGGGCTGTATTCTCATTGGCTATCTCGGAACCAGAAACTCGGGGGTAGAAACAAAATGTACTAAGTCAGAGGCACACTGGCTTCTATTTAAATCTGCATGGAAGGCGTATTCTTTATTCTATGTTTGGATTTAAATTGTTGTGGAGACATCGTAACTAAATATGGCGAATGCCATTTCAAACAAAGTTTAGATTCTAATAACTTAAGAGGAACGGCCGCGCGGTCTGTTTCATACAAAACTTAATTTTGATTTGAGGCTAAAATACTCACCTAAACCTAACGATTCTTTAATTAAAACACGTAATAAATATCTATTACGGATAAGAAGCAATTAATTTATTTCTGTTTTACATTATAAAATATAGGCCATTAAAGGAATTGATTTTTCCCGATTTCAGAGGCACCTTTAACAATTATTTAGGGGCTAACGGTGATGTAAAAAAAGAGTTTTACCCCATCTGCTTTGAAAATATAATGATATATAAAATAAACATTTTTTTTAATATGAAAAAAAAGCATTATGGCGGACTTTAAATTAAATTAAAAACGACCAATTTACGTTGGAACCCAAATTTGCCGTACATCATTTAAAATTTCGAAGCGAATAAACGTTTTTTTTTTTTTTTTAAATGTTTCGTTTCTGTATTTTTATTTACATAATCATATTTATATAGCGAATATGATAATTTAAAAAAAAAAAATAAACCCGAAAATATTTTTTTTAAGTTGCCTCTAAAATTATGAAAACTGATTAATTTTTCATAGCACATACTTCATAATTTAAAACAAAAATATATAAAATACTTCTTATCCGTACTAGATAATTACTAAACCTTTAATTAAACAAAACGTATAATTCAGTTTGGATGGGTATTTTGGCCTCAAATCAAAAATTAAGTTATGTATGAAACAGGGAGCGCAGCCGTTCCTCGTACATGTTATTTAAGATCAGTGTCGCCTTGGTGAAACGCTTCCAATTTGCCCACAAACATTCATATTCATACATCATACTCACTGAAGAAAGTTGATAGGAAAATGGGGTGTAGGCAGGCTGGAAAGTGTCTGGCTATTCAGATCCGGTCTTAAATCCATTTCAAGCAACATTTTGTTCCAAATGGCGATGTATCACGGGCACGATGATGGGAGTATGATCCACTTTGAAACGTTGGGCAAATATGCTTTTTTACTATATTTGTACGTGTGAAAAAATTCATACACTCTTATTTAAGTAATATTTATTTGTCCATTTTAGGACCCAAAATAATCGTTCATTGAAATTACTTATTACATATGTATTGTAAATAATTTTTATTACGCCAGAAGAAGTAACTTGTCACGAGCTATTTGGATTAGCTAAGCAGGTTAAAATTCCGTTGTGTAAAGACATTTTGCAAAGTATCTGCTTTTTGAAAGAAGCTGTACGAAATATTAAAAATACTTGTAGATTTTTCAATTCTATATCTGAAACATAATAGTGATGGACATGATGGAAACATTTACATAAACGAGAAATTCGTTTGTAAAATATTTGAATAATCGAATGATATTTTGAATTAATCGCTCGGATGCGGAAGACATCGATTTGCGTGTCTATAATAATCGTCACAAAGCGTTTCTTAGGCATCCTTTCACCTCGACTCCTCACTTCAGTGTTAGAACATCTAGGTCTCATTGTATTAAGGATATTAATTCGACACATCGATCGAATATTTTTCACAATTACATTTTTTTTCAACAATTTATCATGTTAAATCATGCATGCTGTTTTGAAATTCACTACGGCGATGGTTTTTTCAATATTAACTTTCTTAAAAAATATATATTTTTATTTATTTACCATTTAAAACGTTACGACGTCAAAAGATTGCTGGTAATCATATATATATATATATTTATATATTAATATTTTCGTAATTTCGCACACTGAACATACCATATTCGACCACACGAACATACTATATTCACGTAAGTAGCAATTTTGTTGCGCGTGCGCACTGCGCATGAAGAACGTTCATCAGCCACAGCCGTATACGTTTAATTACCAATGCCGACTTTAATAGTTTAACAGAAGAAGATATAACGTAGATATCTC
The DNA here is from genome assembly GCA_022606495.2 of Halesus radiatus. Lineage (NCBI taxonomy): Eukaryota > Metazoa > Arthropoda > Insecta > Trichoptera > Limnephilidae > Halesus > Halesus radiatus. The sequence continues at coordinate 65,106 of JAHDVE020007334.1, read as the reverse complement.
TTACACAGATGTCTACGAGTGTATACACAAAAGCACTATAGTGATACAAAAATGAACAGCGGCTGTATTCGGAACCGTACTGACGGCAAAGATACATAACCCGATTTGTATCGGGATGCACAATGAATCTGTTAAAAATCTAATTTCACTAGCAGTTACATCCTGGCTTCGCTGATATATTTCATCGTATTGAAAAACATGGAAAAAAAATATGGCATCGTGACAAATTTTCGACTTCACGGCTCATGACGATTTTTTTATTGCAAACTAAAAAAATTACGTTAATTTCAAATTTTTGCCATATTTAGAAAAAATATGTGTAAATGTCAATTCGTGAGTTTTTGCTGCTTTAAATATCGCACGAACAGATTTTCCGCTTTACAGTCAACATGATTTCAACTGATTTTTAAACGGCCATTGTAAGAAATAATGACGTTTATCGATAGGAATAATCGATGACATCGAGATAGATAAGTGGATTACACGCTAATCTTTATATTTCAAGAAGTAAAAATGATCCAGGCTCACGCGGAGGCTGTATTTCCTACGCGTACTGTTCATGTAAAATACATACATCCTTACGTTTGCGCGCGAATTGCGGAAACGAATAACTTGTACACATTTTTCTCTTTACCGTACTGAATATACAGATATTATATTAAAAGTGAATATATACCCTCCTCTTGTACATGTATAAATATACGCGCGGAATAAAAGTGGCTGGCTGTGTGAGTTAAGGCTTTGGCGGTATAAGTGTCAGGGGGTGGGGGAGGATGGTAAGATTTTCGGGGGTGGGAAGGGGCGCTGTAAAATGAGTGAAGGGATTCGAATGTTAAACGGGAAATTTATTGCATTTCCTCATATTAAACAAAATGTATAATAAAATTGGGTTCCTTGGAAAAATCGTAGAATATTTAGTAGGATGGAAATGAATTTCGTAAGTAAATTCTGTATAGAAAGTAGCTATGTAAAAACATAGGAATAAGTATTTATGCTTCGGAGGCCTATCTTACTTATTAGATTCTCACGCGCCAATTCACAGTTGGTATATTTAAGCCGGGCTTAAGCTGTGGTAATAAGTTTAATAAGTTTTTTACTATTCCCTGACATTACTGATTAAATTACTAATTAACCATCACGCCATTTATCTGCAGGGATACGCAGAGAGGACGGTACGCCAAAAAATTCAATCTTGGCATACACTTCACATTCAAACATCGTCTCATACATTCTCTTCTGTTATTCTGACTTACCGATATAGCCCGACTCAAGTATTTGATTCAATTGATCATGCAAATTCTTCCTAGGGCTTCCCCGACTTCTTCTTCCATTAATATTCGCGTCATATCTTCTCCTTACACTATTTTCTTTGTTCATTCGCTCTACATGCCAAAATCACCTAAGCGTCCCTTTCTTAATCTTACTCATTACGCTTACAGCCTTGCATTTTTTGCGAATCTCAATATTTTTCACACGATCATACTTGGTTTTACCACACATTCGCATTAGAGATCTCATTTCTATAGCATTCAGTTTACTTTCATTCTTCCTCGGCCAGTTCCATGCCTCACTGTCATACATCAGGGTTGGTATCATCACTCCATTGTGGACTGCTAGCTTCGCTTCTTTGTAATGTTTACGTTGCGATTTTAGGTAAGGGAGATAAGGCATAAGATTTTGGCACATTCAGGCATTTAGTACGTAAACCTTTCTTTATCAAAAGAAGCAAAGTCAGCAGTCCATAATGGTGTGCTGATACCAACCTGTATGGCTATAAGATATGGAAATAGCAGACGAGAGATGAAAGTAGACAGAATGCTGTAGAAATGGGGCGTATGTGTAGTAAAACTTCGTGTTAAAATGAGGAGATCCGTAAAGAATGCAAGATTGATTTGAGTGTAATGAATAAGATTAACAAAGGGATTCACCAAATGCATGCTAGAAAAAATAAATCACGAGGTTAATAACGATTTCTCTAACCCTGTCTTGTTTTATGTTTTTGTTTTATATATGAATACCGCACAAGAGTCCCAACTGTTTTTAATTTTTGTTTTTTTTTTACAATAATACTGCACAAGAGTCTCAACTGCTCCCAACCATCTGGAGCCAGTGAGACTATGGCATCCCCAATTGGGGAATGTTGTGAGGCTGAAGGTATTGGGAAAGTGAAGGAGAAGGCGAAGAGAAAGGTGGGTTATAAATATTTAAGTTACACAGGTACTCTATTTATTCTTCTCGTTTTCATTTTCGTTCTCATTATTTTAATTTCTTTTTTTTTTTTATTTTGCTCTTCTCATTTTGATTACATTCTCATATTTTTACGTACTTTGATTTTAACATTACATTTTTAATTTGTTTTAATTGATGTTTCCTAGAAACTTGATGAACGGAACCTTTTCTTTCTCAATTTCACTAAGAAAATATTTTTTTTTATCGCTAACACGTTTCAAATTTAAAAAAAATACGTTTTCTGTGGAAACTTCACTTGTTCATGCAACCCAATGGACATGGAATATGACAAAAATGTGAATCATGAAAAACTGTGTTTTCCAAAAAAAAAAATTTTTAAATATATGTAAAGGGACGCTTTGGAGGTTTAGAAGTGTAAATCGGATGATCGAAGAAAAGAGTGCAAGGAAAATACACGACGTGGAAGTGAATGTTGGAAGAAGTCGGAGATGCTCAAGAAAGGTGGCGTGTTTAAAAAAAAGTATATACGATATTGGTTTGTGTGCCTTTTAGACAGCTGAAAAGCTATTTTAAAATTTATTTTAATATATGATATCTAATGCAAAACTTCATCTTCTACATAAGTATATATTCTCCATTGAAAGCATTCAACATAAATTTCTAAGGTATGTTAAATATAAACTCGGTTTACCCATTGAAACTATAAATTACAATCACTCAATGAAAGAACTAAAATTATTAAAACTATCAGATAGAAGAATTGTTTCTGATTTAACTTTTATTTTCAAAATTGTTAATGGTTTTATAGACAGCCCTGATATCGTCAGTTTAATTACATTTAATATTTCCAACTAGAACTACCTGATCTAAAATTTTATTAAATTTTAACAATAATCTCTGAACTAAGTCATTCAAATATTCACTGGTACCTCGACTTCACACAATAGGTTATACATATTCAGATACAGTAGACATTTTAAACTGAAAAAAAATATTAATCGGCAGAGCAGTATGGCGTCATCTATTATTTTGTTTTAATACTATTATATGGATTTATTAATCTAGTGATTTGCTACCCGGTTTCATTCTGCGGAAGATCTCGGTGTTGTTAGATTTGCTGAATTTACTCCCTTCTTCGAAAAAAAATATTAATCGGCAGAAGCAGTATGGCGTCATCTATTATTTTAACCGTTAAATGAATATACTACCGTAAAATTTTGCAAGCTTTATAGCTCATGATGTAAATAAAGTTTGTTAACTGAAGACAAAAGAAACCAACGGTGCTGCTGTCATAATGAATAGCTCATATTTTGAAATTTTTTGCTACTTCCGGTATCAAGCAAACGGATTTTCTGCTTCACAGTTAAAAAATCTTAGTAATTTGATTTCACTTATTTGCCTGGCAAATATAAACAACTTGATAAAATATATATTTCATGACGTCAGAGCTCCCCGTTTGTGAGTTTGAAGTGGAATAGAAATTGTTAGATATACGGCTAGTAATAAAAGAAATTAATATATTTTTTTAAAGGCGGCACGCTGAATTTAATTAATTACAAAAATATTCATTTTACATCATCAATGTGCATCCCCCCACCTTCTCCCTCCCCCCCTAGTTCGTAAAAGTTACACCGTAGCGATCGCGGCGCTCCCTTTCTAGTTTTCCGGCGCGCACTCTTTTCCAGTCCCCACACCCTCGGGCCCACACCCCATTCCACAATCCCTCCCCAACTTCCTCCCACTCACCCCCGCCCGGGGGATCCGCCCGTGCCACGGTACACATTCTTTTCATCATCTCTGTGTGCCCCTCTCGGGTGGGAGGGAGGGGGGAGAGAACAGCCCTCAGGTTCCAATTGAGAAGGGCAGAATGGCCCAAATGGTACTTTCATTAGGCGTTAATTGAAAATTGCAATTTTTAAATTTTATAAAAAAAATTTAATTCAAAATTTTTAACGAAACATGTAGATATTAATCTTCGTATGAACTGAAGAATCGTTTAAGACTAAACGAAACGTAATGTGCACTGATAGATAGCGAAAATTTAAATATCTAATAATAAAAAAAATAAAAACACTTTTAGTACATATACTTGTATATGGAATATGAAATAAAACTTGTAAAAAATCAGTGTATTATTGTAAAACTAACATATACAGTATTTTTAGAAGGAATTAAGCTTTATACCTACATTAAAAATGTATTCTATTTCATATTCTGTATTTACACCAGCCAACAAACAATTCATCTCAATATTTAAAAGTATTACGTGTTAAAAATATATTTTCTAAAATCTGAATTGGAGCCATCTGTGTTTCGTTTAACCTTAATGCATAAAATCTCGTGATTGGTGAGCTTTGGCGTTCTGATAGTCTACAAAGGAATGGATTTGTTTTTAATTCGGAAGTGCTAGGATTCTATCGACTTGAATTGCATTATTGTGGTATAACACACTCATTATTAAATAAATTATAAAAATGTCTGAAAACCGCACAAGATTCCCTTGTTGGTCCCAATTGTACAAAGCCAGTGGGACTATAGCATCCCCAACACAGGTATGTTGTGAGACTTATGGGGTTGGAAAAAAAGAAGTAGATGAGCAAGAGGATGGTTGGGAAGTATGTAAGAAAAAAAAAAATAATGATAATATTTATTTGAAACACACATTATTTTACAGAAATATTTAAGAAGGCTTTGACTGTCCAACTAGGAACAAATCCTGTTTTATGACAGTTAAATTGATAAGTTTAGTTCATATTAATATACATATACATGAGAGAATATTTTTTGTTTGTTATTAAAGTATGTTGCATTTTTTTTAAATCTATTGTACTGTATTATAGAGTAATAATGAATGACATATGATATATAAAAGTTTAAAGTATAAAGTATAAAAGTTTAAAGTATGATATTCATTTTTTTAATTTAGTGTAGAGTATTAATGAATTACGTATGAGATGTATAGAAGTATAAAGTATAGAAGTTTAAACTATAAAAGCTTAAAGTATGATATGCATTTTATAAATTTACTCTAGAGAAATAATGAATTACATATGAGATGTAAATATATAGCATGATTATAAATTTCCTTATTGGTGCCTGCATAAGGAAAAATAACTTTATAACTTTTGTTCAGATTGTTCATTAATTTTTATCTACAATTAAGCTGTGTCAGGTTTTCATGAAATCATTTTAATTTATTATATGTTGAAAACGCTTAATTACTTTCTTCAAATTAATCGATGTAGCATTTAACAAAATGGTAATTATTTGACAAAACAAATTTATGTTTTCTGATAATTATATAACGTTATAATAAAAGATGTTTTTGATTTTTTTTTGTGAATACTGCACAGTCCAAGAGTCTAAACTTCTCCTATCCGTCCGGAGCCGGTTGGACTATGGCATCCTAAATTGGGGTATGTTGTGAGGCTGAAGGGAGCAAGGAGGGGAAGGAGATAGGAAGAGAAAGGTTGGGAAGTGCCTATCTATGATCTGGGACCCGATTCCGCTTCTTTTTAAGGATTTTGCTTAACAGCGGTTCCGATTCCGTGTTAATTACAATACCTTTAAAGGTTAAGATAGCTGCCAATAATATGGGATTAAAACGGAGAATAATATTGACAAATCTTGAATTTGAGATATGATATCGATGAAGATGACATAAATTGAACTGGTCTCTTAGCTAAGTTGGTTAAGCGGTTGCCCCGGATAGGCAGAGGTCGTGGGTTCGAGTCCCAGATGCGACTGAAATCTTTTTATTTTCTGTCGTTTTTTCTGTTATCATGTTTCATTTAGGTTATGTTAATATTATTTTCTAAATGATTAAACATTTAAAGGAGTTTGTGGATTAATTATCACAGTGTTATTACAAATTATTGGTTAATCACACATATTTAACACGTGCAGTTTATAGTTACTCACTTTACACGTGTAGTATATTATAATGAATAGAATTTAAATCAATTTTATCTGACATTTCGGGCTTTTGGCATGGGTACAACGCAATTCCGTCAAGTCAGTTGATTTTATAGCATTATTCCGTGAAAAAAAGAACTCATCAATAATATTTTAAAGTCAATACTTACGACAATATTGAGATTTTCTTTTGTTAAAACTACCCACATATCAATGACATTCGGTGAATGACAGCTGTCAACCGATAAAACCAGAACCGCAATTAAGCATAAGGATAGGGACAATTTCTGACAACGAGAACCGGAATCGGGCCCCTGGTTACCAAACATGGCTAAAGCCATTTCAATCAAGGTTTCTTGGTGGTCTTACAGCAGGGCGATAATGACAATAATAATAATAAATTGTAAATTTTTCCATAGCGCCGTTTAGAAACTAAAATCACCCCAATGACGCTTATATTTTGTTAAAGTTTGTTGCTCATTTTAAATAGGTGTGTTTGTAGATTTTACTTAAACGTTTCGAAATTGTTTCTGACCTCACACCAAATGGAAGATCTTCCAATAATGGGGACCCAAAAACTTCGAAATCCCTGTCCCCAAATATAGCAGAGTATACTTAGAGAATCGACCTCTTTGGAAAGTGCCGCAAATACAATTTATTTTATATTATTATATGTGGAATAAGTTATATCTGAATTCGTAATAGAAAGTGGAAGATACTCTCAGTATCGCCCTGGTGAAAGACCACCATTCAGAATTGAAACGTAGCTTGAAATGGCTTTTAGCCGCGTTTGGTGACCAGATCTGAATAGCCAGGTATTTACCAACCTTCCTCTTTCCCCTCTCCTTCTCATCCCCAATACCTTCAACCTCACAACATTCCCCAATAGGGGATGTCATAGTCTCACTGGCTCCATACGGTTGGGAGCAGTTGGGACTCTTGCGCGGTATTCATGTAAAAAAATAGGATCTTAACCGCTCGAGTAGTCACATAAATAAAACATATAGCAAAATCTTAAGTTTTGTTAGAAATCCATAAGGAACATGCGCAATAATTCAAGTCAACGTCGTGACGTAGTACTCGCATAAAAAGGCAATTTAGGCCATTCCTCTCTGCTTGCAGGCTGCACCAACACCCCCAAATCACACCAACACATTAGCCCGCCCCGATACCAATACGCGCGCAGCAAATTCCCGTCATTTATACCGGAATATTTTATACATCCGCAGAAAGTACCGCGATGATATAAAAGTTTCATACTCGGGCTATAATTTTCATACAACTTTTACGGGGGTGAGTTCTGAATATGTATATTTACATTACACATACACAGAGAGGGGGAGAGGAAAAAGGATTTCATACGCAGGCTGTATGATATATTTTATTGATTGGATAATCAATACGCAAAGGTTTTAGTACACTTTTAGGTACCGCCGTATGCCGAGTGTTTTTCATAAGTTAATGCGAGTTTTACAGTACGACCGAGCCCCCGTACGAGGGGATGCCAGGAGGCGGCTTCCCTCCCAAACCTGAAAGCTCCAACCGAACCGTGTTCTAGAATGATACGAGTACCGATGTCATGTTATTATAATATTATATTTCATTTAATTAATTTGAACATATGTATGTATGTGTAAGATAATTGAATATTGAAAGACGTAAAGAACATCGAGACGCAGAATAATTGTTTTAATTTTCGGGTATTTTTTTTTGGCCTTAACTCCCCCGGCCCCCCGGCCCCCCGGCTCCCCTGGCCTTATCCACGCCGTTTTCTAGAGTACCGATATCATGTTATTATTAATTGTATTAAATTAAATTACTTTGAACGTACGTATGAATTGATTGAATATTGAAAGAGGTACATAATGCAGGAACAATATTGATAGCAATTGATTTTAATGCATTTTCATCATATAGCTTCTAAACCTGGCTGTACATAATAATAGAATATAACCAAAATAAATAAACATTATTAAATATAATAAAACAAATGATAGATATTTCACTAGGAACGTAAGTGAATTTTATTCATTTCTGTGCATTTTTATAAGAATTATTTACTATATTAAAAACATGTAATTCCTACTCTGTGATTCTATTAAAAAAATGCATCCAACAATGTAATGTTGTGTACGTGGTTACACTCCGGATGCAAATTAAAAAAAATGTTTTCTTTTATAAGAAACTAGCTGATGTGTACCCGGCCTTGCTCGGGTACAATAATTGATTTGTCAGCGAAAGTAACTATCTCCAAATAAAGAAACATTCATTTGAATATTTTATTTCATTTCAAACGTTTATTTTTTCAAAACATATCTAAATCATAAAGTTCTTAAGTAGGTACTACTCGTCTTTTCCATTTTGAAAATATTCTACCCAAAAAAACCTTCTTCTTTTGAATACGCAATCTGTGGCTAACCAGAGTGTTATGTCAATGGGCTAACCTAAATAAAACATGGCGGTTTCAATGTTTTTCATACTAATTTTTAAACGTTATAGCAACAGTTTTACATATTGGATTTCATTTAAACTACTTTCTAAACCTTCCCGGTACTAATAAAAACAAACTGTGCTATTTTCAGCGAAACCGGTCCAGTGATTTTCGAGAACATCTAGAACAAACAAACGAACTTATATTGATTTTTATATATATAGATGTTGACCTTACTACCAAAAATCGGACTATATATATATATATATATATATATATATGTATATATACGCAATATTTTCAATGATTGATATATTTTTCAATTTTACCCACGAATATATCTCACATTTGTGGCAGCAGGGGCCCGATTCCTGTTTATTTCAAGGATAAGACATTGTCCGTATCCCTAGAGTTAAAGATATTCTGCTTAAATGCGGTTCAGATTTCATATCGATGACAATGCACTTTTTAAAGGAGTTTGTGGTTTGATTATCAAAATATTATTACAAATTATGAGTGCATCACACATACTAAACAAGTGTAGTTTTTATAATTTTTACGATTTAAATCACCTTTATCTGACATTTCGGGATATTGGCGTAGGAACTTTACAAAAATCGCAATTTTGTTAATTCGGTTAACTTAGTAGCATTATTATGTTACAAATAACTCATTAATGATGTTTAATGTCTAATACGATAATATTGAAATTTTCTCTTATTAAAACTACATGAATGTCGATAGTTTTTATCTGAATGACAGCTGTCACTCCGAGAGAACCGGAATCGAAGTTAAGCAGTTAAGAAGTTAGGCAGTTATTGACGGCCTCTATGGTCGAGGGGTAAGGCTCTCCGAAAGATCCGAAGATCGCGGGTTCAAATCCTGGCGAGCGCAAGTAAATTTTATTTAATGCATTTGTGTTGTTTCACATTTAATTCATTTAAAAATAATATACTCGTATAATATATTTGCGCACGTCCGGAGTGAAAGATACTCTCAGTATCACCCTGGTGAAAGTCCACCATTCAGAGTTGAAACGTTGCTTGAAATGGCTTTTAGCCGTGTTTGGTGACCAAATCTGAATAGCCAAGTATTTCCCCACCTTTCTCTTCTCCTTCCCTTCCCCGATACCCTCAGACTCACATCATTCCCCAATTGGGGATGCCATAGTTTCACTGGTTCCAGACGATTGGGAGCAGTTGGGACTCTTGTGCGGTATTCATATAAAAACAAAACAAAAAACAAACATTTTTGAAGACTAAGGATGGAGACAAAGTCTTTAAAAAACGGAATCGGGCCCCAGTTATAAATGTTAACAATTTATTGAACCACCATTCAAAATAACATGGAATTGTTAACTGTTGGTGGATAATTCAGTTATTTAGTATTTATACGAAATTATAACTTTACTTTACTTATTCCATCCGCGCGGCACAGGATACAATTGTGAAAATATCGGAATACTTATAAAAGACGTAATTCAAGGACTTTAAAATTATTTTTCCATAATCTATGTTCGAATCGAAACATAAATGCGAATAAATTGAAGTATTGTCGATTACGAAGAAATAAAACGTATGTAAATAACTTTATACTAATCTTAAACGTATGTTTGTATCCTGGAATCCATGCTCGGTATTTGCAACCTACCACCCCTTACATCCTCTCTACATTCTCTCCACACTAATTCACACTTATTAACAGCTTTGATAATATTCCATACTCTCCGGTTTAACCCTTAAAAATAATCTAATAATAATTAAAGACCGGTTAAAACACAGACCCAGGCCTCGTGGGCTCAATTCCTCGGCTTGCTAAAACATCCAGCACTGTACAACAACATCTAGGAGTTTTTCAAACATTGTCCGGTTATTTGTGACCTGGGACTATTTGTATTTCTTTTAACAAATAAAAAAATAATAATAATAAAATACACGTACAATCATAAAGAAATACAGGATTATTGATGGTAGATAAAGATTCATTTAAATTTATTTTTATTTTTTATTAACTTCAAGAAATTTTTCAAAATACGATACAAAAAGTCCAGATAAACTACCTTTTAATAATTATTATTTTTATAAACAATAATTATTAATCTAAAACACTCATCCAAATTGAAAAAACCTTCCGAGCAAAGATAAATGTCGCCGGCAGGACTCGAACCCGAAAAAAAAAAAAAACTCAACCCTTTGCGCTATGCACAAAAATCTTGTCTTAAGTTTTTAAGAACTTTAGTTTATCAATTAATAAATACCTTTTAATAGTTTGACTAACGGGTACTTGTAATTCAAAACCTTGTAATAAATTTACAGTTAAGGTACTTACATATATATCTATAAAAAATAAAAATAAAACAAATGTAAAAAACTACAATCTTTATAGAATAAATATTTCACAATAATCTTACTCAAAAATATTTGTACTTATGTCTATTGAAAATTACGTTGTTCTCAATGTAACTTTTTATAATGACATTTTTTATATTTATGAAAGCAAAGCCGACTTTTCGTCGAAACAGCTTTGCCTCGTGTCTATTTTTAATGTAAGCTTTCGGAATTATAATAAAATGGCCATATAGTTAACCAGACTGGTGACCGTTATGAAATAATCCTCCTTCTTTGTTCCGTTTTGTTATGCAACGAACAACGACTCTCCTCAGATGGTGAGCCATTTGTTCGACATTTTATTTATATAATCAAGGGTAAGGGTTAAACAGAAAAATAATTTTGTGTTTCCCAAATTCCACAAAGGCAGCGCCGAAAGTAAAATAATAAAGCCTTCGATTGTTTCTTTCACATACCTACCCACAAATGATTCAATGCCAAAATTGGACTAACGAATTTGCTCGTACGGCTTCCTTATGTTCGCTAAATTGCAAAATTGTTTGTCAAGTCGCACCTTGGTCGCACAATGAAAAGCTATTTTAAACTTCTATTTAAAACTCGGGTTACATAAATAAAATCAAAACTTCGACGCTTTTATTTATTCCACAATGTGACTTTTATGTCGTCAACTTTCTACTGCGGTAAATATTTATAATTTCGGCGTGAAAGACAAGAGCGTGCGTTTTTCGGGAGAAGAAATAGTATTTAAGAAGCCTGAAAGATTTGTGAAACATTCCCGTTAGCCGTTAGCATGTGTCATGGCGCATATTGAATGAGTACAGCGATGATTTCATACCCGCACGGGAACTTCGGGCACAGGCAACCCTCGCACAGCTTTCCCGTTTTTACATGCATGTCGAAAATTCGCTATAATGAATTCATTTTATTCGAGAATTTGTACGTATCTCGGGAAAAGGATGGTGGTTGTATTGGCTGTCTCTGTCTTCGCGGCGGGGGAGGGGGAGGTTGTAAGTTGCGGGGGGGCGCTAGGGGCAACGTCTTAGGAAACTTCTAATTCCTCCCTTGTTCCTCCCCCTCTTTCCCTCTTATATTTCTTCTTCTTCTTCATCTTGCAGATGTGGGGTAAGGGAGGACTCATACATATTTCTGCGTTTAAACACCGACAGAAGTATGCTTGTTTATGTTGGAGTACAACTGATCACAGGGGGGGTTGCACCCCGACCTCCTACCACCCCCGCCCCTGCCCCCGCCCTTAGCGTAGTGCGCTTGTTTGCAGGCAGGGGGCGTTGTATTATAACGGATTCGTAACCATATTTTAAATTTCAGAAAATGGGTCGTCTTTGGTATTCAGCGTTTCTTCACAGACATATGAGATGTCGAGATTCGGCCTATTCATTAATGTCACGTTTTTTGTTTGAATCGGTGACCTCATTTATACAAAAGCAACATTAAAGAAATGTCTTGTAATTGGATTTCTGTTTTGTTTTGAAACGCCCTACCTACCTCCCCTGGGTCAGGTTGGGTGGCAGTAATATGACAAATCGATATATTAGAGCATTTGAAAAATGTGTATAATGTATATCTCAAGATCCAATATTTTACAATCAAAAACTTCATTGAACAGAATAAGAAGATTTGGGAATAAATTATTACTTGTACGAGTATGTTCATTAACTTTACGTTGGTATCTAGGAAGACATGGAAGCAATATAATTTAATTCATAATTTCTTCAAAAGACTGCTATTTGCTTTTTGTCGTCATTATTAATAAATGAATTAGAAATGACTTTTTAATCACCACTTTATTAAAATATACAAATCAACATGTTTCGAAGGCAAAGCGTTCCTTACCAGGAATACACGTGATGCTGTAGTTAAGGTAAATCAAATTTGATAATGTTATTATTAAGTTTTGCAAGTATTTTTAGTTGTTATTATTGTGACAGCTGTTTTGGCGTTTAAGGCCATTTTCAAACTGTGGTTAATCCACATTGCGACAACTTATTTATATGATTTAATTTACCCCCACTCCTTTAAAATTTTGATGGATGGGTAATGATTAATTTTTGTTGTGATGTATTGAGTAGGTTATTTAATCGTCGATACATCTCGCTAGCGTGATTTTATGACTTTGTATTACCACTGGTTTAAATGTAACAGTTTATAGGTACAAAGTAAAGAAGGATTATTTCAAGAGTTTTTAATAATTTAGTAATCTACGTGTTAATTTTTTTGGCTGTTGTTGCATAGTTGTTTCCCAGTGGAAAGTCATTAAATTAGCTGTGATGAACGTATTCGTTTATGAATTAATCCGTTAAATGCTCTATTAAAATAGGATTTGTATAGCATCTAAGAATTTACATAAGAAATGTTTATCCATAAATGATGCATTACCCATTAATACTTCAAGATTATTTAGGGGTTGTTTATGTAGATGGAGTTTCGCTGTTAAGGGATGGGATGGGGGAGTTAAGGATTTGCAAAATACGGAAAGATTTTGAAAATTTTGCGAAACTTTTATCTATTTTATCATGTTTAAAACTAAACGAGCTAACACGAGTAAGTGTGTACCATAATTCTACTTACAAATATAATTTTTCCGTTCATTTCCAATGGATTTCGTTAGGTGAGAGTGAAAAGGTTCTAATTGCTCTAACCGATAATATGATATACAATAATAATAATAATAAATTTATTTATTCTGCGATGTCGGGAGGTTAGTGCAATCCTACATGTCCCATAAAGGGTGTAAGTACATAACATAAATAAGGATAAAAAAACAAAATAATAGATACAAATGATAAAGAAGAGAGTAGTACAATTAGATAAATTATTAATGACTAATAAATGTAAATAAGACAACGTCATCGATTTTGCACGTCTATTTCATTATTAATCTATCAGATTGAAGACTGCTGAGACCAATATCTTTCTTCGATTTCCTTCGATACTCTACCCTGAGATCTGGCGGGATTCCGCGACGAGGACTTTTTTGGAGTTGATAATCCTATCATTATTCCACATTAGCCGGACGCGCATAAATGCTGGTGTCAAGGATCCAATCAGAAAAATGTGCGAGTTATTTAATCAAAATCAAACTCTTATGGATTTCGACATATTCTTTTATACATGTTTTGCCTTTAAAAGAGAATTGAACGCTGTTTTTATATAATAATATTAAACAAACAAACTTCAACAAACAGTGTTTGGACATTATGTACTTTTTTATTGTTTCCTTGTATAGCAATATTTTTTTAAATTTTTTTAAAAATTTAATCATTATTTTTTCCCTTTATATTCTTGTAAGTATTATTTGAAAAGTTTATTAACCTTCTGTTACTCTATTTAGAAATTGTGCACTTTTTCAAAAAAAAATTCTGTGTAACGCAATCTTAAATTCCTTAACTTGTCTATATATTATTTTTAATGTTTATTTGTTTATTTATCTTTATCATATTAATCAGTGAGAAATAGGTTAGGATACAGGCGAGTTCTCCAAATATTTCTACATTGTTTCGATGTTTACTGTCTGTATCTGTATTTTCTCAATAAATAAATAAAATAATAAATAAAAGAATCCCTTATTCCTGCAACTCTGTTCCTTATTATAGCTGCAAATCCGGGAACTAGCCTTTCCGCAATCATAGAGGAGGCATTACGGTGGCATGAAAGTTTGAACATCATGCAGTACGCGTTATTGTATTGCATCCGAAGACTTTCCACGGTTTTCCTTTCGAAGCTGGACAAGGTGGTGAAGAACACTAAGAAAAGGGTCCTATTCACCCGTGAGCTGTAGAGCCGAAGTCTTTTACTTGGCATGTTTGATTTAATGCTCATTGGAATCCCTTTACGGCAAAACATTATCTCCACTGTCAGTTCGAAAAGGTTCCATGTATTTTTTGTTTTTTAACCCCTTTACAGTTAATAAATAAATAAAAAATTACTTTGTAATCACCACTTTATTAATATATACATATCAAAACAAAAATTGATTAATGCAGATAGTGAATATTATTTTAAAACATTGAATAAAAAATTAATACTAGAAATTAAAAAAAGAAATTATTAATATTAATTTGATAATAAATTCAAGAGATAGCTTTAAAAAAAAATTAACTATAACACTTTTCCTATTTTCTAAAATTTCAAATTTGTCTCATTGCTAACCGGTTGTATTGTGTGAAATTTTTTAAACCTTTACATCAAAAGTATGATTGGTTTCTAAAATATGATTAACAAATTCAGAATAATTTTACAGTTATTTTAGGTTAACCCTTTAGTACTTTCTAATTGCTGTTCAATTATAGAGGAATATATTGTTTTATTTATTAAACTGATTACTATGTCAAACGATCAAAATCACCAAGCAAAAATTACATTACTGGCTTGCATTGCGTTGTTTCTCATACAACGTGAACAATAAAATAATGTTAAATATTAAAAAAATAATTTTGCCCAACCTAAATACTATATTAATACGAAAAAATATAAAATACATATGTATTAAGTATTTTAAAAACGCGTTATTTTGGTATGAAATTTTAGAAAATGAAACCTTCCTAAAATAAATCAATAATATTGTTTCAAGTTAATACTTCCGATAATTTTGAATTTTTCTTTTGTTAAAACTATGCAAATATCGATATTTTTGAAAAATGTCATTCTCTGAATGATGGCTGTCATTAGAGAGAACCGGAACCGCCGTTAAGCAAAAAGTCTTTAAGCCTGAGGATAAGGATAATGTCTTATCCTTTGAAAGGACTGGAATTGAGTCCCGGGCCACTAGTGGTGGGCGAAGCGGCTCGGTTTAGTGAGCCGGATCACTAAATCAGCTCTTTGAGGTGTACCGGTTTGGTGATCCGGATCGTTTGAACGACGGTTCGCGTCCCCCCGCACCATGCCCTCTCCCTCGCTGCCTTGGCCCTCCTAAAGACGTCCTTAAGACGCTCTTACACGATACTTTTTTCGTCCAGTTTTCATGTGGATTGTCTTTACAGAGAGCTGATTTAGTGATCTGGCTCACTAAACCGAGCCGCTTCGCCCAACACTACCGGTTACCAGACACGGTTACTCACTTTATGTAATGTTTCGATTCTGAATTGTGATCTTTTACTGTGGCGATACTAAGTACGTGTCATAAACATACAATATTTTATTTTTATATGAATTTAATGTGAAATAACACATAAATTTAATTTGAAATACTCAAAACACATGTTAATAATTGGATTTTGAATCATTCGACAAGAAATGGAATCAAATAGTTTACTTTTATTTACAATCGCCTGTATGTATTAATTATTTTACTTACTCCGTAATTGAAGTCAGCAAGTAGGGTAAGGTGGGGTTATTATTTCAGTAGCCGCTGTGTCGAAGGCAAGAAATAAAATAGTGACCTACATGAAAGCGAAACGTTCCTGAGCCTGGCGCCGCTCATCGCCCGTCCTGATCTGGGTCACCACGCCGCAGGGACGGGCTATTTTTACAGATACGTATAGACGGAAATAAACTCGCATTGAAAAAATTGGACACCAAAAGAACAAAAAAAAATACTAATGTCATAATAATAAAAAATAAATAAATGGTGCTAGATTATTATTTAATTAAAAAATATACATATTCTCAGATTTTACATGATTGTCGACTACCAAACGATGTTCATACTCGTATTATGGAAATATATACATATAAACAAAAATAAAAAATATACAGACATACACAATGCATATATATATATTTAGACAATAGAGCAATTAATATTCTCAAAACCCGGAAAAAATTGCAAGTTATATAAAAAGTAAAGAAAATGCATAGTATGTGCAGACAGTAAAGAGATTTCAAATAGATAATTTATTATTTATGAAGTCTATTGAATCTAGCAATCGAAATCACTACCACAGACTAGCACGGTCCATTAATATATAAATATAAAGAAGAGTGTCCGTGTATTTGCTAATAATACAATTCTACCGTTTTAAAATTATTTGGGTTGATATTTTTGTATGTTAGATAGTGCGAAACGCTTGAAAAAATCTTTAATTGATTTCTTCATGGGAGCTTTAAGGATGGTCTTTATAACACCCCTAAGGATAGGTGTGCGCGTAGTTTCTCGACACGAAGCTTATAGCATAAGCAAAGATAAACATTTATCTACGTAAAGAAAAGTGTCCCGGGCGGTGTTTGTTTTTTTTAAATACAAATCTACAGTTTTATTCTGAGCTTGAATGAATTGTGAAAATTTGACCATCAACACAAGAGGAAGGTCACTGTTTGCATGATCTTTCGAAAAACCATCCCCCATTCCTACTCAGCATAATTTTGGTAAAGCTTCGATGAAATTTTGTACTCCTGACTTACTAGGTAGGGGTAGAGGTAGGGGTAGGAGTAACACATCAGAAAAATTTAATCCAAACCATTTATAACCCCAGGAAACGTCGGGTACTTCAGCTAGTAAAAAATATGTTCATGTCATCATACATTTTTAAGCTGCAGCGGGTTTCGAACCCAGAATGCTTGAGGAGCTTACCACGATTCGAAAGTAGACAAAATGCTTAAGGAAACGTAAAAGCTTTGTACGCGAATGGTAGATATTCTCAGAATGACCCCGGTGAAAGACCGCCAATCAGAATTTAAGGGTTGCTTAAAGTGACTTTAGTAGTGTTTGGTGACTAGATCTAAATAACCAGGTATTTCACAACCTTCGTTTTCATCATCCATATTCACTTACAACATATGCAAATGAAGGTTGCCATGGCAAATACTCTTAAAAGATTCCTGACATTTGATGGCAACGTGCTACAATAGCGCCCTCTAGTGGAGTTTTACGAACCGGTTTTTTCACACATTTCAGTAGATTTTCTGAAATATAGTCATAATTAATATTAGGTGACGTGCATATGATTTGACTAGTTTTTTGCTCATTTCTATATTAAAAAGAGGCTATGGATTTTATTCACATTTAAAGCCTCGCTGCCCGCGCACTGTCTAAATTGTTTAGAAAGATAATACAATATTTATTATAATAGCAATTAAGTCTGGGAGCCTTTAACTTGGGCCGCTAGATGCGCTAGTTTATCATGTTGCCATCTCAATGTATGGCAAATGTCAGAAGCTGCGCGTATTGTCATATTTCTACGGTATTTAGGCATCCTGGTTTCGGAAAATTAAAACTTTTGTTCTGCATTCATACAAATACGATATTTAATGATTTTACTTACATAATTGTAGCAATTATCCCATTTTAAACTCAGTATTAAAACAATAAACACAATTTTTAACGAATTTTCACTAAAGCTTAAACTTTTGGCAAAAAATAAATTAACAATCAAAAATAGAAGTTCAAAAATTACGGTAAGTTTTTCAAACGCAGTTCACAAAGGAAAACAAAAAGTACATATCGAAATCGCTTTGATCCAACACGCGCGCCAATTTCAAACCTTTCGAACTGTCAAAGAACCGCAAAACTGTTAAAGTCAAACTGTCAAAATTCGAAACGTCAAAAAATTTAAATGTCGATTTTTAAATTCGAAACACGCCCGTCGCAGGACCTCATTCGGAGAGTACTATTTTCTAAATTAGAATCTATGCCCCTTATTTTTTTCTCATAAGCGAACCCGAGATGGCCGGAGCACGCAGTGATACGAAAAAAAATAAAATAAAGTACCCCACAAAAACTTATATTGATGCCATAGTCTCATATTAGCAAAGTATTTGTGAAGACGCCCCCAGATCAAAACGCGGTAAGCGGCATTAAAAAAAAAACTTATAAAACTAATAAAATATTCACGTTTCCTATTATTTTATTGCATACGTATCGTTTTTTATTACATGTAAATGTGTTTTGTGTAATTTATTTAAACAATTTGTGTATATTAAGGTGGTATTTGATGTTTTCGTGTAGGAGTGGCGGATGCTTTGTTTTGTTCGAGGAGCGTCGCAGAATAAATCTAGAGTGCAGTGGCATTGCACCGCTGTATATGTGTGTGTGCATTTTTATAACTGTGTGTGTGTGTGTGTATGTCTATGTGTGTGTGTGGGTGTTTGTGTATGGTGCATGTGGGCCTGCCCAAAAACAATAAAAAATGTTTCGCGAAGCGCGTGGCGTTGAAACGCCTCGACTCAAACATTTTATGATGAAGAACGAACCGACATTTATGGATTCTGGCGATTGGGTTTCATTTTAGTTATTAACTTTTAACAAAGGCACTAACACAAACAAACATTACAATTACAAATCTTTCAAGATACCTATGATAAAAACAGGAAAGAGACAGCATCGTGAGATGAACAATTTACAACATTTTGTAAATAATTAAAGAATATTTGATGGCCTCCGTGGTCGAGAGGTGAGATCTTCGACTAAGTATCCGATAAATAAAAAGTGAAATATATTTAATTGTATTATATCACATTTAATTTAAATAAAATAATATGCAGAATTCTTGTGGAACGTTCTATAGTGGTAGAAACTCTCAGTATCACCCTGGTGATAGACAACCATTCATAATTGAAACGTTGCTTGAAATTGTTTTAGCCGTGTTTGGTGACTTGATCTGAGAGCCAGGTGCTTCCCCACCTTTATCCACCTATTTCGTTCCATTCCCCAAACCCGATAGGGAGTGCCGTAGTCCCACTGGATCCGGTTATCAGGAAACAGTGAGGCTCTTGTGCGGAATTCACATAAATTAAGACTTTTTACCGCAAAGTAACGAAAGGTTTTTTAAATACTCCCACCTGAAGATTGATGTTTATTGTACACTTAAATACATATTTAATATTCAATTAATTATATATAATAATTAATTGAATTAATAATAATATATTTTTAATCATAAAAGATAATATTAACAACTCTCAAAATGAAACATGAAACTTAAAAGAAAAATACAACGGTAACAACTGGGACTCGAACCCAAAACCTCGTGGTCTATCCGGGACCTTGCGCTCTAATCCAGTGAGCTACAGCTACCCGAATCCGTTCCGTTTTTTGTGTCTTTTCGGTTTTATGTTTCATTTTGAGATTTAGTATTATCTTCTATGATTAAAAATATACATAAATATATAATACTAGCTGATGTTTACCCTTCCTTGCTCGGGATTTTTCACTCGTCATTGGGGTTCCATAATTGATTTGACGCGAAAGTAACTATCTCCAAATAGAGAAACATTCCTTTGAATATTTTATTTCATTCCAAAAGTTTATTTTTTCAAAATTTATCTAAATCATAAAGTTCTTAAGTACGTACCTACTTGTGTTTTCCATTTTGAAAATATTCTACCCAAAAAAACCTTCTTCTTTTGAATATGCAATCTGTGGCTAACCAGAGTGTTATATCTATGGGCTAACCTAAATAAAACATGGCGAGTTCGAGGTTTTTTATAGTAATTTTAAAACGTTATAGCAATAGTTTTACATATTGGATTTCATTCAAACTACTTTCTTAACCTTTCCGGCACTAACAAAAACAAACTGTGCTATTTTCAGCGAAACCGGAAGAGTAATTTCCGAGAACATCGATAGATAGCGATTTTTGTTAATGCGAAATAATATTTTTTTTTTGATATTTTTAATTAGTTTTTGAAAGCTTTTATTCCTTGCTGTCTAATCTGTGGAGAGTCTGTGGAATACTGCAGTCTTTATTTGTTAAATCAGTTTTTATAATTTTTTATAAATAAAGACAATCTTTCTCGGGTAACGATTAACCTGACAATAATCTCATTACAGTTGCTTGTGTCGTGATGGAGGATTTACCCAGCCGAGGTATTGAATTCACGACGCCTGGGCGGGACCCAGAAGCGATGCCAACTCAGTCACTGACTGGTCAAAAAACGTTTGCTGTTAATTTTGTTTCTGTACCTAAGTAGGCGTAATCTGCGTAATATTATGTGGTTATAAGGTAAATATAAAAAGAAAATAAAAACACAACATGTTTTTTCAAAGATCCAACAACGTGTCGCACTTTGTGTGTGCAGCTCTTTTTCGACAACCCACACGCAAAAAGTGCATGAATATACATGGCAAAATTATATGCATCCGTCCAGCCATCGGCAGGTCCGCATTCCGTCTAGCAGACCTACTAGTCAAGGGCTACCACATAAAAAGGCCCACCATTTCCTCGCTACGATATTCAAATCAAGAAGCAAACGATTACTTTTGTTACTCGGTGGCAGAATTTTCTTTTATAATATGATTTTTTTCGATTGAGGATTGCGGCTAGATGACACTAGGGCGCCAACCGTTAATTTTTTTAACGTTCTTTAAGATATAAACGGTTTTTAAATTACGAACAAGCAATATTTTTTTAAATCAGTTTATTTCATTGGTGTAGTGAATATTTGAAGAAATTTTAATGTAGAATGTACTGGAGTAAGGATTAAATGCAATTTTACTACCTTATGGTATGGATCGACATACTTATGTTTGCAGTTGGGGGACGTAACTACTATCTAACAGTGGCGTGCATTTCTTTATGATCAAATATAGGCTGTGTGTACCTTTTTATAGAATGTTTGATAATGGTTATTTTATTATCACTGTCCGCTGGTGGTTGTTACTAACTGAACAAATGAGCGTACAAATTCCTTACCAAATTCATGGAAACATACATTTAGATCAGAAATTAGTTGTATTTTTCTATTACCGTTTAATTTCTGCATTAGGTTGGTTTTTCTAGGGGGTGAGCACAGCTTTCAGCCTTAATGAAATGCACGCCAATACTGTATTCCAGTGGCGTGCATTGCTCTAAGACAAAAGGTAGGCTGTGTGAATTTCGGGTATAAATTGTCCTGATTTGCATATTTTAAAATACCACATTTATTATCGTATTTCGCTGATTGTTGTAGTTAACTGAGTAAATGAGCGAAAAAGTTCTAAAGTCATGGAAAAGTACATTTAATCAGAAGTTTATCTTTGTTTCTTAAATTTTTATCTATGGTTTTATTTTTCTAAGGATAGGCATCATAGCTTTTCAGCCTTTATGGAATGCACGCCGATGCTGTCTTCAACAACGCAAACACTGGCGATAAATATATTAAGGTATATTTACTGACAAGACAGCTGTTTCGCCTTACATCCACAATTACCGTGAATATCTTCAGATTTACTTAGTTACCACTATCACCGTGGACCCGATTCCGATTATTTTTAAGAATAAGAGATTGTCCTTATCCTTAGGGTTAAATACATTTTGCTTAACTAATCTGATTCTGTGTCAATGACAATAATACATTTTAACAGGAGTATGTTGTTTAATTATCACATAATTTTTCAAAATTATACGTTCATCACACGTGTAGTTTATTGTAATTTTTAGAATTTAAATCGCATTTATCTGACATTTCGCGGTTTTGGCATTGGCACTTGACAAACATCGCAATTTTGTTAATTCAATTCATTTAATAGCATTATTATGGGTCAAATAATGTTTAAAGTCAACCCTTAAGAAAATATCGAGTTTTTTTTGTTAAACTGTGCAAATATCGATATTTTTAAAGAACGTCATTCGCTGAATGACAACTGTCTTCCTAGAGAACCGAAACCGCAGTTCAAAATTTTTATTTTGAAACTTTTTGGTATAAGAAAAAAAAATATATTTATTACAATATTTTATTTTTTTTTCGTTTTTTTTTGTATTTTAAATATGTATTTTTTTAGTTTTGACGAAATTTTAACTTAATTTGAGTGATTTTAAGCTCTTTAATTGTTGTTCAATATAAAAAAAATATTATTAGTCAGTATTCATGAGCAAACCAATTATCAATAAGAATGTTATGATAATGTTATTGCTCAATACTATTATTATTCTTAGCGTTAAAGTTTCTAAAAAGGTACATAATGTTATTAATTATGCTTAGTTATGGTTTATTATGAATATAATATAAAATAATGTACGGTGAAGCTCATCCTTGTTTTGACATTTCACATTCTAACCTCAAAACCGACCAGCCATAGATTTGGAGCATTTTGGCGGCCTTTGAAAAATTGAAACTATGAAAACTAACTTTTCAACCACAAAAAACGAAATATACTGGTATTTAAGTTTGAACGTCATTATTGATAAAAAAAAAATTGGACTGGAGTTCCTTATTGCATATATTTTTCTTAAACAAAACGGTGTTTCTGAGTTCTAAATTATACTCTAATACAATTTTATGTTTAAACCTTTTTTTTAAACTCTTTGCAAGACAGATTGTGGAAAGGCGATTTATTTTGTATTTAAAAAAAAATGTATCGAAATAATCAGGTATTATATGTTAGATAAATAATTAAATATAAACAAAATACAATTAACAGATCAAAATTATAATTACAAAAGCCTAAAAAAAATTGTATTGTTTGGTTTGTTTTTTTAAAACAAGCTGTCAAACGCCAATATGTAAAAACATTTCAATGTGAAAAATGTTTCAAAGGAGAAGTGAGTAGCTTGGTGTTGCCATAATAATGACTTCTATAGAAACAAAATTTGCTAGTTTTCGTCTTGACAAGCAAGTGACATTCCATGACATTTCACCGGTTGTCATTATGGAATACACGTAATTTTCTTTTATCGAACGAAGCAATCACATTGTGGCTTGACATTATAATTTAAATGAAAAATGTTTTTGTTTTAAGCCACTTTATTTTATTTATATATTTTTGCATTCAACCGGTTTCGGTTGGACTCAACCTTCTTCAGGAATATACAGTTATAGTGTATATGTGTACATTCCTGAAGAAGGTTGAGTCTAACCGAAACCGATCGAATGCAGTAATATATACAAATAAAATAAAGTGGCTTAAAACAAAAACATTTTTCATTTAAAACACAATTTTCTTTTTGTAAATGTTGTAAAATATTAATTTAAGTTTCCCAAAGCTAAATGACAACCCTGATTGCATTAACGTACCAATACAAGTGCACAATAATTCGGTTCGTGAAAAAGGGCATAAAATATTAAAAATGCTGGTAACCCGCGTCCATATAAAATGTGGACATATTGTTTTTGTAATTAAGCGAATGCAAATGCGCCTGCCTAAAAATTTGGACTTTTCGATCAATAAAACTGTGTTTGACGCAGTATCACAAAGTTTTAATTAATTCACTGACAACGTAAACAGAATTTTATAACAAAAATAAAACCACGTATTCTACAACACCTCGGATAAAAGGAGAGTATTAAAATTAATGTTTTTGTTTAACTCAGTAACACCTTTTAACCAAAATGAGTACCTGAGATAATAATTTGAAATAAATTACGGATGGTTTTTCAGTACACCCAGGAATGTTACGAGTCGGATTTGGTTTTCAGGATTCCTACCTGAGAGCCACTTGACGAACGTATATATCTCTTAAACACAGGTTTAAGGGCCAGTACCCAAAAATACACTCTTGCAGGCTGCTAACTCAAGAAATTCTACGAATGATTTATCTGTAAATTCCATACGGGTAATTTAGAAAATTTACAGGGGTTCAAAATGCAATACTCCTCCTATTCTAATCTTTTAAATTCTCTATGAAATACGATTTAGAAATTTAGGTAAAACGTTAAAAATTGCTTTAACTGGTTTTCAAATAGTATCTATTTTGGAATTTATTTAAAGATTACTATTTGAGGATATTTTCAGTTGAAAATTTATAGGTTTTTCTAACTACCCTTATAGAATTTACAGATAAATCATTTGTGGTATTGCTTGAGTTAGCAACATACAAAGTGATGTTTAGGACCATTTTTCTTAAAACCAACTGATATACCGACCTTTAGTATTTAAGATTCGAAACGTTGGTTGTAACGGCTTAGCTGTATTAAATTACCATATTTATATAGCCGGGTACTTACTGACCTTCCCCTTCCCCATCTCGTTCTCCATCTCTTTCCTCTGTCAATTTTCTTTTTTTTGTATTTCATTTAAGTTATCTGTTTATTTATGTTTACAAATTAATAATAATAGCTAAATACTACAGAATTTTATTTTGCTTAACTTAAGGGGGGGCACTCAAAAATACACACTTTATAATGTGCTAACGCAAGAAACACTACAAATAATGTATGTTTAAATATTTTCAGAAATTTTGGTATGTATTTTATAGAATTTAAAAGATTGTAGTTTGGGGATTATAGTCATTGGAAACATTATTCCTATTTACCCGCATATGATTTAAAGAAAAATTATTTGTATTATTTCGTTTAGTGCCCTTTGGATGCCCGTCCTTGATGTGCTTCTTACAATCTATTTTTAATTTAATAATTGGTGTAATTTTTATGGTTTCCGGCAACGTATTTATAATATTTTGTCCTTTTGCAGCATAAATTTGTTTTGCGTATTGGCTTTGTTCTTTTTTGGTAGTCTGATTTTCGTGCACGTCCTTGTGCTATATCTGTGAATGTCCTTGTTGTACGTAATTTTATTTGCGAAGTATTTTGTTACCGGTTTATTATTTAATGCATTAATATCATTGTGTTCAATGTCAGTACTTGTTTCACTGTTAGCAAATTTAGCTCCTTCATTTTTTATACTTTTGAAAATCTATTTCGTCTAAGTATTCTAATGAATTTGCAACTTATTTTTTTCTATATCGTTACACGAGATAAGAATCGTTGACATTAGTTAAAATATGGAGCAATCATGGAGTTGTATATTATGATTGTAGCTTATCTGGAAATTTTCAGCCGAATTAACCGTTAGAGTGCGTTGTAGCGCTATGGCGCTGCAGGGGTTAGCAAATAAAATTGCGACGAAGCGCTTAGGCGCTGCGTTCTTCAGTATGCGTTTATTGATCCTTACAAGAGCACGTGTTCCATTTAAGAGCGGTGTATTACAGTTGGCGTAACTATAAATATTGTTTGTCCTGTTACAAAAAATTAGAAAGATATATTTCACCATGTCGGATCTTAGTTCTATCGCGGACGATGTATCAAAGGGAGGCGACATTACGGATGATGAGCCCTTCGATCTGATAAATGGAGTTAGTGATGACGAAAGTGCGATTATTGGCCATCGCAATAATAGAAAGTAAATTTTCCTCATATGCGACCGCTGTAAGATGGGACTACATGACCTTTGCACGGGAAAACACAATTGTGAAGCGACGTATTTTTCTGTTTTTTTTTCTCTATATATTTAGTAGTTTTAGTTTTTTATTAAACGCATGGGATACAATTTTTTTTACGTTTTATATAAAAAAGAATCATTAAGTTTGGTTGATATTTGTCCAAGTTACTGCATTTTTAGTCAATATCATATTTATTTACTAATAACACAAATTATCAATAGCTGTTTACGAACCTACTTCCAAAATCAGTACAGCATTAAAACGGTTAAAAAATTAGGTTTGCCATAGACCGACTGACTCAGAGCAGTTGAATAAGGTACAAACTGAGCGAATCAGTTCTATATTTACATTCAAACATTCTTCTTCATCGTTTTCCATCTCCTCTCCAGTTTAATTCCACCTCACAACATTTCCCAATTGGAGTTGCCTAGTTAGCAGTGTCTATAATTTCACTTTCCCATCCTCGCAATATACCCCAAATTGGCGCCTCCATATTCACACTGGCTCCAAGCTTCTGGGACTCTTGCGCGGTGATGACGTAATAGTAGATATTCGATATAAATATTCAACTTTTCAAGGGAGTGCCTTAGTCCCCCGGCTCAGTGATCTTTAAAAACTGTATGAAAAAATATTTATGCTATCATATCGAATGCAAAACAACAGCAAAAAATTGGCACTCCGCCCATTCGAAATTCTTACGATTTCTTGGCATGCACAATGCGTATTTTTGCATATTATATTAGTTTTTACAGTTCAATGAAACACGGTTCTGTCCTTCAAATTATTAGATGAGTAATATTATTCTCTATTGGGGTTTGAAGGACGATACAATTGAGTATTTGTCGTTTATTGCTAAAATGTTTTATTATTTGTTTTTGGTAAAGATAGTATTAATAGATGGACATATTTAGCTACTTATAACTATACCAATTAATATTAGTTACTACCCGGCTTTGCCCGTGTTTCAACTTTCTGGTGTCGAAGAACAATTCTGATAAAGATTCGAAAATTTCATTTATTTTTTAGATAATTTCCTGTTGTTTTTTGGTAATTTTCAACAAAAGTGGTATATATTTAACGGTTTGAAAGTATTTAATTTTGTTTTTATTATAATTTTTTTTTAATATCAATATGAATTTTTTATTTTATTTAATTGTTTTTTTTTTAAATACATTTCTCATAGAAAACGTTCTTTGCGAATTTTATTCGCGTTATTTACCAGAAAATAGCGAAATTCGCGGTAAAATGCGAAATATTCAAATCTTTAATTAAACAATTGAAGAAATTGGAACAGACCATCTTGTAGAATCGACGTTGCATTGATATAGCATTTGTAAAAAGACAAATCAGTCCACAATTCATAATGCCAGTACTCACCGGTCGAGAGTTTTTAGTGGGATATATTTTACATGTTATCTGATTTAAAGTCAAGTTTTTTAATCTTCTTGATATTTCGGGATTTGAACTCGCATCCTCTGGGTTTAAATTAGAATTCTAAGTGACCACAATATAAGATTTTTATAGCCGATAGCCAGTGGGACTATGGCACTTTCAATTGCGGAATATTCTGAAACGGAATCGAGTGACAAATTGTAAGATATACAAAATTATCGTTTTTTAAATATTTTTTGTATGAATACACACACAAGAGCACAAGAGTCCCAACTGATCTCAACTGTCTGGAGCCAGTGAGACTATGGTATCCCCAATTGTAGAATGTTGTGAGGTTGAAGGTATTGGGGAGGGGAAGGAGAAGAGGAAAAGGAAGGTGGGGAAAAATACCTGGCTATTCATATCTGGTCACCAAACACGGGTAAAAGCCATTTTAAGCAACGTTTCATTTCTGAATGGGGGTTTTTCACCGGGGCAACTTGCGCAAATATACTATATATTATTTTTAAATTAATTAATTATGAAACAGCACAAATTAATTAAATAAAAATTACTTGAATAAGGTTTGAACGCGCGACCTTCGGATTAGTAGTCGAGAGCCTTACCCCTCCACCATGGAGGCCTTCGTTAACGTTCTATTACAACAATACTGCAGCGGCCGCACAATTTGACACTCCGTTGTTTAGAATTCAAAACTTTGGTAATAGTTGAAGCAGATACAATACAAACATTTACTCACAAACTCATTTATCTAATCTGATATACACTGTGGATATTCTTCTATAAATTTATTGATTACTACGAAATATTAAACATATATCTCTACCTATTCTAATGTAGCATTTAGTAATTAAATATATTTATAATGTTCAGAAATATTACAAATCATTTAATTAGAAATATTATTAACTTTATTTTAGTTAAATATTTTTTTGTTTGTTTTTCTTTCGTCTGTTCTAATTTTTATATACTCGTACCTTCAATAGACGCTTATTCTTGCTTCGTTATTTACAGATATTCTTGAAATTTATCTGTGTTATTGTACACGCTAATAAGGGCTCTTTATTACTTTCATGTTATAGTCTACTCGTATGTCTTGGCGAAAGGCATTAATGATTAAAAAAATTATAAAAATCTGATTCCCATTCAAAAAAGGATTTCCGGACCTTTTTGTTATTAACCCCTCGAGTCTTTTTGAGATTAAGTGTAAATTTTTTATAAATATGGATGGTAAACTTTTAAATGGCAGTAAAAAGCGTGTTTTTTTTCTTCTTTCTAACACAGTTTAAATTATATACCTCACTATAGTACAAAATGAGATAACGCGACTTTTATGAGTCCGTGTCGGGCTGGGAGAAATATCTCCCAAAAAGACTCGATGGGTTAAATGGTAAAGCGGTGGGATTCACAAATAGCTTTGCTGAATACCTAATAAGGAGATGATTGGTATCCCCTGGTAGTTTATTCCTCAAGACTTGTGTTTCCCAAATAGCAGTGTAGAATATCTAACACGGAGTCGGTTGGCCTCCCCTGGCGGTTACTGCGGCCCGCGGCGATTTTCTGTCCCAATGCACTCTAGCCAAAATGCAATAGCTTGCAATTCGCCGGTCGTTGACCTCCCCGGAAAAAATGCACCGGCCCATTTTTATATTACATGCATATTTTTACATGGGCTTAGTTCGGGAATGTTCGGCAACACTCGGAAATAGTCGGCGGTTGTATTATTAGGACGTGTCCGTGCCGAAAGGGCGCATGTCAGAAATTACTAAACTAGCCCATGAGTTCAGACGTTGACCCTGGAATTCAATAACTTCGAATAATGGCCTTTTTTCAGCATTTTGTGTTTTTTCAGTCCAGTCATCGGGTATTTTTAATGTGTTTCTGGCGAAAGGAAGCAAGTCTCTAAATATGCATTGTAGATGAAAGGAAGATATGATGATATATAGCAATTCGGTTTACAACGTTATACACCCCTATTTATAAATAAAGAAATGCCAAACTCTCGCAGGCAAATGCCAAAAATATAAAACATTCTAAGGGGTTTATTGATTTCGTTCAAAGATTGAATTTACTTCAATGATAATCGTACACCAGGTAGGCAGGTCGAATCGACCACCAAATAAATCTGTCTTGGAACGCAATCTTTGCTCCATCCACGTTCAAAGATTGTCTCAAACGCACCTTTCCATTATACCGACTCTTTCTAATTGGTGCTTGTAGATTCCCAAGGTTCTAACACTTTTTTCATATTTTTTTGATATAGGGGTAAGGCAGAAGTAGGAGTAAGAGAAGTGTTATAACTACCCCTACAGCCACCACTACCCCTACCCTACCCCTATCCCTTTCACCACATCATTAATTGAAGATTGGATATATTTAATATAGAATAGATATCACGAATGATAATATCATATTTTTTCGACAGTGGCGATATGAAGTTTCAAGCTGAAAGTAATTGCATTAACCCACTAAATGTAAAAAAAACAATTTCATGACGCCAGAGCTCACCATTCGAGAGTTTTTATTACTAAGGTAAGATCCGAAAATTTTACAACAATATAGTGTGAAAATTTCATGATGGCAGAGCTCACCAGTCCAGAGTTTTAGTTGCTAAGATAAGATCCGAACATTTCAAACCAACATATTTATTTAAATTTCATGACACCAGAGCTTATCCTTCTAGAGTTTTCTTGCTAAGATAGGAATCGAACATCATTAATACTGCTGTGAAAATTTCATGACACCATTCGACAGTTTTGTTGCCAAGGTGAGACCCGAAGATTTAAAAACACAAATAATTGTGGAAATTTCACGACGCTAGATATGACCGTTTGAGAGTTTTTGCTGCTTCTGCACTTGGATTTCCTGCTTAATAGTATAAACTATTTGCCCTTGTCGGGTTTTGAACCCGCGACCTCCCGGCCAGAGTCTATCTCACCGCTATTCCGAGGAGGTCGCCAATGACAAAGAAAACATATTATTTATTAGCAAAACGCATACTTAAGGTGGATTCCCCAAACGTTTTTTTAAGTATATTATTATATTCGATTTGAATAGATAGATGATGATATGTACTCTTCGGTAAACATAAATAAGTATGAACGTACACGAGACACATTTGCATTTAAACATATTATATCTCATCTTATCCAAGCAACAAAACTCTAGAATGGTGTGCTTTGGCGAAATGAAACTTGTGCAATATTTTAGTTTCTGGACTTTTTAAATATAACACAAATTTATTCAGTTTATAACATATACATGCATACATATGCATACATATACATGCATACATATAACATGCATACATATAACATATGTATGCATGTATATTATGTACACACATATATATGTTATGTAGTCTTTTTAACTCCTAACGTTTTTAAATTAGGTCTTGACTTCTGGATTGAACGGACATGCGCAAGCGATTAGTTCAAAATGTAGTAATAATGATTTGTACTGCGCCCTTAAGGCGATTTTTCACAAATACGACGCTATATAAATTGTAGCTGTAAAAAACAAGATCGCATGTTTTATCATATTATAAAATTATTGAATTTGGCACTAATAATTCTAACCTTTGAGTTCCTTGAAACTCATTTTCCACTATGAGCAATGGAGCTATATAATTGTCATCTTGCTGTCAAAAATAATACAGTGCGACCTATTTTTCGATCTATATGTCAATAAAAATATTGTAATAAAAAAAAAAAAAAGTACCAATATGTTAGTTCATATTTCAATCGTCGTACAAATAATCATACAAACGTTCGCGGTCATCAATACAAAGCTAGAATACGTATTAATAGAATTAAATACACATGGCAGACTAACCCAGAATGTTTAGACCGCACCAATACATGCGATCTGACCTTAGAGTCGCCTAGACAAAACTGAGTCACGTCATTAGGACGGGTTCAATGATTTTTTTATGGTCTCATGAGTCCGTGGTGCACGTGAGTCAACGTCAATTTAATTCGACTGTCCGTTGATAGTACGATGTTGCCTTTGTGCATCATCAGTGTTTGATACGTTGGAACGATGCTCCATTACAAGCTGGGAACGTTGTGAAAAAACCAACCTGATCGACGAAATTTTAATATATTGAAGAAATTATTCTAAAAAAAAACATCAGTGTGAAAATTATAATAATTGGAGAGTACATTTTTTGTATAGATGATCTCTAGAAACGATAAAGGTATTTTTTCTAAGTAATAACTACAGACAGTGGACATTTTCTTGTATTGAATTATAAACAGTAGTAAAGATTTGTCCAATGCATAAAAAAGTAACTTTAATATTACATATGAAATACACATCGTCTCTTAACGAGAGTTGAGGTACCCTTTATCTTTTCTGAATACCTCACAAGAGTCCCAACTGCTCCCAATCGTCTGGAGCCAGTGAGACTATGGCATCCCCAATTGTGGTATGTTGTGAGGCTCAAAGTAGTGTGGAGGGGAAAGCGATGGGAAAGGGGGAGGTGGGAAAGTACCTGGCTATTCATATCTGGTCATCAAATATGGCTAAATCCATTTCAAGCCGCGTTTAAATTCTGAATGTTTGTATTTCACCAGGGCGATACTGAGAGTATCTTCCACTCTGAAACGTGCTGCAAATATGCCATATATTATGTTTAATGAATTAATTGTGAAACAACACGAATTATTTACGAAAAAAATACTTGCGAACGCCGGGATTTACCTTGAGAGCCTTACGCTTCGACCAGTGAGGCCGACTGATACATGCTGTATGCAAGTAATGCATCTTTGTGTGTACCGGGTTATACTCGACTCTGATTGCGATACCAATACATCTAGGCCAGAGGTTCCCAACCTTATTTGTCTAACAGCCCACTTTTAGACTATATTTTTCATCAGAACCCCCCCCCTGTTTCCTCAATGCGATGAAATCTAAATATATACAGTTTGACTGAGAGATAATAACTCTCATTTCCACGGTCGACTCTATTCCCCGACACTATCTTTTCATTACCCTGTTCTCCACTATGATAGCTTTTGTTCTTGAAAAATATTTATATTTGTATTTTACATATTATATTTTTGTTCACCTGATAAAAAGTCCCGAGAAACCTGGTTAGCTGTTATAACACCGGAAAAAAATATTGAAAAACTATTAATTCATCTACGAGTATAAATCAATAGAACTGTTAAAAGACATCACTTTGCTGTATGAATCTTTCAACGATTTAACTACAACAAATTTGAATTCATAAGAAAAATTCATTAAAAATATTTTTGTTATCCATGCCCTTCATTTCACCCCCTTACCGACCCCTTTGTAGCCCTTCCCCGCCCCCTCCTTAATTTTCCCTTGAAGCCACCGCCCCCATAGATATTTTCAACTCCTATTGGGGGGCGGTGCCGCACCCGTTAGGAATCTACGACCTACGCTTATATTTTCATAATTTAAAAAAAATTATAGACTTTGGTTATTATATAGCAGTGGCGTGTATTGGTCTATGACCAAAAGATTGCTATGTGTAGTTTATCAAGTTCGGGTATGAATTGTGCATTGAATTTTTAATAATTATCATTTTGTTATCATCTTCCATCAATTTTTGTGGCCAATTGAATAAATACGCGTAAGTTCCTTAATAAATTAATGGAAAAAATACATTTAGGTCTGAAATTTGTCGCATAAAGAAAACCATTATCTCGATTGAAAAATTGAGTAGGCACAGCTTTTTAGCCTTTATGGACTTCACGCCACTGTAATAGAGTGCTCTTTTAGGTGGGTAAACAACACCCAAAAATAAAAGAAGCTTTCCTCATTGCGATAAGTAATTATTAAAAAAATATAGATTTAATGAAAATCGGCGAAAAGAAACGCATTGCAGGAATGACAATTTATCGGTTTTCTACCACGCTTATATTTTTACAATTTTTTTCTCTGAAGGCTAGCTTTGGGTTTATCCTGAGGGCAGGAATTTTAATTTCCGATTCACCCTCCATGTAGTACATACATACATTACATGACAACATCATAACATACATTTACTCATTATGCTTACACAATATGGCAAGCAATCCATTAGCTACGAGAGGGGCAATTTATGTAATTGCCTTTCAGATGAAATTAAAAAAGAAAATAGTACAAGCATATTTAAAAAGAACCTGTTTATTTGAAAACAAAATTAAAATGTATAAAATTGTAATTTATTTATTTAGGTAATTGTTGTCAAGTAATTGAAAACGTATTTTATTTTGTATGGCATTAAATAAATTTTAAAAATCTAATTTACAGTCTTAACTATAAAGCAGACATTATCTTGAAGCAATGAAAACCCGCGAATAAGAGACATGAAATTAAAGCACGCTACGATTTTTATATCATACTCGTAAGTTATGCAGCTTTATAATATTAGTTAAATCATCATTAAAAAACAAGACTTCCTAACAATAATAATAATAACAAAGCATTTATATAGCGCAATTTTGTATTATTTCACTTCAAGTGCGCTTTACTATAAATAAACTTAAAAAAATGATTAAATAACTCCATTCAGTGGTATTCCTACAGTGCTCCTTTTACATTATATTTATACATTCTTAACATATTACATACATTCTTGCTTATTGTTAATATTACTTCTACTGTACATCTTAGGTGCATATTCGTCTTATAAAATTACAAAATATTATACAGAATATACACGGTTATACAAAAATAGCACACTCACAATAATACTGCAAAAATAGTAACATTTAAAGACAGGAGTCGGGTTATGCTCGGCAATAACTGACTTCACATAAAAAAAAATATATAGGGAGGAAACCGAAACCATACAACTACCAGAGGCTTGAGGAAATGACTTTTTACAATAAATTGAAGAAAAATTAAAATTTATAGACAGTAGGACTTTTTAAATAATTTTGTTTTTAAAGCCCGTTTAAATTCAGTCATTTTCTGGATATTAGTATTTCCGATCTCCTTCCTCTCTTTATCTACAGCCTCACAACATACCCCAATCGGGAATGCCATAGTCTCACTGGCTCCAGACGGTTGGGAGCAGGTAGGACTCTTGTGCGGTATTCACATAAATAAGATAAAATAAAAACAAGAAACTATGTTGCTTGTTCCATATTTTTCAAATATTCTGTGAGAAAGGATATTTCTACTAGTTTTACAGAGCGAACTGATAAAAGAGGCACATTTAATAAACGAAAGCAACCATATTTTAATGCCCTCCATCATTTGATGTCATACAACTTTTAATGCACTCCATCTTTTAAGACCCCATGTATTTAATGTCTCGACTTTTTAGTGAACTCCATTTTTTAATGCCACCATTGATTAATGCCTTCAATCTTTTAATGTCTTCATTTTGAGACAATTTCACCCCTACCTTATAAACGCAGGTAATACAAATTTATGAATATCTTCCGTAGATCTGATGTCATTGATTATAGGCTGCATTTAATAAATTGTGGTGTAAATAAATTAAACCTCAATCGTCGTTATTAAAAACACTTCCTGTTCCCTGCAGATCGAAGCAAACGATGAACTGATGACGTGCAATTATAACGAATACCCCTTTAAAAAGATTTTTGGTCCAAGGCTGAACCGATTGCATGTCTTGTAGAATTAAGAGGATCACGCACATTTGGGATCCTGTTAGTGAAAAATTTCCTCTGGCTCTTTGGGATGCATTGAACCCAGAATACACTACTTGTTAGCGTATTTATAATCGTATTAACATTTAATGATAATATTTACGAGAACCGTATTACTTTGTCATTACTGGTGTGATATGTGCGACGTGAAAATTTGGATAAAAAGGTAGAACTTTGTATTCCATATTAAATAAGTTGGGTGAATTTCTTTTTAAACATTTATTTGCTAATTAATTATATATGTAACCAAAATTTACAAATGATATATTTATTACTTTTTAAAAAGCGTTAGTAATTAGTGCGTCAATGATTCGCAAATCATTGCCACCTTAAAACGTTAACTAACCGCTATGATTTTTCGTCATTATTACCAGAGTTTCACTTCCCAGGGTGGGATTTTACCTCCTCAAAACATATTTTGCATCTGCTGCAGTCTCTTCATATTTTTTTTCCAGTCAGAAGTTTTTTTTTTTATATTAGCTCTACACAGGATGCCACGAGGAAAATAGTTTCCCTCTGGACCTGTCATCTTTGGGGATGTTGTGTGGAGGGTCTTCTTAAGGAAAGGAAGGAGAAAACGTTCTGGGAGGGAAAAATGAGGGATTGTTAGGAATCTGGGGGTCAGTGTGTCTAGGAGTGACGGATGTATTAATCGATCACTCCAATTGCGGTACAAGGAGATGGGTCGAGAGAGTTCGGCTGGATATTTCAAGGGGTCTCCCTCAACCGGCATCTTCCGATCCGGCACATCACGCAGTTGTTGGGCGGACGCATTCACCGCTAAGACCCGAACGAACCTAACTTCATAAACCTATGCGTCCCTGCTAAGTCACCAAACGTAGTAAACGACTACCGTTTTGTAACAATCCTCTTCCACACATTCAGTCTACATCTTCCATGATCATGACTTTCGTTCCTGTCAACGGGAATTCTTTCCTTTGGCCAGCCCAACACAGTCTTTTGCACTGACCCATTTAAACAAATAAAATAATTATTCTACAATTTTTTTATTACTCTTCTTTTCTTGGGCATGCGTAGCTTCATAGCCTCTTTGAACTGCAAGCCCATGATGCTCTGCATCATTCTGTTATTTCCACTGTGCTCTTCGATGCGGATTCATCTCGACTTCTTACGCGCATAAATTTTATTCGCGCTTGTCGAGTTAATTTCCAATTAGGTCAAGTTATTAATAGAGCCGAGTATTTTTGCAAGCAAGACCAGATTTCCCCTGATTATACCCACCATATGTACTGCGCAGTACGTACCCGCTCGCTGTCATGGCACCCTGATACAAAGAGGAGACTTACGTGTTTATGTAAAATTTCATCGGCGCTTTATAAATAACGCAGCGGTTAGGTATTTCGAGTTACACAAGTCGAGCTTGACTCCCGAATTATGTTTGCCCTTTCCATTGTACTCGACAACAATCAAATTTTACGCAACTGCCATAAAAGAACCCACTAAAATGTCTGAGGTATGCTATATGTATCTTATGTACCTATTCGCGCCGCTTTGTTGCGCATTATTTACTGCAGAATTTTTTGAATAATTATTATTACTCTCTGTGATTTTCACAAAATTCAGCGCAATAAAAGTACAGAA
The DNA here is from genome assembly GCA_022606495.2 of Halesus radiatus. Lineage (NCBI taxonomy): Eukaryota > Metazoa > Arthropoda > Insecta > Trichoptera > Limnephilidae > Halesus > Halesus radiatus. Next base: position 28,562 of record JAHDVE020007334.1, on the reverse strand, counting down.
AATAGCCTGTTTTCCATTATCCGTTGCTTTTATACGCAACTGATAAAAATAACCCTTCTGATACCCGAAGCCCCGATGGAAAGAAACAATCGGCGTTAATTCGCGCTTTCTGACAAATAATTAAATAAAAGTCGCAAGCCGACCTCCCACTTAATATAATTAAAAAAGAAAGAAACCCCGAGCTGCGAGCATTTGAATAGGCGGGCTATTTCAGTTTTCACAAGAAACGTTTCGCTTCCAAGAAGGGTTGGTCTCTCCTTGCGCAACCCTCGCCCTCGCCTCCTCATTATTTGTGATGAAATCGAAGTGAGGCTGTCGTTATGCAGCCTCGCTTGGATTGCGTAAATATTAAATATAGCCGGGTTATTCTCGATAAGCAGGGGATGTATTAATTTGCAAACCAACCTGTAATACGGTCTCTGCGTTTGAGTGGTACTACCCAGTATCCTACTCCCTGTACACAGTACAGCAGGTACAGTATTCCTTGTCCAGTGAGGGAATTATGTCACATTTTCCAGAGTGGCACGAGTGATGGTCCCCGATATGCATTAGATAATTATGCAAAACGTTTTGTAATGATCGGTATCAGAAAAAGATTTGTCGGGGATATTTCGAGTGGCCAAGGTCACTGTGATATATATTTAGATGAAAACATGAATGTCCGTTTGTGTTTGTGATGTGAGTGTCCGTTGTTCCGTTTATTCATCTTCCCCGTGCGGTGGCAAGCTGTTTGTTCAATTGTGTTTATTGCCACAGCTGTTCATTATGCATTTATTTATACATGCTGCTGCGCATAGATTCTCAAAATTAAATAGCCCTTGAATATTGAAGAGTTATTGATAATTTTCAATGAATATTTATGTTGAGTGGATTGACTTACAAAATAGGTGCATACAGGCACATGATTTATAAGAGCGCACGTTTGAATGTATTTGCGTTCAAACTTGTTTGGAACACCCACCTTACATTTTACCTAGTGCGATACAGTGCACCACTACACAAGTAAAAATCTCTTTAAAATGTTTCGGCTGCACGTGTCTATTTAAAATAGTTTTTTTTATTTTATTTTTGATGATACAGTTATGTTCATTTTAACACTGGTGGAATATTAAATATTAGTATAGAATCATCGGAGATGATATTAACAAATCTCAAATGAAAAATGAAATTGAAAAAAAAAAACAGAAAATATAAAGGTAACGGTCGCATCTGAGATTCGAACCCGGGACGTCTGCCTTACCGGGACAACACTCTAACTCTAATTATTTTCCGGAAATTGTATTGGAGATTACTATTATTTATTTATTTTATTGGTTAGAGTGGTGTTTCGGTATAATATAAATTCTGGGTTCAATTCCCAGATGCGATCGATTCATTTTTATTTTCAGTGTCTTTTTCTGTTTTATATTTCATTTGTAATTTCTTGTTCTTATTTTCAATGATCGAATATTAGAATGAGGTTTTTAACCTCAATAAGATATTCCAATAAATTGAATGTTTTTATTCAGTTAACATCAATGAACATGGAAGTATTTAATTCAGCGAGATATTATTAAAACATTTGAAAAAGGGCCGAGCAGCTTAGACTCGAATAATATTAGTAATTTACTGTCGATTTTATTAAAAATTATATTTGAATTAAACTTTTCTTTTACCGATGCCCTCTCCCCTGGAATGATCTATCACAATGGTAATCCTTAACCCGCAGACTGGCGCTTGAAACATCTCAGGAAAAGTACACTCGTATCATTCATGTATGTTTTGAAGCCTTGAGCGGCGTCTCCCATAAAACTTCAACAGGACTATCAAATAGGTAAACTTATCATGCCATTAGTCATACCATTGTCGAGATATGTGAATTTTATTCTCAATTCGTAACTATACAAGTACTTACCCAGGTTTTCTCTATAATATTCGACACCTCATATGATACGACATCATCCCTACGGCCGCCAGGCTCTGTTTGACGGCGTTACAGAAAGAGCGTTCTGTGAACGGGCATCAACGTATTCAAGGCGCCATTGGAATCCAGACGAGAGCCTTATATATGCCTTTATAGATTTTCTCGGTTTAACCGCTCTCTTGAGCATCATTTTCTTGTTACTTTAATGGTAACATGACGCCCTACTTAAGATCTTTATTGAGACAATGTATTCATGTTTGTTGATTTGCATTTACCCTCTGTTAATGTTGCATCAACCAAATCTGAATGTTAAACCAACTATTATCAAATTCATCTCAGAGATTTGCTCACACCCTGAGTCATTTAGAGTAATAAGTAATTAATTACAATAAATATACCATTCCATTAAATTCTTTTATTGGCAAATTCATGTATTGACGAGGACGAGAAGGACTGATAAATCACTAGATTAGACAATCACCACTAGATAAATAAATAGCCTTTAAATTAGTGCCACTGTCTGTCCAGTATGTTTTGAGGATGGATCTAGAATGAACAATCTCACCCATAGAAGGCCAGCAATGCTGCAAAGGGAAGAAAAATAAGATTTCCATGCCCAAAACAATGAAATAAATGTTCAATTGCGTTATAAGATCCAAAAATCAGAATACACTTCTGCTGCTTGTGCTTCATACCAACAAAAATATATCAAATTACTGGAACAAATCCAAAAAAAGTTTCTAATGTATGAAAATGAATGGTGGGTAGTCGCGATTCCTGCATCACATGGATGTACGAGTACTTTCTGAGATCCGCTACGAAAGTTTTCAATCTAAGAGGAATGGGGCCCTTATAGTAATAACAGTAAAAATATAAACTATTTCATTAATCGCCCATACCTCCTGGAATGCTATACATTTCTTACATTTCTTACACTGTATTTAAATAATTTTTATATTGTGCTCGTTGATGTGTACCCGGCCTTGCTCGGGATTTTTCACCTGCCATTAGGGTGCCATAATTGATTTGAGAGCGAAAGTAACTATCTCCAAATAAAGAAACATTCATTTGAATATTTTATTTCATTCCAAACGTTTATTTTTTCAAAATATGTCTAAACCATAAAGTTCTTAAGTAGGTACCTACTCGTGTTTTCCATTTTGAAAATATTCTACCCAAAAAACCGTCTTCTTTTGAATATGCAATCTGTGGCTAACCAGAGTGTTATATCTATGGGCTAACCTAAATAAAACATGGCGGGTTCAATGTTTTTCATACTAATTTTAAAACGTTATAGCAACAGCTTTACATATTGGATTTCATTCAAACTACTCTCTAAATCTTCTCTAATAAGAACGGGACTAATAAGAACAAACTGCTATTTTCAGCGAAACCGGTCAAGTAATTTTCAAGAAAATCGACGCCAAACAAATAAATAAACTTGGACGATATTTGGACGATTTAATGATTGAAAGTTAACACAGAAACACCCTACATCGTTTACTTCATTTCAATGATTGGTCATACCTTCGAGCCGTTTTCGTATCCATATGTATGAAACATTTTTGTAACAATGGTGATCTATTGATATTCGAACATTAAAAGCGACATTCGAATAATTTATGTAAATGTTTTCTAACTAATTTAAAATCTCCATTTTTCGTGTTACTTTTATTAAAATGTTATTTTTAATAAAATTGTTAATCTCGATGCTAGGCTTGGTCCTAGCAATTTTAAAAATGGAATTGAAATAATAAATGTAACATTTAAAAAAAAAACAAAAAGATTTTAAAATAAATTTAAACTGTATTTAAACTTGCTTTTTAACTGTATTTTGACTGTTGTTAAACCGTATTTAAACTATATTAAACCTGTACTTAAAATTTATTTTAAACTGTATTTAAGCAGCATTTAAAATGTATTTAAACTACATTAAAACTGTATTTAAACTGTTTTTAAACTGTAATTAACCTATGTTTGAACTGTGTTTAAACTATGTTTGAACTGTATTTAAACTGTACTTAAACTATACTTAAACTGTACTTAAACTGTATTTGAAGTGTATTTAAACTATATTTTAATTACTTTTAAACTCAATTAAAACTGTATTTAAACTCTAATTTTAATTATATTTAAACTTTATTTAAATTATAATTTAATTAGATTTAAACAATATTTAAACTTTGTTTAAACTACTTTTAAACCATATTCAAACAAACTATTATTTTTTCAGAATCGTGTACTTACTAAAAAAAGTACTGTCTGTAGTCCAAACCGACATCCGTTGGTGAAGCCTTGAAAAAAAAACTCGTTTAAAGTTTCTGTAGTGTTCACTTTTATGTCTTTGTTTCTCTAACGAATTTTCGTTTCACAGGATGTGATTATCGCCTTGCCGAACCTCTTACGCTTGGCCGGTTGAATCTAAAAACCCATTCTCACACCAGCTTAATGAACAGCCTTAGAATAAATAATAATGGGTAGATCAACATTAAAAGAGGCCAGCTTTGAAAAGATTGTGTCATTTGAGCTGTTGCAGTAATGCGGCGGTGTGGGTAAGTGCATTTTGCGGTGTATGTATTATGTGTATGTGTGTGGGTGAGATTTTTCACTTTATGGGTCTGATTGAGTTCGTAGATCGGCGAGCCGAAATTTGGGTTCAACAAACCCGTGCCCTGTGAAGGTCGCACGAAACCCAGTGACAAAAAATGCATCGAGAGGTCTCGCAAGGTGAACGATTTTGAATTACGCAACGTAAATTGAAGTTGACGTATCGGGAGCCGAAAAAGCGGTTTATGGCGGTTATTTCTGTTCAGGGTTTGAGTCTAGTCAATTCACAGTTCACTGTATCGTATCAAAATTACGTACACACTGCATAAGCTAAGACTGAATATATTGTAACTTTTAAAATGAAAATGTATTTTAATTATTTGTTTAAACCAGTATTTTAATAATTAAAAATCTACATGTTTCAAAACCAATGGTTTCTTCGTCAGGGTAAAATGTATACTGATAAGAATTACATTATAAGCACTGACAAATACCAATAATACGCGGTGGAAGAAGGTATTGGTATTGGTGTAAAATTAATTACATAAAATTAACAAAATTATTAAATTTATATTGGAAACTAGAAATTAAAATAAAACCGAGTAACAACTAAGGCACATAAATTAAAAATCTGAATACATGCGAGAATGAATTTAAAGAGAGGGCCATTTAAAAAAAAGTTTGATTATTTACAATATTTAATTGACCATTAACACTTTTTCCAATTTATAAAATTTCAAATTGATCTAATCGTAAACCCATTGTATTTCTATACAAATATTTGAAACCTATATTCATGCCGGAAAAGAAGCCATAAAAGAAGGATTTGTTTCCAAAATGAGGTTAAAAATTTAAAAAAAATTACCGTACAAGAATCTCACCTGCCTATCATTTGATGGGGCATCCCGGTGGTATGTGAAAACTTAGACCAAGCCGTATTTAGTTTTGATAATTTAACTGCATCTCTTTATATGGTCTATAAATAATGTGTAATGATAGCCTGTCCAAAAAGAGAAAATAAATGTAAAATAAGAAAAACTTTATAGAATAATATAGGTGTAATATAAGAATAGGAAGTAATATTTGTACAGCGCCCTTGAGGTGATTTATCACAAAGACGGCGCTATAAAAACCATCCGATTATTCTTCTTATTATTATTATTATCCCCATTTTCAGGAAATGTTGTGGGACTGGAGGTACTGGGGCGGAGGAAGGTTTGGAAGTACCCGACAACGCAGATCTATTCATTGAACGTATATTTTTTAAAGTGATTGGTTCAGCTTAAGATAGTGGGGTTATAGCATGTACAATTAGGGAATGTTGAATGAAAGACTGATTGAAGTCAAATAGGGGATTGAGAAACGGATAAATAAGAATGGAAGATAGTGGATTTTCAGTTCTAATCATCAAAAAGCCAGTAAAGATAGGTTAAACTATTTTGATTGGGTGTTTTTTGTTTGGCGGTTTTTGTATGAGCATATGCATTTCTGGCTGATCCGGCGAGCTTTCCAAGACGCCCCCGACTTTTTCTATCATGAATGATTAGTCACTCCACCTTTGGTTAAGCTTTGTCCGATCCATAGAACCCAAGACCCGCGCTTTCAAAACGGAATTAAACGCCCGTGATCATGATTGTCCCTTTTCTCAACAGACAATAGCGATAGAACAGAGAGCTTTGCCTTTTGACGGTCCATAAATACTAAATAAGTACACAGACTGCTGAACACACACAGAGAACTGCAGATATGAAGAATATTTTCATCTACAAGACGCATAGACATATTTTTTCGCGAACAAATTCCCCAGCAAACAGTGGGCGAAAGGCAGCGGGTAAAAAAAGAATTACACACACTTAAGGAATCGGCGATCTACGCACACACACGCACGGTTATTACTATACGGTGTTCTCAAAGTTCACAATAACGTTTATTTATACGACTCGAAGCCATTTTTGCGTTCTACAGCTGAATAAACAATGTCCTAAGTTTATATTATATAGATGTAATACACGCACCAAAAAGGGTACAAAATTGCCTATTGTTTCAACATGAATCACTAAAAGTTCATTAGAACTTTTACTGAATATTTTTTTAATAATATAAATACATGCTTTTGAATTAAACCACTTCAATGTAATATAATGATCGACCGATTTCGGAAGTATCCTTCCTTCGTCAGAAGTATAGTAAAACTAACATATACAAAAATAATGATAGCCATACACGAATATTTAGTTATTGGAGTGGAAGGCAACCAAAGGGGAATGGGTAATCAGGGGGTTTGAAGGAGGAACCGAGCAATAAAAAAAGAATTGTTGGTTCGTTTAAATTAATTCACTTCTTTTTTCTTCTAGTAATAGACGATTGATGAAAATAATTATTTACGTATTTTCAGTTAAATAAAAAGTTGAAGTTTGCAAATTTCACTACATCACAGCACAACGTTATTTTTTTTGGACTTTAAGGGTTTTTTATGTATGCTAAGTGGTTAAGGTCGACTTAAGGTCTGCTGCCTTTCCAAAACACCTTGTGAAGGGCCACGCAGTCGCATTGAATCGCAAGCGCACGCACACAGCTGGGCGGACATTGTCCTAAGCGACCTAAACGCATTAGACAATGTGCCCGCCGAATTTGTCCCTCGGTAATGGTAGATGTAGGTATACGGTATCGCATCCAACACACGCGAATCCACATCCTTCTGGAACTATGAACTGGGTCCTCGGAGGAAGCGCGGAGGACAACGCTCTGCCCGGCTCAAGGACAACACAATGAAGGTTTAGACCTTGACTAGTTAATAAACAGCCTAGAATATATCTTTCTGATGCATATTCTTAGCATTTTTTATTTATTCATCTATACAATCTTAACGTTATAAAAGGGTTATGGTACTGTGCCTGTCTCACTAGGAGAACCCGTATTGAGAGCAGATATACAGTATTTACAATTGAACAGATATATTGATAAAAGTAATAATCTAAATTGTTTAAAGGTTGCGCTAATAATATGGGCGAAATTATTGGATGTGTGTGGGAAGTGTGAATTGGTGACCGGATAAATCGACACATGTATGAATTGGCACATTTTTAAAAATTGATATAAAGTCGTTAAAAGTACAAAAAAAAACAGATTGAAAATCTAATCTAACCCAACCCAATAAATAATTTCTTCAAAAGATTGGTATTCACTTTGTGGCGTCATTATTAATAAATGAATTAAAAATTATTTTGTATTTACCACTTTGTTAATATACACAATCAACATGTTTCGAAAGCCATGCTTTCTTCATCGGAAATATTGAGTATTCTATATGTTGCTGATGAAGATTGCTTTCGAAACATGTTGATTTGTGTATATTAATGGTAAATACAAAATATTTAATTCATTTAACAATAAAAAATAACTTTTTTTTTTCAATTAAAAAAAAGATTAAATAGGTTTGGTGAGATTAGGAATTCAGGCATACTTTTTTTAATGACTTCATATTTCTTTTAAAAAGTGTGCCGATTCATACGTGTATTGATTTATCCGGTCACCATCATTTCTTGAAACAATGCGTAAGAAAAAGTGTTTTCATTAGATTTTAAATGAAAAAAAAAGAAATTTGATGTTTTAAATGATTATAAATTTGAAATATATTTGTAATCATTGGCATCGTACCGGTACCGTTGCCCAGTGGATTAGAGCGCAAGGTCCCGGAAGGACTACGAGGTCCAGGGTTTGAGTCCCAGCTGCTACCGTTACCTTTTTCTTTTCTGTGTCTTTTCGGTTTCATGTTTCATTCTAGATTTGTTAATATTATCTTCAATGATAAAATAAATTACCTCGAAGTTTATAAACATCATCAATTTATTCAAAAAAAAAAATTGGAAATTGTAAATTTAGCAATTTATTCAGTTTCTTAAAACATTTTAATGATTTCAAAACTGCGTGATGCTAACTACCTGCTAGTATAATTGTTCAATTTAAACCCCAACTTAAATTCATTTATTTATTAACAGTCAAAATAGTATAATGTTCTTATTAGCAGCTTTCACATTTTTCATGAATAATTCAGACAAAGATATGGCTTTTAAATTGGCATCGCTGTGCCACGGGTGAACGGCCTCAAATAGAAACCTAAATGCATCTACCTGCGCCAACAAAAATAAAATAAAACTGCACTAATGGCAAGAAGGCCTTAAATGAGCCACTTGCATGATGATTTAAAATTAAAATAAAATCGCTTCGGAACCGAATTTCAAGGACATTGAGAGTATTAAAAAAACTGCTCTTTATTATATTTGCAGTGTTTTTAATACCAACGAAATTGAAGCAATACCAGAAAAGTGTTTTTTACAAACGTTTTTGAACAGTCATATGTATATATTTAAAAAGGGCTTAAATGTCCGCATCTGTAAAATTACGTAATTGAAATCGATATTTCTTTTTCAAACATGGTTTTACTCCAATCTTTTAGGGTTTCTGCATACTTGGAGTAAAATGTTACATATAAGGTAGTTATTTTTCAAAATCGTAGAAAAAGATCAATTTACTTGCTAGACAACATACCAGTTTTAAAATGAACAAAGAAAATGTTAAATATTATTTATGTACAGCAAGAGTGATCTTTTTGTAGAGTTACGTAACGATATAACTCGTGTTTTTGTTTAAATTTGATAGAAATTCGATATATTCAGTAAAAATTGTTATGTATTTAAAATCTACACGATTTTTTATAAGCCAATTAAAAATGCATGTAAGTGGCTCATTGCAGCCTGGCTTTGTCTGTTTTTCGGAATAAATGCACAAAAATCCGCCACCGGATCCACGCTCCGTGATTTTCGACTAAGCACGAAGTTAGTGCATCTTGCTGTTGCTGCATACTGATAAACGCTGCGACTAAAATGCATTCATCGCTTTTCGTGGGTAATCAGTTACGCTAGGCTTTTGTTGGTGAGGTTGTCTTTTTGCCCCTTTTCCCAATAATTCGTTTAACGCAGACCAGACGCTGTTGCACTGGAATTTATTGTAGAATGGTCTGTTGTTCTTGCAATGTATTCATACTTAAATGACTGGTTTGCTGAGTGGACAAATGCGTCGACGTCGTAAGTTTAATTCAACTGCCACCTCCCCTAAATTATTTATTTATTAACGGACTAACATCCAGTTTTCAACACGAGAAACATGACATTAAAATATTAATATGAATTTTAAGTATAAATTATTTTTGTATTAATTGTTTTTCTGTTTAATTCGTAGAACTCCATTTAATTTTAATTTTAATTTAATGTAAAACAAATTTAATAATATTATTATTACGTTCTGCAAGTACTTTTAGCTTTTATTATTGTGACAGCTCTTTCGGCGTTTAAGGCCATTTTAAAACTGTGGTTAATCCACATTGTTACTACTTATTTAAATGTTTTAATTTTCTCCTACCCTTTCCGATTTGGACGGGTTTTTAAAAAAATAATGATTTATTATCGCTAAAACCGATCTAGTCAGAAAACAATTAAAATTATGAATTCTCTGAGGTTTTCACATTTATAATGCATTTCCTCGTATTTAGCGGACAATGTTTTCTTAATTGTTTTATTTGAATGTGTTGTTTTGTTTTGATAATGTGAACATACCGAGAAGCGGTGAATATATAATTTTCGTTTCTTTATTAATTTATGTTATATTAGGATCATTCGTTCGTTTATTAATTTAAATAAGGTGTTGCCATAGTAATGAGAAATAATTGTTCCATTTAATTAAATTTCTACTTTTTATTTCCAACCTTGTAGCTGGTAAACGTATCGACTGTAAATAGGTAAAAACTCTTGCAACAAAATTGAAACTTTAGAGAAGACTATTCATAAAATCAAATTTAAATGTTGATTTTTACATGTGCATATTTTTTTTTTCTGAATTGATATAAAATATTCTATTTATAATATTATAAGATGTATGGTTAAAAGAAAAAAAGAAAAAAAAAGAAAAAACAAAAAAACAACAGAAATGGTTTACTATGATATAGTTTTTAGTATGAAATTTTCAAATGAAATGATTTTACCATATTGTCAATTGAACACTATTATAACATTATCTCACACCACTTAAAAGAAGCATTCACAAAAATAATGGTTTTATCGATTTACAGTCGATATAGTTATCGGAAAATCATTGTATGAACAACATATCAATAGCGTTCTGAATAACGACTGAAGTCTAGCAGCAAAGCTAATAATTCTACAAACATCTAAAAAATCATCCCCTTCAAATGTTCCAAAAAAACATCCGTTTCCTTTCTCATCCAAGTTATTTTTCGGATCACGGAACCTTAGTGAAACTAACACATATAGCCTTAAGGCCTCCCACACCTGTTGCGTTGTGAGTTACCCAGCCATCCTTTGGCCCTTTGCGTGATGGATCGAGGTCCTTTTAAGGAGTCTGATTACTTCCAAGTCACTGGTCGACCCTAAAATCAGTTCGCCACATGAATATGACGCGCCCCAGACAGAAAGGCTTTGTTTTCGGTTTCACAAATCCGCTGAAAGGGAATGATGCTGATTTATTATGATTAATGAGTCGTTAATTTTGTATTTTGCGCTTAATCAATATTGATTGCCCCCTGTCCACATTTTCAGCACGCAATAAAAAAAAGGATTTTTGGAAAATTAAAAATTTTACAGGGTAGTGAAATATTGTTTATTTTTGTTGATGGTGTCCGGTCAGCGGCTGAGTTGGCATCGCGTCTGAGCGTCGTGAGTTCAATTTTTCGGCTGGTTAAGTTCTCCACCGTAACACAGGCAACATCTTCCTCTTACTCTGATGGTAGTAGGAGGTATTCGAATATTGTCAGATCATTAGTAATCCAAATTAATAAAAAATAAATAATTGTTTACCTTAAACACATTTTTGGAGTTGTTTATTTTTCCTTGAAAACTGAGCGGATTTGAAGAGTGAGGAGTTCTACCTTCAGAGATAACAAGTTCACGTCACAATAGTTGTAAATCTTTTAACAAATCTTTAATTAAAAACAAAAAATAATGCGAGTAGCGGTACTCGTAATAGTCCGAACTCCTTAAAACGGTCTGGAGCCAGTGAGACTATGGCATCCCCAAAATGGAATATGTTGTGAGGTTGAAGGGGAACTGAACGGGGAAAATATGGTATAGGCAGGTTGGGAAGTACCTGGTCCTTCATATCTGGTCACTAAACACGGCTAAAACCATTTCAAACAATGTTTCGTTTCTGAATGGTGATACCAGGGCGATACTTAAAGTAACTACCACTCTGGAACGTGCCGAAAATATACTACACATACTATTGAATAAATTGTGAAATAACACACATTTATCATATAGAATTTTCTTGCGCACGTTGGTATTTGAACCCGCGACTTACGAATTCGGAGCCGAGGATCAAAACTACTTAACCACGGAGCGTTGCAATATGAATCAAATCACGTCAGTGGCGTTTTTTGGTCGTGTAATCATAATATCTAAATAGCCAGGTAGGTTGTAATCAATCTTTCCCTTCACATCCCCTCTCCCACTTTCTCCAATCCCACATGTCGTGTAAGCCATTGTTCCACTCTTAAAAAAAATTAATTTTAATTTTTCTACTGTAAATATCTAAATTTCAGGATCATTGACACTGCCAAATCTTTTTAAAACTCACACTGCTACAAATCGCTCTTCGGAGAATGCTTCACTGAGAATTGGCTGAACGAATTATTTATCCGAAGGTATTAATAAAATACAGTAATCCCTAATCAACACTCTACTAATAATGGACACTATTCCACTGTCCAGAATGACGAGACTTTTCAACTCAACCCAGGGTTAAAATTTTTTGGTACTAGTCTAAATGATTTTCGTCAGGCTTTACAAAAATACGAAGATTATCATTTAGTATGTCTAACATCATGGATTTTCTGAACCTTGTTCAAGCTTTGACTAAAATGTTCCCTCAAATGAATATTTATGTCAATGAATTTTTAATTATTAATTAATTTTATTTAGATTAAAAACCTCATTTTAATATTTAATCATTGTAGAAAATAATATTAACATAACCTAAATGAAATATGAAAACGGAAAAAATGTCAGAAAATAAAAAGATTTCAGTAGCTTCTGGGACTCGAATCCAGGACGTATTATTTTGTATGATGATTAAATATTAAAATGAGGTTTTTAATCTCAATAAAAATAATTAATAATTTAAAATTGAATATATTCCTTAGACTTCTATAAAAAGTCAATAGATGTCTCATATTAATAAAAATTCGGATATTAATCCGAAGACACTGTCGTTTGCAATTTTGTTCCTTTGGAACTTTGTAATCGTTATAAAGATAGCTGCCAATAAAATGGGATAAATGATAGAGAATAATATTAACAAATCTTGAATTTGAGATGTGATATCGATGAAGATGGCATAAATTGAACTGGTCTCATTAGCTAAGTTGGTTAAGCGGTTGACCCGGATAGGCAGAGGTCCTGGATTTGAGTCCCAGATGAGACTGAAATCTTTTTATTTTCTGTAATTTTTTCCGTTTTCATATTTCATTTAGGTTCCTCGTATATTAATATTATTTTCTACAATGATTATTTATGTCATTGCTTCACTCGTGTATTATGTATGTAATGTAATTTTTTGTGGCTCTTATTTATCTCATTTCTTGTTATGCAATTTGTGTAAGTCCGTAAAAAAATAAAAATAAAATAATAATGATATAATATCGAATGGACACAGTTTTTACTGCAAAACAATATTTTTAATGCTTGTTATAACATTCGGGTTAGTCCTTATTGCATGATTTGAACAGTCGCCTGGTCCAAAATGCATAAACACAAAATTTTTCAACACATTACTAAAAATAAACTGCTTGAATTTTGCTGGTGCATAATGTTATGTATGAAAATGACTTTTTTCAGGATGAATAATGAATGCAAGTGGTTTTCCTCTAATGACTCTTCCGAGAAGATGAAAAGATGACAGAGAAATATACAAATCACGGTTTCAGAGAAAATCTGTCTGGGGCAAATTTAAAAAAAATATATACGGTGCTGATTTCCTATTAAAAAAAAGCTTTTGCTTATAAAACAAACAGTCGTTATAAATCAGTGTGTAAATACAATAAAATGACATATTCTAGATCAATTAAGTTCCATGAAATTAATGTTATTACAGATAATAATAAAATAAAATATTAGATATATGTAAACATAAATACAGTTTTCGTATTAATAATATATTCAAAGCGAAAATGGTTGTAGGAAATAATTCAAAAACCAATAAATTGCCAATAGTAACAGTAGAATTTTTACTTAATATAAAGTATCAATTCAGTTAGCGACATTTTATATGATTTAAAGTTACAATTAATAATGTGTACATCTCGTAGGGTATTGCGGGTTTTCCAAATATGTCTTATTAAAATGTTTTGCGCGTATTCCGATTTATAGTTTGGAATTCTACGTAAATAAGAGGTTCGATCTGGAGTTGCGTTCAGGGCAACAAAATTCAATCCTTTCCAACAGGTGTGATGAATCAAAAAGACAGTTCGCAATTTTGTATAATAATAATCAGAGATTTTTCTGCGTTTATATAGATCAACATATTTTCTAACGGTCTCCGTGGTTGAGTGGTTACGATCCTTGGCTGGGCGATGCGATCTGGAGACCGAGGGTTCAAACCCCGGCGTGCGCAAGTAAATTTTATTTGATTAAATTATGTCATTAATAATAATAGCCAGGTACTTCACCTTCCCCTTCCCCTTCTAAATATATTCAGCTTCGCAAAATACGCCAATTGGCGATGCCATAGTCTCACTGGTTCCAGATGCTTGGGAGTAGTTGAGACTCTTATGTGGTATTTAAAAAAATCATCCGACGATCACTAAAACATATTGCTGTTTTCTTTGATAACATACCCCTATTTTAAGCTGTAACCCATATTTATATGGTTGTTGTGAATATGTCTTTTGAAGTTAAATTATTTAACTGACTAATCTACCTAAATAAATACAAATCTGTAACTACTTATTCTGACAAAGATGCTTACTTTACTAGAGAAAAAAAGTTATAATTATAAGTTGTAACGCTAAACACCATTGTTTGAAATTTCAAAGACAGACCCTCCAGTGAAGGTATTTATTTACAAATCTACCCATTTTTTAAAATATTCCTTATTTCTTCAACAATCGTTAAAGTATTGTTTTAAAGTAACCTTTATACAAAAAAACAACTCTGGATGAAATAATGGTTTTCATCGACCATTGAAAAAACTAATAAAAGCCTAGAAAATGTTTTTATTGAAAGTATTAGCCAAATTTACATCCATTAATGTTGCCTAATTTCTAGTACGTAATATTCATTACTTATGTAGCTGACTAACCATCGCGCCCTTTCTCCACAGGGGTAGATACTAGACATACACATACACTTCTTACTTCATTCACATTCATACATTCTTATTTGTTATTCGGACTTCTGACATCTGATTCAAGTATATGATTCAGTTGATTCATGTCTTCCTCGGGCGTCCCCGGATTCTTCTTCCATCTACATTCGCATCATATATTGTCCTTGCACTCCTTTCTTCTTTCATTCGTTCTACATGTCCAAACCAGCGTACAGCGTCCCTTTCTTAATCTTACTCATTACGCTTACATCAGCCTTTCCGAAACTTAACATTTTTCACACCATGATACGTGGTTTTACCACACATTTGCCTTACATATTTACTTTCTACAGGATTTAGTCTACTTTCATCCTTCTTCTGCTAATTCTATGCCTCACTGTCACACACTAAGGTTTATATCAGCACTTCATTGTGGACTGCTAGCTTTGATTTTTTGGGCAACTTTTTGTTAGGTCCAATCTCGTTCAGTCCACCGTTAATGGAGTTTCCTGTATTCACTCTTCAGTCTTTCCATCTCCTGTAAACATACTTCCCAAATACACAAACTCATCGACCTGCTCTAAGTATTCATCATTATATTATTGCATACTGTTTTCGTACTCTCTCTTTCAAACACCATTACTTTAGACTGCCTTATATTAAGTCTATTATTAGCTCATTCTTCATACTTATATAACCCTGTTTGTTATGTATATCTAAGTATTCTTATTGTTATTATATATACATGTTTTTCCTATACAAAACTTATGACCCAGTTCTCTCCATTGGCGTAGTAATGCTTTGAATAATAAATTAATTAAAAAAAAATGTATTTTTGTCATGTTAATCTATCTATCTGTTTTCTGCAATTTGGATATTTGGAAACTATTTTTTTTCTGACCTATTGTTTGATTTAACTCCCATTCTAAATGCATATTCTTCAGTTGGATTCATTACAACGCAAACTCATCAAGAATCTAATTAAAAATATCAAAAATATGTATGTAATTCCCAGAAAATAAAATTTACATATATCCAACTAAAATCGCATAATGACGCGAACAATTTTATTTTAACATTATTCAATATTCAATAAAAATTCAAGTCACAATAAATGTGTGACAAAACTCAATTCAAATGTCGTTAAATGTTAACGGAAAAGGACAATAGGCCAAACTTAATTAATTCGTAGATATACTTGTTTACATATCTGTGGTCAGAGCGGGTCCTATACAATCATAGACAAATTTGTATTCAAAGCAGGATTATTATAATTCTAAGAATTATTTAGTGTCCCTAAACGCAGGTCATGGTATTTGGATTACTAATGAATTAAAATGACTGTACAAGGAAAATTCGTATGATATTTACTATTTGGGGAAAATGTCTTGTCTATAAAGGAAATGGTTGGAATGACTAGTCATAATTTGATCACCATTATATATCTATTAGTTTTATTCGTCACAAAGGACACTAAAGTAATAATGTCTTGTGGCAGAGAGTTAAACTTGTGGATTGCGAAGAAGTGGGTAGTATCGCACTGATGAAAGACCACAGTTATATACGAGTATCTATTAGTTTTATTCGTCACAAAGGACACTAAAGTAATAATGACTTGTGGCAGAGAGTTAAACTTGTTGGTTGCGAAGAAGTCGGTAGTATCGTCCTGATGAAAGACCACAATTATATATCTATTAGTTTTATTCGTCACAAAGGACACTAAAGTAATATTGACTTGTGGCAGAGAGTTAAACTTGTTGGTTGCGAAGAAGTGGGTAGTATTGTCCTGATGAAAGGCTACAATTTAGAATCGAAACGTCGCTTATTTAAAATAGTAATTGTCGTACGTAGTTTGGCTTAATAGTTAATGCTTTAATTAATAATAAGTATCTGATAGTTGACGTCTATACCAAAACTCAACGCCGAAAGCCACGTTGATAATAATTATAATATTGATATTGAAATACCAGCGCAAAGAAGATTAGTCCTACTTACGCCGGGCAGTATATTGACTACTGTAATTTGTTTTGGTGATCACGAAAAAATAATGGTTTTTTCTTTCGTAAGTTACTATATTATCTGTGCAAGTCAGACTTGTGATATATTTAGCAACGGAAATGGGTAGGGACGTGTTTACTTTCCATTGAATACATTTCTTTTTGGTTTGAAGACGGTCTGCATAGCTTCCGTAAGCACCCGGGTCATAGGCCCATTGTGCCACACTAAGGCGGGACATTTATAGCATAGACAATGTGAGTTTCACCATCCTCTTCATATTTTCTGCATCGGTAAGTACTACAGCAGTACTCTCAAAAACTGCAATTGTTTCCTGAAGTGGCAGTGTTTTTTTTTTTTTTAAACCTCAAATTAAGACAAATATTCCCCGGTTACGAATAACCTGACAATGTTTTAAAATCTCCTACTACCATCACAGTAAGCGGAAGATGTTGCTTGTGTCGTAATGGAGGACTTAGCCAGCCGAGGAATTGAACTCACGACGCCTGGGTGAGACCCAAACGCGATGCCAACTCAGCCACTGACCGGTCGAAATTGTTCTGCTATTAGTTCTACTAGCTCCCCCATATCACTAGCATGAAATGAAATAAACTAGGACCACGGAAAGAAGAGCACACACATAATAGATGAATGAAGCAATGACAAAATTTTTTTAAAAACATTTAAGTCAAAGTTTGAACAAGGTTTTGCTGGAGTCCACGATTTTAGATATTCTAAATGATAATTTTCAAATTCTAATTTCATAAAGCCTTACAGAAATCATTTAGACTGGCACCAAAATTTGACTTGAGTTAACAAATCTTGACATTTTCTGTACAGTGGAGAATGGTACCCATAATAAGTAGTGTTGATTGTGGAAAAGCAATTCATTGATTCTGAGTCTACGACAAGGAATGAGATGAAGGTGAGTCGATAAGACAATGAATTATTTTGAAAATGTAAATGATTTCAAAGTCTTTCAAAGGAGTAATTGCCTCTTTTTCGCCCTAATGTCCGTGCAATTTTCATAGCTCGTTTGTGGTTTGGACTATCTGTAATCACTAGGTCTCATCCCTGGTCCTGTTACGTACTTATATATGTATATTCTCGAAATCTAATGATATTAATTATTAAGAAAATTCCACATTTATTTGAATGACTTTGATGATGAATTGACTTAGATTTTTATAGCACAAACAGTCTGACATTTTACAGTAAACAAAATATGAGGGCGCAGCGATCCCATAAAACTTTCAAATGACTACATAAAGATGGCTCATAGGAAGAATATTGCAAGTTTAAAAGAGCGCAATGGTTCAAGAGCATGTTATTTTACTTTCACCAGACGGAATTCAGAAATTAGTGGTATTTCCCGAAATGAGATGATTCTACATCACATTCTAAGATAATTTTGTGTAATTTTTTTTTAATAATTATTTTACGCTTTGCAAGGAAGATAATTACACGAAAAAGTGATTTTTTGTAAATATGTTTGAAAATAGCCACAAAAAATAAATGAAAAAAAGTAAACAAAATACAATTCACATATCAACATTATAAATAAACAAAATACGTAAAAAAATTATGTTTTGCGTCATTTCTTTAAAATGAACTGTCAAATGAGAATATCTGAAAACACTTGAATGTGAAGAACACATTTCAAAAACAAAGTGACTAGCTCGGTGTTGCCATAGAAATGACATTTTGCATTTCCAAAATATTAAATATCTACAATTTAATGAAAAGCTGTATAAACTACTTTTGACAAGAGCTTTACACAGTGTCTCCGTGAACACTGAATCTTTGATTAATAACATTTTTCAAAACTCGTAATCCGAAAAAAATTTAACGGTTTTTTACCTTTAATTAGCAGTCCAAATACTTTACCTGCTCACGTTGTAAGCGGTTCAAAGTGTTGCTACATGTTTTCAACTATCCAGCCGCTAGACAGCGTGTTTTGTTAGAGGCCAAAAATTTCAGCATGAATGCATAAATTTTCACCTCCCGAAGCTAAACGTTGTGTACAAATGTGCAACAATGTTCTGCATATAAAATGCACCGAGTGTCATGAACAAATAGTCCTGCATTATATAACTACACGGGATGAAGCGTAATGATCAAATGCAATGTATAATAAAAAAAATTAAAAAATTGTATTTCTTGGAACTTTCACACTTCGAAAAATTGTCAAGGAAAGGTTGTCTTTTTTAGAAATATTTTAGGACTTGAAATTTTTTGATACATTTCCAGAAACTTCGGAATTTTCTATTTCCCATTCAAATTTCTGCTCCAATAAAGAAAAATCGTTGTTTTTATACATATGAAGTCTATAATCACCGAAATGAGAAAAACAGTCTTTCAGCGTCGATAAAGATAACATATTTCCAAAGAAAATGAAATAAACATGATATAAAAAAAGTTTTTTATATCATGTTAAGTAACAAAGATAAACTCTAGATAGTTTAATATTTCTAAACTTTCCTTTCTCCTTCCTAATTTCCTCTCACCTAAGAGCATTCTCTAATAACCAATCATGCCGTAGATTCACTAGCTCTGTGCAGCGGACCTTTCTGAAATGTCATTTAAAAAAAACATCTTCCGTTGTTCTTTCAGCAATGCATACTCGTACAGCAAACATCTTTCGTTGCACGCAGTACGTGCGCTGTACACTGTCAAATATATTGGCCAAACGAGTCCCATACGATCAAACTAATAAGACATAAGGAACGCATGTGCGGTGCATGCCAAATGCACCAATAGCATGGTCAAAACTCGTTGCATTAAAGGTCTAAAGTTGAATAAATTCCCACAAACCAGGCTTTTGCTTATTTTTCAGTATTTGTTTGATGACTTAAGAAGTATGGCTGAGCGCCATTTTTCACAAAAAAACGTAATTTAGGATTTAAAGCCAAATATCCATCCAAACTGAATGTTCTTTTTTTTAAATTAAAGGTATAGTAAATATCTAGCACGGATTAGAAGTGTTTCATTAATTTTTGTATTAAATTATGAAATACAGGAAATTAAAGTAATCAATTTTTCAAGTTTGCAGAAGGAACTTTTGAAAATTATTTGCGGGTTTATGGTAAAAAAAAAAAATTAATTTGTCATGTTTGCTATGTAAATATTATTATATAAATTAAAATAGAAAAACAGGAAACATTTTTTCGGGTCGATATTTTATTTACGGCAAATTAGTGTTTCAACGTAAATTCGGTCATTTTTGATCTAAATTTAAGTTCATCGTAGTGCTTATTTTAATACTTTTTTAAATTTTATTTTATATTTCAATGTATTTTGATAGTAGATGAGAAAAAACTTTTTTTTTTTAAATCACCGTTAGTCCCCAAATAATTGCTAAAGTTGCCTCTTAAATTGCGAAAACTTTTTTTTTTTTTTTTACATGAATACCGCACAAGAGTCCCAACTGCTCCCAACCGTCTGGAGCCAGTGAGACTATGGCATCTCCAATTGGGGAATGTTGTGAGGCTGAAGGTATTGGGAGGAAGGAGAAGGAAGGGGAAGAGGAAGGTGGGGAAAATACCTGGCTATTCAGATGTGGTCACAAACACGGCTAAAAGCCATTTCAAGCAACGTTTCAATTCTGAATGGTGGTCTTTCACCAGGGCGATACTGAGAGTATCTTCCACTCTGGAACGTGCGCAAATATACTATATATTATTTTTAAATGAATTAATTGTGAAACAACACAAATTAATTAAATAAAAATTACTTGCGCACGCCGGGATTTGAACCCGCGACCTTCGGATTCGTAGTCGAGAGCCTTACCCCTCGACCATGGAGGCCGTCAAACTCGATCTCTTTTATGGCCTTTATTATGTAAGTTCAAAAAAAATAATTTATTCCTTATAATCCGTACTCGATATTTGCTATACATTTTGAAGAAAATAGATATCATTAGGTTTAGGTTAGTATCTGGCCGTAAATCATTTCGAAGTCGTCACCGGTCACTCGGCTGAGTAACCACCCAATTGCACCCACGACCCTATCTGTCCAAAATCTACAGATTTTTTCTTATGTTTTAGGCGAAAAAAAGCCTCAAATCCAAAATTAAGTTTATTTATGAAACATGCAGCGCTGCAGTTCCTCTTGAGGATATTTGTTTAGTTCTTCCGAAGTCATAAATATAAAAATAACCTTACTATCACACCATTCATGGAGTAAGCAGAGAGGATTGAATGACACACAAAACACACTTCTGGCTTAATTCACAATCATACCTTTCTCGTTAATTTTCTTCGGTTGTTCGGACTCTTGACATGACAAATAATTGTTTTATTTTATTTCTGCCCAATTCACGATTTCTTTTTATATCCACTTGCACGTTCTCATGTCCTTTTCCCCGTTCATTTGCCCAACACGTCCAAGATATATATACCGTACGTATTTACAGGGAAGCTTCGTATTGGTTTATTTTTATTGTGCAATGCACGTTTTTTGACTTTATGGAAAATATAATATAGCCTCATAAATATTTTCTTACTCCATTATTTATTTTTTCGAACATTAGACAGAAAAAAAACATATCTCTAAATATGTGAACATATTCTGGGGAAACTACTCATGAAATATAATGTAAGTTTATGAGTATAAATAATACTCGTAAACTAATAATCTGGTAAGACGGCACCATTTATAAAAATAACACTTTGCAAAAAAACATTGCAAGTCACCAATTACGAAATTAAACTTAGCTGGCGCACGGCGCGGCAAACGCGGAAAGTGCTCCGTTTTTTTGCGATTTCTCGGTGAAAATCCTGACTTTCAAAGAGTTAACTGCTTTTTCTTCATATTTTTCATTGCATTTATCGCGGGATGCTTCATTCGTAAAACGTTCGTTCATATTTTTACAACACGTTCCTGGCACAAATTCGAAAAACTAAAATAATTGAATCTCAATAAAACAAGTGAGCGGTATATTATAGTTAATTTTTTTTATAATATTCAAAACAGAGTTTTAAATAGGCTAACCCCGGTTTTATTCTGAGCGTAATTAAAAAAAACAATATTTAATAAATTATGTTTTTTACTCTAATTAGCATTTAATTAAGTATTTTAAAGTCGATTTGTTTTTATATAAATCAATACACTTAGGAAAAAGAATTAAATCATTTGTACCAGTGACACACATAAATTCAAGTCGAGACCTTCAACGTAACACAAACCTCGCAACGTCATAACGAGGCACAGAGGACGTTGCAAAATGAAAAATGCAACTGAAATTCAACTGCTCCTGAAAGGTCAACAAAATTAGAATATTTTTTAACAGTGTAGCCAGCGTATACTATTACGCATAATTAAACAACATTATTTACTTGGTGAGTAGGTACCTACGTACTTTCGTATATCTTCACTTCGACCGCGATCGTACTAGAAGCGTCACCACAGTTTGATAATGGCTTCAAAAACCGAGCCGGATGTCATAACAACGATGTTATGAAATGTGAATATTATTTTCCCAAGTTTATATTTCCAAAACCTATTAATTTTTTTAATGTTTTTAGTTGAAAAAAAGGTCACCTCTAATCAAAATGTAATCTACATTATTTACTCTAAATCAACTCACTCAGGACCTTCTGGTTACAGTTTTTTCTGTTAGGGGCGTTATTAAAGTAGTTTAAAAAAATAATTTAACAAACAGTTATGTTGGTTGTTAAGTAAAATTATATTTAAATATTTAGTTTACATGAAGTTATTGGAAAACGTAATTTAAAATACGAATGGAACAGTTCCTAGATTTTTTTAAGATTTTGTTTAAATAATTGATTGGGATTGTAAAGGAATATGTAGATTAAATTGGAAGCGATGAAGGTTTACATATAAATGATTACTTTAAAAAGTCCATAATAGCACAGAGAGTACCTATTGGGTTGTTTATTTTGTTCAATGTTGCATTTGAAAGGCCGAATCGGCGCAGTGAAACGTAGTCTCCGCCGTTGCATCGCCGCGAGCCGGTTGCACAACGGCCTCCAAATGCAGTGAGAAAATGTAAAAATGCAATAATTGAGGCCATAACCCATTACAGTTTTATTATGTCGGTGACCCCAAAAGAACAGTTGGGAAAAGTGTTAAATATTGTAATTTACTAACACTACGGTAATCTCAACGTAAACCTTTAAATATTACAGAATATGATTTACTTTGAATATGTACGAGTACAGCCTGATATTTAAAGCAGACTTCAATGATTAAAAATATATTACAACGAGGTTTATAAGCTTCAATAAGTTATTCCTTAAATTATAATTAATAATAATAGGAATTAATTAATTATTATACTAGTATTTCCACCTCTCTATTCAGTTTTCTGTTTTAGAAAGCCTTAAGAGGAAGGGCTGCGCTGCCTGTTTCATACATAACTTAATTTAGGTTTTAGTAAATATCTAGTACTAATGAGAAGTCATTTATTTATTTTTGTTTTAAATCATGAAGTATATGCCATGAAAAAAAAAACAATTTTCATAATTTTAAAGGACACTAAAAAAAATATTTGCTGGTTTACAATATTTTTAAAAATAAATGTCGTGTTTGCTATGTAAATATGATTACATAAATAAAAACATAAAAACAAAACATTTAAAAAAAAAGGTATTTTCGGGTCAATATTTTAAATTATGCACGGCAAATTAGTGTTCCAAGGTAAATTGGTCATTTTTAATTTAATTTAAGGTCCTTTATAATGTTTATTTTAATATTTTTTAAAAAATTATTTATTTTTATTTTATTATATTTTCAAAGTGGACGGGGTAATTTTTTTTTTTTAAATCATCGTTAGTCCCCAAATAATTGTTAAAGGTGCCTCTAAAATCGCGAAAAATCAATTCCTTTAATGCCCTATATTTCAAAATGTAAAACAAAAGCAAATTAATTACTTTTAATCCGTACTAGATATTTACTACGTTTTGATGAAAAAAAGGTCATTATCGTTTAGTTGAGCATTTTGACCTCAAATCAAAATTATGTTTTGTATGAAACAGGCCACGCAGCCGTTCCTCTTAAGGGGAACGGCTGCTGTGCCGTACATAATTTAAAATATTGACCCGAAAATACCTTTTTTTTTAAATGTTTTGTTTTTATATTTATATTTACGTAATCATATTTACATAGCAGTTGTGATATATTTTTTAAAAAGTACGATAAACCTGCAAAAAATTTTCTAAGCTGCCTCAAAAATTATGATAATTGATGTTTTTTCATGGCACATACTTAAAAAATTAAAACAAAAATTAATAAAATACTTCTCATCCGTACTGGATATTTACTAAACCTCTAATTGAAAAAAACAGATCATTTCGTTTGGATGGGTATTTTGGCGTCCAATCCAAAATTAAGTTTTGTATGAAACAGGCCGCGCAGCCGTTCTCTTAATTATAGTTTTATTTTTACTTGACCCACTCATTATTTTCTCTTGTATATAATTTGGAAAGTTGGCATTTATTCTCTGTCATTTTTTATTACTTTCAATGGTTTTAATAGTAAATTATGAGTCATCGTGATAACATGTAACGTTTGAACTATTTAGGTACCTATATAATAACACCCAAGTGTACACAAAGACGGGCAGATAATTACTAATTCAAATACGACTAATAAATTAAGTAGAACGTCAGTCTACGAGCACTCCGCTAGCTCGCATATCTAATGCAACGAAAACCCGATTTCTGCATGTTATTATTACTCACCTCTAGATATGGAAGGATCATCGAGTACTATCAGTAGCTCAAGTGGCTCAATGTCAAATGTTACAGCAATTATATTAATATGTCTGCGATGCTACAAGTACAGTCACTCTGATGACATTTGATAAGCGAAGGAATAGGTTTAAAAAAGTAAAACAAGCATTCCCCGGTTACGAAAAACCTGTCAATATTTGAAAATACCACCATTAAGGATTGAAGTTGGAATTCGACACATTTATCCAATCGGCCACCAATCGGGGAAGATACTTTTTCGTAAAGTAAAACAAAAAAAAAATCCATTTTATTCGTTTGATTTCTATAAGCCTCATATCTTAATCGGGAGCTTTTAAACATTTGCGCGATTCGATTAGAACATGTTCAATTTTGATCGCGATAAACGCGCGATTTTTTAGTTACTGGTCACGTGGATTCTTCGCCGCTACGCGGCGCTAGTATCGCCTCGAGTGACGTCTCAAATCGTCAGTTGTTAAATGTTTTTAGTTTGTATCATGTATTTTTCGACATATAGGACATTTCACTACTCCTTTGCTCTTTCAGTAGCTCCGTGTGACTGTCTAGTAGCTGATACAAAAAGTGACTTTTTACTAGAAGCGGTGAAATCGCTCAGTGTGGCTTTATGATTCATCCGAAGATCCAAGCTATAAATCACAAACATCGTAATTAGATCTTTGCTAACCTAACATAAAAAATATTTTTCTAATGATTCCCATAAAATAACTATTTTATATTCGCTGAATACCTAAGATATTTATTGTACATAAATTAAAATTCACAACATGAAAATCTATGCTGGATTTTCGATATTTTACGGGGCGATTTCACTACATCTCAATGAACTCTTCTTTAACTAATTGATAAACTAAAGTTCTTTAAAATTTAAGACAAGATTTTTGTGCATATTGCAAAGGGTAACAATTATTATTTTTTTTTAACTATTCACTGAACATCTTTAATTATATGAATAAGAGGCCAATAAGCTGGCGACCGTTTCACCACAAATAATATGGTTCCAAGTAGTTATTGATGAGTTAGCTTGGTAACATCGCTATTTTCAAATCATCATGTCGTCTGCTGCAATGCCTATCGTATATTGTTTCTACGGAATTACAAACGTCGAACGCCAAACACGTCAAACATTCTCCCGCAAAAACTGCACGGTTAGTGGTGTGACCCATACCCGTCTCTCAAATTGAAAGATGAATACGATGCGAGTAAATATTCCGTGACATTTTTTGAGGGCGTCGGGTAGTCCTTGGACTGATTTTGTATGTGATTTTGTTGTGGATTATATCTACGGCATTCTTTGTGAGTCGAAATCGCGATCTCCGTCGTCAACGTCATCTAATGCCTCAAAAAAATTAACACGAGCTCTTAGAACTCATGGTTTTCACATTGCCGCCCTGTCGTGTACTTCTGCATCTTCAATTATAGCAAAAACTTCAATAAAATCCACAATAAACTTAATAATCGGCTCACTTCACCGGCAGCTGTCGGAATGTTTTAATATTTTGACGCTTGACGCAATCTTTAAATTTGATAAATAGCCGCTATTTATCGGTTCGAGCTCAAATTAAGTCACTCGGATTTATTTTGGCATATAGCGTTATTGAAAGTATTTGAAACGAAAATATATATCTATTCTACAAATAGCGCTAATCGATAACTTATTGAGATGTCGTGAAATAGCCCCTTAGTATCGGAAATCGCAATAGTTCTCAGTAGGATTTTGCAGTTGATATAAAGGGAAGTTAAAATTATTTCAACTCCGTTTTTCTAGCCCATAACGTGAAACTTTTGGAAACGATAATTTTCTCTATAGTTAATAACGTGAGAATATTATAATTTGATTGAATATATCGAGTTCAGAATTACAGAAAATTAGAAAAACTCAATTTAAAAAACAGCTCATAAGACCCTCCACACGGGATCCCCAAAGATGACATAGAAGACTGCCTCCTGTGTAATAAAATAAGTTTTTAATGTTTTTGTTTTCTTTTAGAGCCTTTTCATAAAAATGCGTCAAGCAATCAGTACAATAACAAAACTTTCAAAATGTGAAATCCTTGAAGATGAACAAAGAAAATACCAGTTTGCAATATGTAAAAAAATGACGCATGCACTTTTGTGCGAGTCGCCGAGTGACATGATAATCTGTGGGAGAATAAAGGACCGTCGCTAAACAAAACACTCCAAGAGAAATTATTAAATGTACAAATTTACAATGGCATTTAAACGGTTTTTACCAAAACAATTACAACGGAAAAAAGTTTGTGGTTTTAACAAAATTAAGTATTTGCTTTCAAGAGTGATATATACTTTCTCTCAGTATCTTCTTGGTAAAAGACCACAATTCGAAATGGAAGTGTAACTTGAAGTGGCTTTAGTAGTGTTTAGTTACCAGATTTGAATAGCTTGGTATTTCCAAACCATCCTCTACCCCAAAAATCCCGCCCCTTTTTTTTCTAAAAGCCTTTTTAGGGATATAATAAATAATTACATTTCTTCTTCAATTAATGTAAAATCAATTTTTGGCATCATTTTCAATTAAATGATTTAGAGTTGTTTCGTATCGGCCATTATTTAATAAATGAATATCAACATGTTTAGAAACCAATAGTTCCCTCATCGGGATACAAAGTATACTATCCTATACAGCAGTGGCGTGCATTGATCTATAACCAAAGGTAGACTGTGTGCAGTTTTTCAAATACGGGTGTGAATTTTGTAATGAATATTTGAAAATTATTCTTTTAATGTCATCTTTCGATGATTGTTACGGTCAACTGAATGCATGAGCGTATAAGTTCCTTAGTCAATTCATGAAAAAAATAGAAATTTATTGCCTTCATTTCTTAGGGTTCAATTTTCTTGGGGTATGTACAGATTTTCAGCATTTATGGGCTGCACGCCACTGCTATATACAGTATGTTTATATTTATTTTGTAAATGGGGTTTTTTCCAAAGTAACTCTTTGTTTCATTATTTAGATTTTTTTTATATGAGTACCGCACAAGAGTCCCAACTGCTCCCAACCGTCTGGAGCCAGTGAGACTATGGCATCCCCAATTGGAGAATTTTGTGAGGCTGAAGGTATTGGGGAGGGAAAGGAGAAGGGAAGAGGTAGGTGGGGAAATACCTCCCTATTCAGATCTGGTCACGAAACACGGCTAAAGCCCTTTCAAGCAACGTTTCAATTCTGAATGGTGGTCTCAGATTACTATGCTTTTTATCATAGCATCATCTAAATATTGAAATACTTAAATTGGGGATGTCATATGCACACCGGCTCTGGGCAGTTGGGACTTTGTGCGATTTTCTCAAAAAAATAAATGAAATAATGTATTGGAGGACTTTCTGGCTGATCTCTTAATCTTTTTCTGAGCCGTTAGTCGTGTTAAGTAATTATAACTGAATAAACAGGTGCTTCTTAAACTTCCCTATCCACTTCCTTCTTCCTTACATTCTACCTCAAATTGAGGTGCGACAATTTACCACCCCATTTTTATAAGTACTTTCCAAAAATAACAAATTACATCGTTCTTGGAAAAACACCTGTCTATTAGCCTCCACCTAAGTATGTGTCTACATGATTAATCTATGGTAGCAATTCCTCTAAGGCTTATGAGCGCTTTACACGATACTATTTTTCGTACAGATTCCACACAGGTCGTCTTCCTATATAGTTTCCGATTGAAGAATAGAGTTTGCTCTATTTTGGCACCCATTTTCGACCAGTTCGGCGGGATTGTTTTATGTAATGCTCTGTATACACAATTCCACAGGGTTTTTTCTGCGTCGATCTATCTGGGTCCAGTGACTAAAACGACAAATAAGACCTCTACGACGTTGGAAAAATTATCTTCGTTTTGTCAATATTAACTTTTTAAAATGATATATAAGCCTCAGAAATCCGCGTTTTTTTACATAGCTTTGGCTATTACAACAATATTGCTTTGCTGCGACGATGTGGAAATGTTGCGTGTTTATTTCTGAAAATATTTGATATATTTTTATAAAGACTA